>OZ026845.1:26970729-27468672 GCA_964023205.1 Lutraria lutraria | reverse complement strand
GTAATTTATTAATTTCATGAACTTCATAATAAACAACATATCCTGAAAAACAAGGGGCACTAAACTATATAATTCTTATTTAGGTTTTAGACTAGTCTACCATGTGATAGCCTTAATTCACTAGTGGACAACAATACAAAGTGAAATTCGCAAACTTATACATACGTTGCTATAAAAATTACAATACCCTAATTTTGAAAATGTATACAAACATAGCGCGTCACGTCTTTACTGCAGTTGCACAATAAAAATTAATAGATAAATAAATTTGATATCATTCGAATGTTATTATACATTTATTTATTTTTTGTTATTGGTATCTTAGCATCGATGTGTTTCTTTCTGTTCTTTAGAAGCCGGTGAATGATATTTTTTCTATTTAACTGCAACATATTCATTTGCGAAAAGATTTTATGATAAAATGATTCGGAGCAACCTTCGTATGTTTTCATAATTTATCTGTTATGAATTTAATTTGTACGAAAAAATACAGTGCATGTGTTAATGTCACGTAAGGGATGTTGCGGAAGTGAGAATTATAATTATTCAAAAATTGATAGATAGTTCACGTTTTTAATGTTAATGAATAACGCTCAAATTATTATGCGTTCATTATAATAAATTCATCACGTTTATGAAATGGACATTCATTGCTATTTTCTTACAATGATGAATTCGTTTCGTATAATTTAATGCTTTACCTTTTTTCTTGTATTATTTTTATCAAGCATGAATTTAAATTATTATTATTATTGACACGAATAAAATTCATAAATGCGCATTTCTCGTGCGTCTGCGATTGATCAATTTTAATGCAGAAATATTACTGTTTAAGTTATTAATGCATCATTGTCGTATGTTAATGCAATGTAATTAATTTTGCTTTGAGATAAAACAATATTCTTGATTCCTCATTCACAAATCATTAATCTACCACAATGGTTGTTTTACTATACCAAATTATTAATATATATATTTACATAAAACCTGAAATAACATAGGACATTAAAAATAAAAAAAAATATGTATATATTTTAATTATGAATGTCAAATACATAAATTACACAACTGTTAGTTATGATGACAACATTTCACCGATTATTGGCTTGCTTTCCTTTGGGACCCCTAGACCCATTCTAAGAAGATAAATATTGACGTATTAGGAAATACATCTTTATTCTCTTTTAATTTTTACAGCAAAATGATTTGCCTTGTATTTTAGCTTTGAATCGGCACAGTTTCTATATATTTACTGACCGTTACATTAGTATAACGAATACAATCGAAGTATTCCGAATGCGGCAACAAACATTCGGTATATCTCAGATCTTATTGTTATACATGTATAGTATGGGTCTTTAGTACACTGGAAATCTTCAAACTTTACAGGCATCATTATAATGCATTATCTGATTATTATTACATATCGGTATACGATGTACTTTTACGATCGTATGTATTGTAAAACACAACACCGAACATTTATCAGACTCATTCGGTTATAATCACGTTCGTTGCTAGCCATTCTTTTCACCTGAAGTCTATTTGATAAACAAGTAAATACTTTTATCGAGGATAAGCTACGTACTTTTAACCATAATCGTATTATCTATTACGATTACGTATTTTTGATCTATATATACTTTTACTGGTATACTTCTACATAATTAGTCCGTTTAATTATGTCTATGCTTTATAATATTATGTGAGGTATGTTTAGTTGGTTGTGGCTCTAAGTTTTCAACAATGCGATTATCGAAGAATATGGGGAGCTATTGCATTCGCCTTCCTCTGACCTCACCAGATCTAAATATCAAACCAACCCAAAAAACTTAGTTAATATCGTATATTTGTAAGTAGCGCTTAGGCAATGTTTTTGGACTTGGAAAATTGGTTAAAATTTTGTTAAAACGTTGCCACGATTGGTGTAAAAATAAAGTTTATTTCCGGTTATCCAACCGGCCCTAATTAATCCCACTCGCGAGCCTAGACTTTTTATAAGGCCCAAGGAATGGTTCATCCACTTCCCCATTTGTTTTGGCTTTCAAGAGCCAAAATCAGCCCCGACCTATCTGCCCCATTGTTTTAATGAGCAAGTCACTACGCTTTAGTATAAAATACAGGATTATTCTTACATTACAAAATTACACGTAAACTTATTTAGTTCTGAACGGACAAGAAATACGCAGACTGTGACATGTTACCCTTGTTTTCGCCCAAATTAAAAACCAAACGCATTCTGTTATCGGTACGTGATCGCGTTTTCAAGTTTCATTGTTTTTATAAGAACTCAAATTCCCCTATTCGCGAATGAACAAGCTAACATAAAGGTTTGCGGCAAATGGGAATTCGGCCAATCTTATTCCACGGAGTTTATGCAAACATTCAGTACAAGTCATAGTATTGAGTTTGATGTAAAAGGCACGTTTTGACCTACTTCAGAAAAAAAATCTGCTTGAAATTAAAGTCCTTAATAGCAAGATTAGATAAATTTGCTGAAATCCCGAATTGTTAAAGTCCCATAAGCATATATATTTATCGGTCGTAATAGTTTCTGTTTGTTCTATAACAGAGGAATCCGGTGTATTTTCCTCCCGTGCATACTTTATAGCAAGAAAAAATGTTTCCAAAACCACTATCGTATTTTTTTCAATATCATTGTAGAAAATACTATTTATAGAACAGCTGTGTTTTCCCGCAGTCATATTATGCACACGGCATCTATAAGTGACGTCACGCGCTCTAAATATTTGAAGTATACAAAAGCAAAATTCACAGCGAAATGAGTGTTTTTAGAAGAAAAATGGCTTGATTCGTC
Organism: Lutraria lutraria; assembly: GCA_964023205.1. Lineage (NCBI taxonomy): Eukaryota > Metazoa > Mollusca > Bivalvia > Venerida > Mactridae > Lutraria > Lutraria lutraria. Next base: position 27,465,854 of record OZ026845.1, on the reverse strand, counting down.
GGTAATAATTATCTTGGTATAATATCAGCAAATGTTTGTTTTTTGCATATATTTTTTTTATAGTAAAAAGCTCATGGGACTTTAACTTGACTCAATACTAGTTGTCTAGACTAATCGCCATATATCAAATGATTTAAATCACTAAATTTATTTCAATACAATGATAAATATAATAAAACATGACTGATGCAATTTATGATAATAATATGTTCTTATTTTTTTATTTTTGATAAGCGAATGTGATGATAATAATAATTAATTCACAGTCAGTCTATATATTCTGAACTAAAATGAAATGATATCACTGTGTTTCATTCCAGTTTGTTACCAAAAATAAACTGTTCATTCTTATAGAACCTCATGCAGCGTTTTTATATCAATTTTATTGCCTAATATTCGACTCAAAACCCCATACCGTGTAATTATTATCTATTTGTTCAATGAATGCAATCCTTTTGAAGACTGTACCATTTTATAAGTTTATTTCGACGAAATCCTTTTTTTCGATATTTTGAAATTATCTGCAAACCCCACACATATTCCAAATATGTTACTTAATATTAACAATGCGCGCTTCATATTTTTACAAAACGTACCAGTCTGACTCGTACCATTAATTTTATTTTCTATTTGCGTTCATTTACCTCCCTGAGATTACTAAATGTCCCTAAAACCCGTCAAAGGTTTCATATATTGAGCGTACAATAAGCGCCGATGGGTAAACACGGATTGTGAAATGTGTTTATATTCGTTTGGGTTGCGTTTTTACATTGTCGAAGATGTAGGACGGTCTATGTCACTTTCTAGAACATCTAGTCAATGTACGGGTTTATTGCCGTATATTTAGCTGTCAACTTTTCTGTTGCTATCGAGATACGCCTAAACCTTCGATTATATACCTGGATTTCTGATTAATGACTTTGAAGGCACAATGAAGTCTTTGTGAATGATGTTCTAGAGACACGTTTCTCATTTATCCATCCCTTTAAACGCATAGCTCTAATGCTATATTATTGGGTGAAATTTACACCTACAGTGCAATTTTAGTGAATACTATTATGTAAACCTGCCTGCTCAGTTCACTGGGGAGAACGTTAAGTGTACCGGTCTTGAGTTCGGGAATTTACCTAAGGGGTGGTACTAATGCGATGGAAGAAATATAAAATGATGGGTTATTCATTCTTCCCCGCTTACTCGATTGACTAATGTCGAAAGTTGTTTTTTTTGTGTGCAAAATAATGTGATATTGGTACTCAGGGACGCATGTTAGCTACATACTACTCAAGTTGCCGCGTATAATGTCACTTCATTCTCTTGAAAGCTTCACCTATACTAAAATGTTATGACATATTACGTTTTGTTTTTGTTTGCTTGAAATATTTAAACGTGAATTATATTTATAGAGTACCTGTAAATCTAGGTGCCCTGTTATATAAGTTGAGCAGTGTATTCTGTATTATTTGAAAGCCCCCATCCTCAAAAATATACAAGCATTATAATTCTCTAAAGCAATGTTACGCTTATTTGATATATCGTGCACAATCGATTAATCAGACAAGAAATAAATTGGGTATGCGTCGTTATCAATTAATTCTATTCATTCAGACATATCAAGGTCCGTTGTATTAACTTGCTTGAAGTTTAAGACGATGCTTTATTGTATGTTACGTGTCTATTATATTCTAGATTTGAAACCCGCCTCCGTGGTCGAGTGGTTAAGGTCGCTGACCGTAACATCTCTCAGATTGAGGGGTCGTGTTTTCGAGCCCAGCTACTGACCATGTCTCCTTATTTGAGAAAGTAGGCAGTTGCTAGTATTGGTTCTTCCCAGGAACGAGGGTTAGGTGAACTGTCCGCCTATAACTGTTGAAAAGGGGCGTAAGACACAAACAATCAACAAACAAACAAATAGATTTGAAGCCGTGAAACTAGTACGACATGCTCGAGATAAAGAAAGCAATAATATGCCATCTTGTTGGTGTTAATTATTTACAACGAATATGAACTCTACAAAACGAGTGATCAATTGATCACTGTATGACTGTACATAAGTATCACACAATAAATACAAACGTATAATAAAAAAGGAAAGGTTTGTTACCGGGGGGGGGGGGGGGGGATGGGAGGAGAGAGAGATTAAGAACTTCACCATATCCGATTTTTCTAAATATATCCGAGTTCACCATATTATAATTATTATTTAATGCATCCTACTTAATGTACTAGTTACTAAACTTTGGTTGAACTTTTAAGTGTCAATTAATCCCTGGAATATGTCAACTCAGTCAACGGGTCTGTTTTTACTATTAAATATATTTACAATAAAATTAATATACACGCCCTTTCTACCACACCCACGTTACGTTTAATACTGGACATTTAGGACATGCGTACACGTGCTCATATGCCTGTGAGTTCTGATAAAAAGCTGTCATTGAAGCTGTTTCATTTGTTGATTCTGAGATTGTGCTCATTGATGATAACACAGTTTATGATTTTACCTAATATTTGCTAATCTATACATATAGTATGATTGCATTGTGTGACAGAAACAGTATATTCACTAGACTGAAATTTCTAATTTGCGATTGTACACTTCCTTGTATATTTGTTTAACAATCTGATCATCCAGACCTTATGCTACGTGTTGAACGAGTTTTATTGACTATAATAAGGAAATTTCCGATGTTTCACGGAAATTCCCGATGTTTCACGAAAATAACCGATATTTTACGAAGTTTTCTTGCAATTATCTTTTTCCTGTTTTCACATACGTTGTGGTCACTAGTTATGAGAAACTGATTCACACATGATGTACTTATAAGTTCAAGGATATGAGGATTAAATATTTGATCATATCCCCCGTCGCTTAATCTAAGCCACATGCTTTGTATTCGAAAACCATCACATTCCTTCATTTTAATAGTGCATTCAACCTTTGAAGTTTATCCTACACAAAACTTTACGTGTCTGGTGTCGATCGCTAAATTCAAATATTCAAAATCAAGACAAAATAATACAGATATTTGACTAGTTTTCTTTTTGAAGATTTGAACACAGGTATTATTATTTTGAATTAATCTGATGGAATACAGACAATAGAAAGAAATGTTCTACATTAATTTGAAGTAAAATCACTTGCCAATATCATTTAGGAAATGTTCTACATTAATTTGAAGTAAAATCAGTTGCCAGTATCATTTATCTTATATGATAAAACTATAATAGTAACCAGGACGACAAAGACAACATCAACAGCACTAACATCAATAAACACTTACAGAATGAGCAGAAGAACCCCAGTATATTTCTAACAGTAATCAATTAGTCCTAATTAAAAATGGTGATATCCGATTGGTTAAAACAATCGGATTTGTGAAAATTGACTTAATGGCTGAAAACAAAAGCAGTTCTTTGAGTTTGAGCTTTGGCGTGTTTTTTTTTATTTACCGTGTTGAATCATTTAAACTATTGACACATGTGTCACTTTTTGTTCCAGTATCATTATATACTTTCCGTTTGGGACTCCGAACGTCTTGTCAACAGATGAAATGCAAATCAAACTGCTTTACCGAACCTTCTTAGCCCCTAATATGTACGAGGTTGGCCAATCAACATTATAAAATTGGTTTTCGATTTATTTTCAGATGTGGGGCTGATACATCTATATTAAACAATGAGAATCTTGATCCAGAACAACTTCTGTTGGCTGAGAAACCTGATGGCTGGGAGGAAAATCTCCATTGGTACAGAAAACTGAAGCCAGGTACAATAGGCTTTGTTTCTCTTTTAGAGTGATATTATACTTTAATTATGTAATTTATTCTAAATCCTGCTTGCGTGTTTTCAAAAGCTGACTCTTACTTCCCCTACGGTATTATTATTGAAATTTTGTTGAAAACAATAATTTCGATATTTTTTTCAATTAATTATCCATTCTCATTTTTAAGGTTATTATCTATAAAAATATAGAAAAAAGTTCGTTGTGTTGGTTTTCTTATTGATATTTTAGTAAGCTTGAAAAACTTCAACCGCTGAATACCAGGACACAAATATCAAAATAGTATGCGCGAATAATTTTCTATAAATTAATAGTACTCAGTACTCACGACAATAGTGTACGAAATAATCGCTTACATTTGATGATATAAAAAAGTTTAAAGTCCCATTAGCTGTTTGCAGTAGAAAAATATATGCACAAACATTTAATTGCTGATATCATCCCAAGATAATTATTACCGACGAAACAAGCCCTTTTTCGTCTGAAAACACTTATTTCACTGTGATTTTTGCAACACTCATTTCACTGTGATTTTTGCTTTTGTAAACTTGAAATATGTAGGGCGCGTGACGTCACTTTACTACGTGTGCATAGCATGACTGCGGAAAAACACAGGTGTTCTATAAATATTATTTATTTCAATGATATTGAAAAAAATACGATAGTGTTTTCGGAAACAGTTTTTCTTGCTTTAAAGTATGCACAGGAGGAAAACACACCGGATTCCTCTGTTATAGAACAAACAGAAACTATTAGGACCGATAAATTTATATGCTTATGGGACTTTAATCTATTCAGTTTTACTCAGCACATATATGTACACATGTAATTTGAGGATTTTATATAGATGTTAGTACATAAAATAATATACGATAGGTGTGACTGCGATGCATAAATCTTAGAAAACATGATAGATATGTAAGAATTACATGCATTTAAGAGGTTACACATTTTGCCGGATGATTTTACAATCATGGATAATAACGAGGAAAAATAGATAATTACATTGATTTACTACTCTCTCGTAGATTCATTAATTTATAAAATGTTTGTATTTTTAGATTTGTTCTGTTAATAGTTGGCAAAATTCGAGATCGGAGATCAGAAAAATAAGGCCAATTAAAAACATAGTGAAATTCATCTCCGATTTCATTCAAATTGCAAATTAAACATTTTCTAGCATTTCATTCAATATTTTGGCAACAACCCGTTTCTTTATAAATAGGCAAATAGTGATTTGAAGTTTGAACTTTAAAAATGTTCTAGCATTTTTCTTGGATAAAATTTTCAAATAAACTTCAAAGCCATTATTCACTTTGAACAATATGTAATCAGTAAGATTATTTTTGCTTAGAATCATAGAAAATCTGTGAAAGCACACCTCATAAAACGCTTTATGCTCAAGTTTAGTGCTTTGCCTATCACAAGTCTGGCTCTGCTCAATATTTTGTGTGCGTATTTATTATCCCTGTTTTTTAACATGTTTGTAACACCAAATTCTTATTTCATATAAATTTCAAGGAATTATCAGAGCATGTAATTATACGTTTATTTCGTTAAGACGTCGTTTATGCTTGCATTGTAATTTAAATATACGTCAGTTTCAATTAACTTTTACAACATGGCACACAGTTAAGAATTCCGCAGTGTGTATGTAAATCTAGATACTGCAACTATATTATGATACTACCCAAAACGTGTGATGGAAGACTATCTTATATTTCTAAAGATCAACTTTCACTTGCAATACATTTAATTAAAAGCATAAAATTTATATTCATGTATGTATTAAAGTTATTCTTCAATGGACAGCTTAAACCCACTTCCACTCTGAGAAATCGTTGGAAAACACCAACGGTCTCACTAGCTGGCTGTAACATCCTCTATATGTACATTAAGTAGTATCATGCGACAACAGTAAAATTACTGAACTAAACTGTACGTGAACAAACATGGCGGACAAGAAAAAAGTAGTCCGATCAAATTAACATGAAAATTGGATTCAAGAACAAAGCCTATTGAAGAAAAACAACAAATCACTTACTGTACTCTTCGAACTGCCTTCGTCAACATCTAAGTTTGTCTATTTGATCACGTGATCAGTCATGTGAAGCAATGACGTATTTCGTGCTGTATTTAATTTTCTGTTTTACATCTCCAATGTTTTTATGGTAGGATATTATCCAAATGTCTACATTGTCGATGCCATTTTTACGATGGGACAAACAATATTGTCAATTTCAAATACTTTACCAAGTACCTAAACGTATCTTTTTATAGCATACGGTATCTTTAATAAGTGAATACTAGTAGTAAAGACAAACTCAAATTGATATTAAATCTACATGTTAGTCTACTTTCAGCATGACTTTTTTATGTAGACCATTTTTATATAAATTCACATTGTACATGCTTTCAAAATTAATAGAATCCTGCAATATATCTCCAACTTTTACCAAAACTGCAGTCTGTATTGTATACTTATACAACTAGTGGTACTATTTTTCAAATACGGATGTACATGTATGAGGCGTAACTGTATTGTAAGTAGAAAAAGTGGTGTATAGCTATAGGAGTTCCGCTCCTAAAAAAACACCTATATTTGTCAATTTTGAATTATGGACTTAGAACTAAATGGGTTATTTATTTATTTTACAAAATGTCTTAGTCAAAGATGTTGAATGTCCAATAAAAGATACATAATTGTTTTAAGTGTTCCCTGGAAATACTAAATGGATATCAAAAATCAAGTTATTATATTGAATATAAATCATGTACAGTGCAATATCTCCAGAGGAGCCCTCTCTTGAGCAACAACCTCCCTGCAACAGCAGCATGACTTATTCCAGCTGCGTGCTTTAACTATAAATTTAACTTCTCTAGAGCAACAACCGCTCAACAACAACATAAACTTGCTACATTCAAAGGATGAGGTTGCACTGAAATAATAAATATGAAATATTTATGAGTATTACTAGTATTACTACGTGTATTATGAATTGAAATATAAGTGTAATAAATATGTATTTACAGGACTTTGGTGTGCCTTGAACTGTGAAAACCCAGACAGAAAACTAGTTGAGACGCTGCTGAAAAATTGGTGTCGAGTGACAACAGTGAAAAAAGGAAAAGTGACCAGCGTTAAATTCCTTGTGGAAAATGACATTCACAAGGTCGATTTACTTCAACTTTTGGAGAAATATGAAAACACGAATGAACTAGCTTTGGCCACAACAGCTGGAATGGGTTTTATTGTCAGAATGTGGGTGAAACAGGGTACGTATCATGACAGAATTTTAATACTTACCCACTTACGTAGGCTAGGCCCTTGGCTGCCGCTGAACCTTTTACTTGGTGATTCGGATTCGAAGCCTGGTTGTGGCAGATCATACTTTTCTATGACATTTCGACTAATATGTCGAATTTTTTTCGATATTTGAAAAAATTGCAGATTAAGTTAATTCCGGATTGAATAGAGTCCAGAAAAACTGGCCGTCGTGCATAACTGAAATAACTTTGAAAACGGCATTTAAACCACTGTAATATTCAACCACCCCTTAAATACAATAGCGGGAACATTAGGTCCACGAGCACGGTATTTCTCTGAGACCATTGGTTTGCAGACATTATAACTAAAGCCATTCACCATCCATCGGTTGTTGATCAGAAGACTTCTGACAAAGCGAATTGTTTAGATATCAAAGCAACTCTCGCAATTAATATACTGTTAGTGTTGTTGGTTGTTACAGTTTATTGTGGTTTGTGGTGTGTTTGTGTAGCATACCTTTCATGCAAATAAATACTGTAAAATATGAACGACATGAACTGTCCCACATACGCAATTGTTGATCATTATATACTGAACCAGGATTTTATTGTGGGGAACATCTTATGCTTCAGTGGACGATTTTTACTCAGGCAATTAATTTCATGTTACCAATACCCTACGATAATTTACTAAAGTATTATTAGCTATGGTACAAGTTTACACACTGCACACCGAATGACTGTTTAGCATAAATGGTTCATTAATTTGACACTTGAATTATTTACGAGCGTGCCCTGAAACCGCAGGTAAATTCTCAAAGGTCAATTTCATAGTCAACAAATTGTTTCAGTTAAGTGGACTGGAATGGCTTCTTAAACTATTTCATACATTCACTATCTTGACAGGGAAATAATAATTAAAAAATGGCAACACAGTCCAGAAGGGATTGGGTTTGTTTTCATGAAGCATGTTGCCAGCTCCTACGAAAAAGAAGTTGAAATGACCACCTCTTGACATAATGTCTTTAGCCCATTATCTGTCTAAAATTGTGTCAGTCTGAAATATTTAAAATATTTCAGGTATAATAAGCAATATGGATGTCAATACGAAAGATTACTGCTACCAGTATCATTGGCACGATACGCCTGTATCTCCACGACCTGTTGTCGCTGCTTCATGGGAGTCCGCGAACTACGAAGCCGTTGACGTCATAATGGAACTTAAACCAGATACCAGGGTGCTCTGGACACCAGACCATGAATCGAACAATCCAGCCAAACCAGTATTCTTTCAAGTAAGATGTTTTGCTGTAGTGATTGAGTTCTCTTATTTGGAAAATTTTACTAGTATATTTCAGTTTAACTTTAACTCGTCTTTATCTGTTGGTCAACGAATTTGCAGTTTACATTTAAACGTTCATTTTTTGTTTTGGTTGGATTCATGAATTCCTTTCAACTTATGCCTTTTTTAAAGACAGATTGAGTATAGTGTTTAGGACCATGCTTCGCTGTCTTATAAGAATTCATTTACTTTATCTTCAATCATCTTAATATGGGTAAGATGTCTATGAACTTCGCGATTAATCAAAACTGCCTAAGTATGTTCGTGTCATGGAAGCTTACATCGCAGGCGATCACCAATTTGGACAGCTTGGATGGTTGTATGCGTGCCGTCCAAAACTAAGACAATGATGTAAATGAAAGTGGGGATTGTACGGTGTATATGTTGGGACTTTTACTACTGCACCCGCGCCTTCAATGTGCTTTTAGACCAGTTTCTTCTTCCGCACATGTTCACCGTGAACACCTCTCAGTATGATTTTTCGCGAGAACCCCATCGAAGTCAAAGATACCCAGTAATTTATCAGTTTAAGATTTCTACCTAGGTTCTACCAACATGAACATTTTAAAAGACAATTTAAGAGATATACAAGGGATGAAGAATATTGTTAAGTGTGGCGTGCTGAAAGGAATTGCTTATATATGTAATTTTAGTTGTTTAAATACGGGTAGTATTCAGTTTTTTTTCCATTTCTGTCTTTCAGGTGATATGTGGCCTAGGGGCACCTTACGATGAGAAAATTACAATGCGCGTACTCAAAGGCAGTGATCTGACGGCAAGGGACAGCGCGGGACAAACTATATTGCACGTGGCGATAGAACGCAATCAGTCGGACGCAATAATTAAGTGTTTATTGAACAATGGCGTCGACATTGCCGCACGTGACTGCCAAGGCAGATCAGCACGTGATTATGCTGAAAAATTAAATCGTCCTAAACATATGAAACTGATTGATGATTTTATAATCAAATTAGTGAAAGACAAAAAGTTCGAGCCCATTGAAAAACTCATTTTGCACAACTATGATCATATTCTGGATATAACAGAAGGGAATAAAACAATGGCTGAAATCACAAAGAAATGCAGCACGAAAAACATATATGAAATTGTAAAACTTGCGGCTCCAATACAGGTGAGTAATTTATGGTCTTCTGTATTTATATCACATGTTTTTAATTAATAAACTATTTGCGTTTTATTCTCCTTTCTAGTAAATAATGATCGGGCTATATCGGACTCATTTCAGCAAAGTTTTTCACAAGATGAGGCTCTCCATTTTTGTTTGGATTAAATTCATGTTAATTCAATTTAAAGACGAGAAATTACCGGTTATCGCGTTCGAGGTCAGAGCCCCTAAAACTAGACGCCATTGTGTTACTAGAATATAATACCAAGTCTTAGCATAGAAACCATAGGCATCATAGTAGCGGGAAACATGCTGTTATGCTATACAGCAAAAAAAAAAAAAAAAAAAAAAAAACGTTGCTCAAGATTTATTATTTAAATTTAAATAAGGTTTGAATGCGATTTTTTAGTTAAACAAGTACGTTTGATAGAATAATAATAAATTCCTGTTCACCTGATATCATTAGGGGCCTGGCAAGCAATTTGTCATCCCTGCACGTTGACATGTCGTCGATGAGGTTATATTTCATGTTGCAGATGTCTTTGACTATAATTTTAATTTTGTGCAGAATTAACTTTAGGGTTATGTTTCCATAGATACGCTACATTACAATACCCATGTGCCCCAAGGGTTCAGTATGATTTTGAACATTAATGATAAAAAAGTACATTCGCATAATACCGGTTAGATATTATTGCACACTGGTTGCAATTCGAGACCTTGTTATTTATCATAACAAGCGGGCACAGCTGATATTTTCAACCGGTGACAGTTGTTTTTGAATGTTACTTTGGGAATTGTATTCCACATCATCAAAACTATAAAATATCTCCAATAAGCCATAGGAATATTGAAACTAGTGTGTGTCTGTTATTTGCTGCAATATTTTATGACAAACCAAAAACAATCAACTCAAAATATTCGTTACAGGAGTTATAAATCTTTTTTTAAAAAAAAGTCATATTAATGCAAGACATAGTTAGATATTGTGCCAAACTTCAAACGAAAAAGTTTACAATAGCATTGGTAACCTTGTGCTTTGAAATGAAACACTTTTGCTCGGCTTATTTCATTTATTATTATCAGTAATAAAGGAACACGGATAGAATTATGTCTTCTAATGCACTACGTGTCTTGGTAGATTTGAATGAAAATTTATCTCCAAATCTTGATCTTTTGTTCAACATGTACGACTCGGATACCCGAGTCCTGCAAAACGACTTACACGACACCCTTGTCACCCATTGACAAATCTACTTATATTACACAAATCCAAATAATGTTATGTTCATGTCTACAGGCCATTATTCTAAATAAGTTTCAGATCCTTAGTAGATAAATTTATTTGAATACGAGAGAAACACACTCCCAGTAAAATGTATCGACAATAATGATTATAAATACCTTCTAAATAAGCAGATGACGCCGCTATATGACACATGATGTCCAGTAAAATAATACCGGTATTGTTTTGGGAATAACCGCAATATTTCTTTGCTTCTGCATAGGTGACGCCAATTTAGAACAATTTTAGTCAGATATTCAAAACAGTCACATTCATTGCTCATGTTTATTTTGTACTTGATTAGCATATTCAGCTGTTATACTTTGCTTTTATCGTAATGAGTTTCCTCATTCTCTATATATTCCCTCCCCATCATCATTATCATCATTATGGTTACCCTTCTACTCTTCTTCATTATCATCGCATCCATTATCAGCATTGTACTCCTCAATTTCACCATCTTTCTCTTTGTCACCATGTTCAATGTCATCATTCTACATAATATTTTAGTTATCTATATAATTTCGCGTTTTTTTTATCAACATTCGTATTGTCATTATTGACTTTAATACTGTTCTTAACTTCTTATTGTTTTTGTCGCTTTATATTTATATTCTTCTGTAATCATCTGTCGGTTAAATAACTGTTGGACCAAATCCGATTTGGAATAAAAATTAATACACTTTTTTATGGTTAAACAATTGCATTGTGAATATTTTACTTCTTTCCTCGGACACTGCATGTTTTGGTGCTCAAATTACCAGAGTTATTGAGTTGACTAAGTTTTATTTCTAAAATGATGCTTTGATATAAAGGAAAGTCATCATGCTTAACAGCGTAAACATTTTGAATACAAAAAAACGAAAACATTCCCAGATCTATCTAGCATTTTCACGGGAGTTTTATGATCAGTGTTTACCTGTAGAACTTGAAGATACATTGGAGCTCCCGTTTCCATTTCGAAGTAATTTTGTTGTCCAAATTTCGCTTTTAAACGTTTGAATACATTTTCGAACAAATAATGTTGACGGAATGATGTAAAATTAATGCATGTATAATCATTTTTTCCTTTAGTATTATTATTATTATATGATCTGAGCTTGGATTATTATAATTTATATCATTAACAAGCGTACTAGTATTTAAAAATATTTGGCTTTATGGAAACACTGCATTAGTTTATTTACATCACCCGTGTTGTGGCGACTGTCCTCCAGTGACTCTTGGATTTTTGTAAACACCATCATATGAACTAATTGGTTAATTATTCAAAACAGTTATTGGACTCTTTCAATAAGCTGTGTATCTTGGTCATCAATTCCATGTTCAGATGTTTTATGTTCCGTTTAAGATTACAAGACTTCACTTTGTCCCCGGAAATCTGTGCAGCGCGCTACGAAAAGACCACCGATAAGCACCAAGACCTTTTATAATTTTTGAAATCCAGTACTAGTATACCCTTATTTTGCATCCGTTTGATTGATTTTGTTGTTTTACAGGCGTATGTACGACGTGTGTTTCAAGCTGTGGATGACGGTGCTACGGATGATTTGAAAAAGCTCCTTGCATGTAAACGCTATGGTGATGTAAGAGACAGATGCGGCAGGACCGTATTGCATAGAGCCATTCTAAAACGCCGTGAGTCGATGGTGGAATACCTTATGACAGAATTTCCGAATATAATAAACGGGCGAGATAGTGTAAGTATTTTTCTTCAAATAGATTCTTCTGATAATGTGATTGAATTTCAAATTTAACAATCTCGTGAACCACTTAATGTTGAACAATTTCAGGACATAATTAATTTTTTCCAGCCAAATAGTTTGTTTCGGTTGATAAAAATCCCAAAAGAAATTTCATTATTATGTAATCGATGCCTTGTGTTATAATGCTGATTGATGCCAATGTTTCATCTGAACATATATGTGTACAATTATGCTTTGTTCGAAGGGTGGTAATAATTGTAGAAATCTATATCATCTATCTGTGCTGCTTTATATTTCCAGTTGGACCGAACTCCACTTCACTACGCATACTTGTTTATGGACAATGCTGACGTCATCAACTCCATGACAAAACTGGGAGCTAACGCTAAGCTCTTTGACGCTGTAAGTTCTTTTCAGTGTTATCATGCATCGTTGTGGGTTCTGTTCGAAAAATATTAAGTTTAGCTTATAGAGATATTTTCAATAACCATAAAATATGCAAATCATTTATTTTTTATTACACCTATGCTCAGTGTAACTGATGTTTTTATGGGAAAATGTAATACTTGAATATTAAAAATCTGCTATTAGAATATTTCTTTCTTATGTTAAATCGAGCATGAATCCATGTAACCCTTTAAACAAGGTGATGTTTGCTTTTGTAAGCCACCTTTATATTAGGTAGTTTCCTGAAGAGTCTTGGACAGATATGATTTTCTTTTTATTTCGTGTATAAAAAACTATTCCTGATTGTTTACATATAAAATACTAAGTATTGTAGATCTAATCATATTCATTTTCAAAATGTTCTCAGAAAGGAAATACTGCAACTGACTACAAGAAGGACGTTTGTGGCAATCAAAAGTTTCAGCAACTCCAAAAGGAATTGTCTGAATTCGATCTGAATGTGTATCTCTCAGAGACGGACTTCGATACGACATTCAAACGAGCAATTTCCGTAAGTCCTCTTAAATCTTAACTTAATCAACCATTACGGATTAGCACCTGTTTTTGGTTGAGTGATATACCCGTGGACAGTTATAACTTGACCGGTGTTTCTGCATTCTGTAATCTAACGCTTGCTTCGTTCTGTACAAGTTACATCTACACGAATCTATGACGGTGTAGAACGGATAGTCTAATCTGTAATGTTTGTAACCCAAGCAGCATTGAGAACGAATGCCACTCTTCTTACAGAACATGTAACACAGCTATAATATCAAGCAAAATATCCATACGTTCTGACGGGAAATTCTTGTTTTTAATTTGCTGTCTTTCTCTGTTTTTTTATATGAAAGTTTATGATGTCGTTTTTCATATCGGTAGTAATAACATGTATTCCCGATATCAAACTCAAATTAATTCTAAGATAGAATTAGTAATGACGATGGCTGACCAGTTTTTCTTCGTAATATATGTTTTTTTATAGAGAAACGGAATTTAAAATGAAAAAAGTGTTTTTCATTATGTTTTTTTTTTCTTCTGTAATCACACGTCATGGCTTTCTAATATACGTATAGCGATATTCAAAGGACAATGATTAATTCTACAAAATGACTTAATCAATTATGTCCTGTTCGTCAATATTAAGATACAAAAATGTTCATGTTGTTGTTTTTGTGCTTTTGTTTCTTTTTGCTTTGTGAAAGAAGGTAAATACAATATCCCAAAGCGTTACCTTGAAATTATTCAGTTTTCTTAGTCAACCAAATAAATGAGATATTTTCTGCCATTCTAATAAATTTTCTGTAAGTCTGACAACGTAACCAAACACATTGCATGCTTTTGGATTCGATTTCTTCTGGATTGTCATCATGATGATGCAGAAAACAGAAGCAAAAATATATTAATTGGATATTTTGTTTCATCCAGAAATTACATGCCAAGTTCTGAATATTCATGGGAAATAACGACTTGATTTCATTGGTTGAAGGAAATGAAAATTAGACTTTCATTAAAATTGGTCTTAGATTCTTGGTTTCATTTCTAAAGGCCGATCGCATTGTAGCCGAGTTAAAACACTATATTTCTTTACCAACACACGTGCCAAACGTTTTGTGTTTTGATTTGAGACCGATCAGAGAAGGCGATTTGTAATTGGTTAGATTTGAAAATTTTCTAGATTCGGTAAATCATACACTGAGGATCCAACCAAACAAAATTAGAAATTAAAACATGTTTTCACGTGTTGTTATTATTTATATATATATTACTTTTTGCATAAGAATTTTTTTGATAAAAAATGTTACATTTATGAAACGCTCTTTATACGTAACTACAAATATGTAGTTTTCATTTGTTGAAAAAATCAGTAAGCTCCACCACTTCGAGTATTACTAACACTACACATCCTCGCTGATAAAAATATAGGATAGGTACACTGAGAAATATTTCCGCTACGTATATGGTGTAAAAAGCGATTTTCCATTGTTTTAGAACGGTGACCTCGAGACAGTGAAGTCATTAGTTACTGGCTTAAAAAGTTTCGGTGATGTCTCCAGGTACAGCAGCACTTTATTTGACTGTCTTGATAGCCGAGCTGTGGAAATAGCCAAATTTCTCATCCTTAATGGATTTGAAACAAATGTATATAAACAGGTAATTATTCATTAATTAACTGTTTGCTTTGTAAATGACCAAATGCATAGTATCAGTAACTTTGAATAAATGGTAAAAATGATAGAATTTACTAATTACGTAGATATAAAAACATTTTGTGATAGGATTATAAAACGTTGTATATGTGACACATCCATGACATATATTTTCTCTAAACAAAAAAGCATAAAACTTATAGACAACAAATAATGGAAACATCTATTTTAATTTTATTTTTTAAATGTTTATCTATTTCATAAAAAAATGTCTATTCCATAAATATTTTATTCGATTTAATAATTTCAAAAATGATTTATTTTATTTTGTAATTTGAAAGTGTCACAAGCATTATTATACATATATTTGTATGTATGATACGTTGTATTATTTAATTTTAATTTGATTTTCTAATGTCTATCTACATGTATTTCTAAAAAAATATATTTTTATTCATATATGAATATTTTATTTAATTTATTAAATTGATTGATTTATCTTTATCTTAATTCATGATTTGAAGTGTCAGTAGCATTCCTGGAATGATATTTAATTTATTAAATTGATTGATTTATCTTTATTTTAATTCATGATTTGAAGTGTCAGTAGCATTCCTGGAATGATGTATATATTTTTTTCTTTAACGCAGTACAACAAATGTGATCCGAATGATCCTATGTGTGCAATGATGGAATGTGGACACAGTATGACGTCACTTGAAGAACGCGCACGTGAATTAAAACTGGACGACTTATCCAAAATGATCGACGCTGCTTCAAACGGCAAGGTAAGCTGAAAACAAGTTTAATTTTCAACCATATAAGCAAAACAATGTCACGGAAATGAAAAGCGTGCCATCTTTGCTTCTACAGTTAAAGTAGTTAGGCTACTTAGATTTTTTTCATCTATTTTGAATTTGTTCATATTAGGCCTAGGCCTATATTTAGGCCTACACTATAATTTTTATCATTTTTTAACTATGAAATAGATTTTTTTGTTCCTTTTGAGTTTCAATAATGTCTATACATGTATTTGAATTATGACCAAATCTGTTATTCATTTTAATTTTCTTTTCAATTATTTCATGCACTATTTGAATGTCAAGAAAAAATACATGAATTGGACTATATTTGAACTTTGCTTTATAAGCAGTCAAATTGTCGAACTTTGGTTCAATTATTTCATTTTGGATTTATTTCATTCCTTTTTTTGCTTTATCTAATTTTTACTTCACTTCATTTTTTATTAGACTTCATTTTTACTCCATTTTATTTTTACGTATTTCAATTTTTACTTCATTTCATTTTTACGTATTTCCTTTTTACACATCATTTCTAAAATCGTACAATGGAATAAAGTAAAAATGATATGAAGAGAATTGAAATTGGTAAAAATGATATGAAAAGTAAATGTATTTTATTTCACTTTTACGGCTTTCATTTTTACGTTATTCATTCTTTTTTACTTTATTTCATTTATCATATTATTATTTTCGACCACTGATCAAAGATTCGCCTCACATTGATTCGGTTGATTTCAGCAAATATGAATTGACAAGTGTAGTGATTTTCAATAGAATTATACAGCATTATCATCTCTACTCTTTTACAAATCACTTCCACTCGCACCTGCTTATAATAACATCATAATACTTGTACATGCATTTTTAATTTTCACAAGATTGATTTACCAACAAATATTTTATTCGTATTATCATAACAGTACATATAATTATTCAGAATTAAAAACATTTCACATACTGAAAACATATACAGTCAAATCATTTAAACGGTCACCCCTGCTTAACGACCATCAATGTTGAACGGTCATCCGAGTTTATTTAGAGACCACCCCTGTTTAACGACCACCTGTGAAAAATGCTTACACTTTAAAACATTATTGAAATGTATTGAGAATAAAACATTCTGGTAAAAGAACCACAGTGACTAAGCATTTAAAGTAGGCTGGTTCCGGTTTCATGTTGCAGTGCACCGAAGACAGGCTATGTCAACGGGTACCAGTTAAATTTAAGTCGTATTTCTTCCCCCCCCCCCCCCTTTGATTTTTTTACTGAATGGTTAAACTGGTTCCCGTTCCATGTTGCAGTGCAACGCAGTGCAGTCAGAGTAAATGGGAACCAGTTTACTGAATGGTTTGACTGTGTGTACATATTCAAATGTGTTCCATTTCTTTTATATCTGATAATATAAAATCATATAATGTCAAACATGCATACTGTATTTCCCACTATAGAATACTTATCTTAATATATTAAACAATGATAATATGTATGACGTATTATATTCTGAAATATGTACTATAAACACACTCGTTTAACTGGCATGTTATATATTATTCTAAAACGGACACTTATTTTCACCAACTACAATACAATATTTTTAGTTATATTTAATTAATGTCACTAGTTAATTTGAACATATATCTGACTTTTTTGTACATTTTTGTTGTATATATAAGTTACGCAATCTTTACGTAATTATAAGCGTAAAAAGTTTTATTAAGCAGGCATTTTGAAGTAGAATACGTAAATGTATAAAGATAACTCATGACTTTCGTTTGAAAATATTTAATTCAAGTTTTGACACATGAAAGGCATGTAGATCAGACTAATTTGGAGGTTATTCAAGACTATGAATTCAGTGTATGGGAAACACTGCTAGTCCCCAAATAAAATATTGCTTCTCCCCGGAAGGAGTGACGTCAATGAACAAGATCAACGATTCATTGTTTGATTTTGTGACAAATATTTCTGTATTCATTCCAATAATAATGATCAATTTGTTGGATTGTTGATTGATTGATTGATTTTATTATAAACTGTTATTGATTTTTGGACCTCATCATTTGCAGACACAAATAACCCGTCTTTAAAACAGGTATATACAAAGATCTAATTTATGTATCGGTCTTAAAATAATCGGTGTAAGGTATTTTTATGACTGCATGTTGCCTTTGTGTACGCATAAAATTATACGAATTATACAAATACTAGTTATATGTGTGTGTGTGATGATTTTTCTACCGATCCCTGTTTCATAAAATCTTGTTTAAACTTACTTAAAATCGTTGTTTGTCCGTTAGATACAGAATGAAGTAAGAAAAAAGAAAAGATGTACGATTTTATGACATTTTAATTTTCAAATTGTGAACTTTTCGAATTTTAATTTCTGAAGTAGTTTATACATAACAAAGACATGTAAATCTCTACCCTGATATTAAGGTTTTGAACTTTTTAAATGATAATTATGTATTATTAATATTATAGTATAGTGGTTTAATTTTGTTGAAATTCTCAATTACTGTTTGAAAACATTCGGGCGAAAAATTGGTTCGCAATGTACCAAGATGTTGGAAACAATTTCTAGTTACTTCATTCTATATCTCAATGTACAAATAAAATAATCGTTTTTAACATTGACGCTTTTAACATGTGCTATTTTGTACTGTAACTGCGTGTTTTTGTGTTAATACTTTGTTTGTCACTTTGTGTTGCTTGTTCTGCTTTCTGCTACTTTCTGTGCTTTCGCTTATTTTATGTTATTTTGCCTTTTATAAATTAACATGTACTATTATCTATCTTAACCTGTCTACTTAACCAACCTTACTCACCAGATGCTGTCTTTTTGTGTTTTGAAAATAATACAATTTCTGTGACTTTCTTATAGATATCGTTCCATTAATTAATTACTTTTGTACGAGAGATTTGTTATTTTGATATTAAGATAATATTTGTATATGCTATATATTTATATCAACACACATGCATGTATACAACGACACATGAATTAACATCGCTTTAGCTTTTTGTTTTAATCATTGTATTACGTCATTAACGCTGATTTTTCATTTATGCTTTTAAATGTTCTTGACTTCTTTGTAAATAATATTTACACGAGTTTTCTCAAACAGCGCACGGAATAATTATTATGTCATAAATTTTCGTTATTACTAATTTGAAGTTGTCGTATTGTTATCATTATTCGAAATAAAGTCGAATCTTTGTTAGCGGACACCTCTGAATAAAGGTCACCCTATCCATTAAGGTCACACTTTTAAAAACCGTCATTGTTTATTCAGAACACAATAAAGGCCGCCTATCAAATATGCCATATTTTGTATTTCCAAAGGGTGTTCTTTGTTCACAGGTTAGGCTGTTTCACATTTCTGGTCGTTATTTCGTTTTAAAGACGCAACTTCCGATCAGACAATCGGATGCAAATTAACTCTCTCTCTCTCTCTACATTGTTTTATCAGTGATAGACATACAGTGAATGCTGACTTACTGTACTGAATCTATAAATAGCTGAAGCAGACGATGGGTTGAAATCATATAAACTCCTCCCTCTAATTAGAATTTGAATTTCTGTTGTAAATTGTTTTGAAAATATAAGAACCTAAATCTTCATACATTTTGAAGTTTCCTATCTGGACTGATAAAAGAATCATTTTGCATCATTCAGAATATTTTTTCAGTGATTAAAAACACCATTTAATATCAGTTTTTTTTAAAATCTCTCCCTGAGCTGAAAACAGTTTAAAAATCAAGGGAAACCACCCAACAGCCATTACCTGCCTTTTATACCCCTGTTGGGGGTTTAAGTTTTTTACATACATTTTCTGTATGATAGGTAAAGTGAGTGTTATTCAAATGAACAGTTGAACACAGTAATGGCAGAATTCATATAGAAGTGTTCGATCTTTGTTCTGGCCTAGTGAAATTAAATTGATGAACTATATTTTGAAATACAATTATTTGCCTCATTAGTCATAAACAAGTGAAATCTATTGACGTTAATAAGTAGAGACGGAAATTTGCAATTTATTCCAATTCCTCGATGCTTACAGAATTTTAATTACTATAAGACGCATACGCATAATCATTAGAAATAGGGTACACTATAGATAGATCGAGACTTGTTTGTCCGGCATTCGGAAGGCTGTTGAAAGGTAAAACAATGAGAAAGTAGATGTGTCAGTCCTCGGGCCTAATAAAAAATATTGTGTTGTGGGTAAAAATAAGGGTTGGAACAAACATTTTTTTCACGCCAAATGAAGAAGTACATTCGATTGCTCAGGTGCCCAGGATTTCATTACAACCGTGTTCTGCTGAGATCATACTTTTACTCTCAATGAATTCGATGTAATTCATATATGTTGTACACAGTTGTACCATCCAGTGTTATTTCTGCATTAAGAAATTATGGTTAGTTATTCTGAATAAGCTGTCAGTGATACGTAACAGATATTAGTCTAGTATAAGGAACTGGAAGCAACATCATCCAATCATGGCTGTCCATAAAGCACGAGGACAAATGTCACCATACGATTTTGCATGATTTGCTGAAAGCTCATAGTCAAGTCATATTAAACCAAACATCGAATTAAGTGCAAAATAGTCATTTTCCAAGTATTTTATGACAACCCTCGTCATAAATATGTATCTGTCTAAGAGTATACTTACAAAATACTGTTACCTGAAGTATATTAAATTTAAAATCATCGATGTTACCAACAGTACACTGACCGTCAGTATTTATACCGATGCGCAGAATGGTGGGGTAACAGCAAATAATATACAAATGATTTGATTGGATGATTCTTTTGTACGTCATTTCCGCCTTAGCCAAATAATTTGCCAAACAACTGTTGGGTTAGCATAACAAACGCATGTTGGTATACAGAGATGATTTTAAATGGCATAATGTCAAAATCGCATATTAAATTCGTTTTTTAATTACATTTTAGCTGAAGTTACAGACGCCAGATGAAGTTCAACTTCCGGGTTATGGAATCGCCTGAAAACTCAACAATAGCATTTCTAAAGAATTTGGATGATTTTGTTTTAGACCTCATAGCTGGTGTACATATATACATGTTAAGGGTACTTCGAAATGGATTATTTCCTACTGATAAAAAACTGTAAGAAATGACTGCAGTTTTGGTCACATGACGATAATCGGAGTTGTTCAAAAAGACGTGTAATGGTATCATTTGGCGAATCTCATTTATTTTTTACGGGCGGCGAATCGGCGATGGACGATGTTCTTATATACCCATATCCCATATGATGTATCTTTATTGAAGGGTGACCAATAACTTAACCCACTCTTATGCTGTAAAGTTTTGCATGATGTTAACATGTAACGAAGCTTTCACATTCCCTAACATCAGATTCCATTGTTGCCTTCTTTCTGTTGGTAAGTTTTTAATGTCAGTGTAGTAAATATATAGTCACAATAAGTGTGTTCCTGAATTGTGTGTTCTTAACCATGGCATTTTGGTGTACATTTCGTTTTGTTGTATGCTGTTCTAGTGTTCTTCAAGCGTGTTCGATCGGAGTTTAAAAAACAAGACAATCCTCGTTTTTCTGAATACAGTAAACCCTGTGTTAGCGGCCATCTCCAAATAATGGCCACCCTAAGAAAAGAGGCCATTCTTTTAAAAAACATCATTGATTATTTAGAACTAATTGACCTCCAAATAAAGAACACCGGACAGTAAAGACCATAATTTGTCTTTCCAAAAGGTGGCCTTTGTTCACAGGCTTGACTGTACTCTTGAAATGAATAAAAAAAACTTTATAATATGCGCACTATCATATTAGGAACTTGTTAATTGGATATTTGTAATTATTAATTTGATGCACGCACATTTCTTATTGTTTATCATCTGGATCCATGTTACAGCAATTAGAATGGATTTGCCTTAGTCTTACATTAGTATTGATTAAACTTGCGCTGGGGCATATATTATGTGTCCATGCTATTGCACAATCATGAAATATTGAAAGTTCGAATGCCTTTTAAATTTTACAGGGTATTTCTTATATACATGTATATGCAGTTGTTATTTTGCAATATTGCCTTTTCATTGGTCAGATTGCTGTTTGGACTAGCCAATGAAATCAAGTTATCCCAGATCGTACAACCATGGTTACAAACAATGGGAATTAACATAATACTCTTTTTTTTTGTCCAAGCAAGCCATTGGTTTCGTCTGTAGGAAAATGTATTCCTTATAAATAAATCTTACCATGGTAACCATCATATGGAATGAGTATGCATTATTATTAGTCATTGTGATCAGGCGCAGACTCTGATTCATCGCTGTAACTTATACATTTTCCTCTTCGCATTGATTACAATGTGATCTCAGCATGTTCTTACAAATATGCTCTATTATAGACTATACAGTATAACCTCTGTAGAGCAACACCCTGTGGGAGCTGCAACTATCGATCGTTGTTTAGAGGTTGTTGCTCTACAGAGGTTAAATTTGTGGTAAATATCAACTTAGGGAAATTTTGAATGTGTTGTTATAGAGAGGTTGTTGCTCTACAGAGTTCCGTTACCAGAACACAATGCGCTTGTCATATCGTATTGTTAATTATATTACAAAAGATGTAAGTGACGTCATCGCATCGATTCCATGTGAGCATTCAAGGAAATGATAAACGAAATGAAATGAATATAAATACGTAATTTGTAAGGTATACAGGGTATGAATTGAAACGTTTTCGAACTGTACTATTTATACCTGTTACATGTACCTTATAGCAATTATGGATTGTTTCTTTTTTTATTTATCTGCGATAATATTACTTCGAAGTCTCAAAGAGTATGTTTTGTTTATTGTTATATCACTTGAATTACTATATCTGTTTTTCTGTGTTCAACTTCGGAATATTTTTCTAAACGAGTACATTTGTCAATTTACTGGAAGTCCACAGTATATTATAAATATGTGTATACAAGTATGTTTATTTGTTATATAAGCTATATAATGCTTTGAGTATTTGTTAATATCGTGTATTTGCCATGTATGTCGTGTCAGTGGTTCTGTGAGCATGCTTATCGTGTTGTTATTGTTCTTTCAAGCAAAGCGACAAATATATATTTTATGTATCAATACAAAAATGTATACGTCTTTATTTTGATGTTATTTTGCGCCGTCGTATTTGATATGTGATGTAGTTAAATAAAACTTGGCAATAAGATATTGCGTTCTTCCATATTTTTTCATCAACGTAAAACCAATTAGAGCCAACTCTACCAACTACCTTGGATATCTTGGGATCCAAATTATTTAATATTATGTCCTTGTAATTTTAAGATGGCATTTTCTCTAACCGTATGGTCCAAGCAGTTCACCTAACCTTTGTTCAAGGGTAGAACCAGTACTAGACTCCCATCCTCCGTAAGCAACTTCCTACTTTCTCACCTAAAGAGTCGTGGTCGGTAGCTTGACCCGGACCAAGACCCACTTTCAGTGTGAGGTTATAGTGATTTGAAGTGTGCGGGCCACGGAGGCGGGTGGTAATTGGAAAACAACTTATACTGTGTAAAGAAATGTAACACTACCACAAGTCATGATTTAGGCTACTACGTATTTGATTGGCCGTTTCCATAGAGTAGCTTTCTCATTGAAAATGGAACTTGTTCGACTGGTATTACACCAGGCTCACGAAAAAGGGAGATCACTGGGATGGTTATTAATAAATACTATTATTAAAAAAATGGAGACGCTACGTTAATAATTGAACAACAATCTAAAAGCACCAGATACCACTGCCTATTTGTAAAGGGCAACTTTTCATGGAAGGGAGACAACTGCGTTTGTTTTTAAACGAAAAGGTTGTAATTTAAACTGGTTCCCGTTCCATGATGCAGTGCACCAAAGGAACAGGTATGGTCTAAATTTTCCAGCGTTCTGATTGGTCAACCCGTTTGAGCTATTTCATTGGTTGCTGTTCATTCGAGAAACATCGGGGATTTCCGTACATCTGATAATGTTAGTTGCTAATGTTTGAATACCGCACGGATACCCTTTATTCAAAATAAAAAAATATAGATGCTAGAAGTTACTATGTGAATATTCGTTACAGTATAGTCATATAACATATCAAAGATACATATCTTAAAAATATCAATTAATGCCTTGATTTATTTTTTATTGTTGTTAAATGATTTTCTTTAAAAAAAAATCATCTGTATAAATATATGCATAGTTCGGTCTAATATGTATTAATTCCTTTAAAACATATTTTTCTTTATTTACAATTAAAATATACATCTTATATACAAAATGTATATCAGTATATGTCAAGTGACGTTTTAAGTAAATCTTTTGTTACTTAATTTCTTTTCGTTAACATCTGACTTTACAGACTGAATTGAATTAGGAGTAATTAAGATTATGATCTATGCTGTATATTGTAAATTTAACATGGTATCAGACACACAAGTGCTAAAGAATATATTGACCCCCTTCGGTGAAATGATCCATAAAATATTTCTCCCTTATAAGGGTACAGGAAGTGAGACGGTCGTGTTACATAATATTGCATAACAACTTCTTAATTGGCTACTTATCTTGATTTTATCAATGCATGTATTGAAATTGAGACTATGATATATACTGGTCAATTGATGATCAATTATACTGTTTGCATTATTTAATTTTAGTCCAGAATCAGATTGGACACGACTTTTAAATTTATTATTAGCATCGCATATTTATATGTTATAAGAATATAAAATCAGGTTGGAACACTAAAAAAATTTGCATTGTGTACGGTGATTGTTATTTGACAGTTCAACGAATAATGATAAAAATTATAAAAATCTACATAAGTGAAAAAAATTCTACCATACCGACCGTGATCGAGTACTCGATTTTAAAAATATTTCTTAAATATATATATTTTTTAAGGGTCGGTATTCTATTTCAAAATACATTTAAGTACGTTGTGTGTATTTGAATGCTACTTTATTAAGTGTTCAAACGACCAAGATCAGAAAATAACTATCCAGTTCCCTAATCTTTATCAATTATTTAAATTACGCGCGAAATGTGCATCGATAATGCAAAGTCTCGCGAGATCCCCCGGGCAGAATTCTGCCCGGATTCCGATCAAAATTGACCAATCAGCGTCCTGGAAATTTTAGGCCGTACCTGTTGGCTTTGTACACACAAGTCAACGGGAACCAGTTTAGTTGTAATTAAGAGAATTGAGCCGGAGGTTCGTCTGGATTACCTGCCCTTGACATTACATGATAACTAATAATCAAAGATATATTAGGCTTGGAAACAGATCCTTAATTTGAAAATGCCTAGAACTCCTGGGCTCAGAAATCACACCGGTTATGTTTATCAAGGTCCTGTTGTAACAATTCTGAACCGATTCTTAAAAGCCTGGTCTTATTCGACGCAGAAATAATTTCTCTTTAACCACCATCCACTCTTATAACCATACATTGCTCTGAACTGGAGCAATAAGCCCTTCAACTTAAAAAATGTACTACTCGCCATCGATGTGACCTAAGTTTCTTTTCATTAGATACAGAGTAAATTTCTTTATTCCTTCGGGATTTCATACCCACTCCGGTGTAAATCGAAAGAAAATCAAATTTGTTATCACTCACCGTCGACGAATCATTCAGTTGATGGATATCTAAGGCATTACGATTCATTATTTGACGATTTAAACTCTCTTTGGCAAAATGACTGCTAAAGGTGAAGGTTGCCACACCTCCGATTTTGACCAATCGTTGACACGTATCGTCCCGGAACGGCACGAAAATGATACGGCGTTTAAACTATGCGATCATGGCAGCTGAGAAGCGAAATCGGACGAAAGCGTGGAATATTGAATCGTAATGCCTTAGTTATCCATCAATTGAATTATTTGTCGGCGGTGATTGATAAACAATTTGATTTTCTTTCGATTTACACCGGAGTGGGTATGAAATCACGAAGGAATAAAGAAATTTACTCTGTATCTAATGAAAACAAACTTAGGTCACATCGATGGCGAGTAGTACTTTTTGTAGGTTGAAGGGCTTGTTGCTCCAGTTCAGAGCAATATATGGATATAAGAGTGGATGGTAGTTAAAGAGAAATTATTTCTGCGTCGAATAAGACCAGGCTTTTAAGAATCGGTTCAGAATTGTTACAACAGGACCTTGATGAACATGACCGGTGTGATTTCTGAGCCCAGGAGTTCTACACCTTTACTCTATAATATATATAATTATGCTGAAAAAAAAATTTTTTTTTGAAACTTTATTTTGCTGTTATCACATGCCGGTTGCCTGTGGGTAAATGGGGACATTCTGTTAGTAATTGTATATACGAACAGTTACATTAACACGAACGGTTAAAATATTGAGACAGTTAATGGGAGACTACTCGTACAAGTCAATTTTAAGTTAACCTCGTGAGTAATCTCCCTTCCAAATTTTTAGGAGCAAAAGCTCCTTTAGCAATACACTACTTTTCTACTTACAATTAAGTGACACCTCTTACATGCGCGTTGAAAAATAGTACCACTTGTTGTACTAGTATAATTATACATGTACTTTGCAGTTTTGGGAAAAGTTTGAGATATGTTGCAGGATTCTGTCGATTTGAAAGTTGGCAATTTAATCTGTGAAACTAACAAGTATGATAAATAAGTATTCATCCGCACGTAAGTTTCTTAGCTGTCGAGGTTACAAAAGTTATTTCATTCAGTAAAGTAGTTCTGTAACACTATAATTATTATCGCTGAGAGTAGTGAGATTATAGAATGACACAATACCAGTTCAGTATACAGTATAACATATGGTGTATACAGTTCACGTAGTAATAGTTTACAGATCAAAGCGCTGATGGCACTGAATTTATTCGGGTTTTCAAAATGTACAGTAGCCTGTAATTTGTCGTCACTTTATGTCATGACTCAGCATTATGTATAGATGCATTTTTTCCAAACAGTTAAAAGGTGTAGCTTTTCCTTGGTATTTGTGATAATTAGCCTTAGGATGTACATTGTGTCAAGACTATATATATACTTGACCTCCAAAGTCTAATTCGTAATGATGATAACACAGGCCTTTAATCTTTTAAGGATGATTTTATCGTAACACATTTAAACTTCGCCCCTGACGGTACTCCCGGTGCTTTGATTCTACATAGGAATTAAAAAGACAAACAAGTGATTTGATTGTAAAATAAAAATTCAAGAAACAGCATTTTGAAGTCGACACGGCATGTTCTTATACTTTTAGTAAATCCAAATATTGTACTTATCACTGTGATCTGAACTTAACTAACCTCAATATATGTCGAACGTAATACCTATAAAACAACAAAATTTAAGTGCAAGTATAAATTTCACTCACATATTACATCATACAAAATTCCATAATACTTCGAAAAGCAAAATTTCATTTTCCGTTTTCACTATGAATTTTTCGACCCAAAGGAAAATATTTTGACGACAAAGTTAAGTCCTTTAAATGGTTGTTATTTTATATAAAAAAATCCTACTGTCGATATACGACTGTAATAAAAAGTAATTCACGATATACATTTTAGTCTTAACCTCTAAGATACAGGGAAATATTAGATCCAAAAAATGTCTGCTTCCTCAAGCCAACTGTAGATATGTGTTCAAATGCAAAATGACCTTAAGAGAGAATTCGTGTCTACATTTAATTCAATTCAAATGTGTTTTTATATTAGTATACAAAAGAGCATTAAGTCTGTAATTTTAGTATCTGCAATCTCATTCTGAATTAGTTGTGCTTCTTTTAGAAGGTTAAATTATTGCTGATAATAAAGTGTCAAATGAAATAACTATAAATGCCACTAAGTAAAACTGGTTCATGTAACATTTATGAGCTTCGTTTTCATTTTCACTGCGCACATACAAATTAAATGTATGTACTAAGTAAAAACGTTTTCATTTGAAAGTACATAATTTATTCAAATGATTAATTATACTAAACGAGGAGAATGCAGAACATTTGGTTAACAGTCCTCCGAGATGGTTGAACGCAGGTCGCAGGCTGCAAGAACGTGCTTGGCGACAAAAAAAAACATGCATATATTTCAAATCTAAAAAAATGAATCGCAAACTTTAAACTGTGTTCTAACGTTAACGCAAAAAAGCCCTCCGAAGCTCGAAGTACAAGTATGTTCAACTGAACAATTATTACATAGTTTTATCGGTTACACTCTGAAAAAAAAAAACCCCACAACTTATTGATTTTGGAAAGAAGGTCCTTCGTGGTCACTTTATGCATTTGCTTTTTTCTGCTTATAAATAAATCGCGACGATGCGTTTGAATGCGATTGATATTTGTCTCGTAAAATTCACCACAAACAAGATTAAACATTGTGAAGAAAAAAACAACTTATCAGTTATCAATTCATTCAGAAATCTTATCAACTTCAAGTTTTATTCGTTCCGTCTAGTCACATACATTCACATACATCATAGTTGTGACAAACAAAAACTCTTGAACAAGAAACAACACTTAACTTGCGCAAATAAATCACTTGCACAACAGTCTAATGAAATCTACTTTTTAGATACTTGTCAAGGTTTTTGCACCCAATGGGCATGTTTTGGTCACGTGGCCGGATGTAGCCATTATCAATTATTAAACTATAAGCATATTTCGTCGTAAACGATTTAGTGGGCGAAACGAGCATGCTCCAGACATTTTTTTACCAACTCTAGGCCACAATGTTACAAACCCAAATGTATATATTGTATAAACTAATATTTTCCTCAAAATGAAGAGTCAGTTTTGGCCTAGTGTATGAAGACGTTTTGGTAGAGGTCCACTTGCTATGCTCCAAATTCTGTTGAAGTTGATAATAAACTCATACCTCCGCTTCCTGTTCACGGTAAAACACATCTTACTCTTAAAACCTCGTAATTATATGTAATACTAAAGTTAGTATCTCCTACATTAGAGTTAACTCTTTAGCGGTGTGGTTGAGTGTGCTAGAGGTACTGGGTTAAAAGAATTCTTAAAACGCCCCGAATTCAGTCAAACGGGCTGTTTATAATTCTGTTTTAATACTAATTCATTTTTGTTGAATTTCATTTCGCGAGATCGAGTCCATTCTGTACTGCCACTGGCGTAGCTTCCTTTAGGCACTGTAGGCACGTGCCTACACTTTCTCTAACAAAAAAATAACAATGCAAAAAAACGCAATAAAATGTATGGTTAGTGCCGGAAGAATGGACCACCAGAGTACCCAGAGCTTAAACAACCTACATGCAGAACTGCAAGAACTTCATTCAAAATATGTTAGGCTACTGCACACCGGAAAATGCTGCAGAATGCGTCTCCGGCCATCTACGATGAAAAAATGCCCGGACCCCCTTAGAAAGATGCCTACACGTTATTATAGGACAAGCCACACCCCTGACAGACACAGCCATAATTTATTTTAAAAAAACATGTTTTTTTTATTGTATACTAAACGGACACAAACAATAGGTAGTCATATTTATATATAGGAAGAAATATGCAAATTTGATTTATACATGACCAAATCTTATAGACATTTATACACGTGCCCAGAATTTCTAGACACAGTTTCACACTAAAATGTGTCATTTTACAGCACTTTATGTCAGAAAGTAGGCAGTTACTTTAGAAAGATGGGAGTTTAGTACTGGTCCATGCCAGGAACGATGGTTAGGTGAACTGTCCGCCTAATATGACTTTGACTGTTGAAAAGGGGCGTAACACTCGATATAAACAAAACATATATACACTTCTACTTAAACAGTATTCTTAAAAAAAAATGACACCCAACAATTAGAGAAAAAATACCCAATATCGTGTGTAGGGTTCGGGGACAAACATTCCTAGGGTTCAAAGGTCATTCATGTTTCTATTCCTTATTACCTTAATATCTAAGGGAAACAACTCAAACTGACTTTTGAATCCAAATTAAATTTTCCCACGGTCCTTAGACACATCTTTACATAATATTGTTTAAGTGATCATAATCAGCTAAATAAATGTTTGACTTTTAGATAGGAATATTAGTAAGGATGTTAAATTAATGATTTGAGGCAGAAAAACAGGAAAATAAAGTCAGAATCGCATTTTGTGGTTTTTAATAAGGGAGATAATTTGAACGTAGTGGTATGGTAATTCGGTGCAAAATTCGCCGTAATCAGAAAATAGTTTCTTCAATAATTCTAAGATTATTTGTCTTAAGATGATATTAAATGCATATTTATATAGAGTTATCTTTTGATAGGCTATACAAACAGAAAACATATCGAATTTCAGAACTTGAACTCGAACAAAATTTTAAGCAATTCTTTTGATTTATTTCCTATTTATTTATGTTGTTATTATCCCGCAAAGGTAGTTTAAGAGGGGGTATATTGGGGTCACTCTGTCGGTCGGGCGGTTGGTTGGTCTGTTGGTTGGTTGGTCCGTCCATATTCAATACCACAAATTTGTGGAGGGAACTTCTTCCACATTTCTTAAGCGATTGTTATGGAACTTGAAATATATTATCACTATGAAACACACAATTTCCATGCCCAGTGATCCGATTCAAGAGTTCTGTACCTTTAAACTTAGCCATATGGTGTACTGTCGCATTCTTAGTGTCAACTTGAGCGATGGCGGGGGTATTGGTCAATTCTGTGACAAAGCCCTACTTATTTACCTGATGGAGAAATTCGGAGCGACAATAACATAACAAACTACACACAATGTCTGTACAAACACTTTAATAAATATATTTAAACTTGCAAATGTTACAAAAGGAATACCATAGTTGTAATAACTACAGTACATGAAAATGTTCACATAAATATATAACTACACATATCAACATATCATAGACACTTGCGTAGCTTCCTATAGAAATAAAGGCACGTGTCTACACTTTTTCTAACAAAAAAAGTGAAATACGCAATAAAAATGAATGGTTAGGTGCCGGAAGAACGGACCATCAGTGTACCCAAAGCTTAAACAATGTACATGCCGTTCTTACTAAACATTTGCAACTTTCGTGGGAAATTATTTGATAATTGAAAAAGCTGCAAGATCGTCATACTAAAATATTTTAGGCTACACCG
Organism: Lutraria lutraria; assembly: GCA_964023205.1. Classification (NCBI taxonomy): domain Eukaryota; kingdom Metazoa; phylum Mollusca; class Bivalvia; order Venerida; family Mactridae; genus Lutraria; species Lutraria lutraria. The sequence goes on along the minus strand of OZ026845.1, from coordinate 27,434,839 downwards.
AATTATGCTGTAGAATGCATCTCTGACAATTTACGGTGAAAACAGCCCTGGGCCCCCTTAGAAAGGTGCCTACACATTATTATAGGGCAGGCTACGTCCCTGTCTGCTAATGTCTTTTAGCGAGCCCCATGCGTATAGAAGCGATGCGCACTATTTAATGTCTTTATGGATGAAACTTTTGTGCGGATGAATACTGAATTATCAAACTTAATAGTTTTATAGTTTGAAATGCCAAAACAGTGTAAAAATTTAAAATGAACATAATCCCGCAATATATCCAACGTGTATCATAACTGCAATTGGTTGAGTTAATACAACCGGTGGTACTATTTTTAACGCGAATGTATGGATAAGAGGTGCCACGTTTTTGTTAATACAAAACTGGGCTTATCACGCTTCGCTTTCGCTTCTTAAAACCGAAGAACGTGCTGTACTATCAGTATGCAGAATTTCAAAACTAACGGAGAAAATTCGATTTGTGATCCATAACGGCAAGGATAGGTCGCATACTACCTTAAGCTGACATCTTTCAGAACAAAAGTTGCGGGTCTTATGCATGTTATATCTCATCTCGATAGTTTGGGTTTCATAATACTAACATTTGTGCAAGTATACACATACTTATTATTTTATGTAACCAAATACACTTTCGGTCAGTGGGTCACAAATGCTGTTTTACGGCAAGGCATGTTATTCATCATCCGCAGTGCAAAGCAATTGATGACAGGTTACTAATATTGATATCGTACGTAAAGTTCGAATACATAGTGCTCAAAGATGACATATTGCCCATTGACATATCAGTGCTCTATCCATAGTGATAGATAAATATTCTAAGGAATAAAAAACACACAAAAACCCTCCTTTCCAAAAGCTCAACCCTCCCCAAATCCAAAATCCAACCAACATACAGGAATATACAATACAGAGAGGACAAAACATCGTCTTACAGAGGGCACCACATTGGAACGGTCTTAAGCGAAACCAAAACGGCACATTGGACTTAAACTAGTTATATGCGGTAGTATTTTTTTGATATCATGGTAAAACAAGGACTTGGTCAGTATTGATATAATTCTTTGTCTATTACATGTTTTATATATTACAGTGAAAACACAAACACCCCTTTCCGAAGTAGACAACAATGTCGACGCAAGTTAGTTTGGCAAGACAGTCGTTGACAAATACCTGAATCAAGGCCCCGTCACTTTGTATAATATTTCAATAATCTTCATGACTTTGATACATGGGCATTACCGTCACATGATCTTTTTGTTAATACATTAATGTGATAATTCAAAGCTATATTTATAGCAATGGTAGCGTTAAACTTCGTTCTGTTCATGCTGCTCCCATTTGACAAACAGTCTTCATTTATACACGCATGACTGATATTTATTGTAGCCCATTATAATACATCTAATTTGGACTTACTGGGACAATGAAATAACATATAACTACTTTGTTTTCGTTAATATTTATCCAAAGGTAAAGCTACGCAGTATTCCAATAACAGTTACAATTTTGTATTTGTACTTGGTACATTATGTGAATACATTTTGGAACTAAGCATTGTCGTGTGATTCAATGGTTGACCTCGCATGTCAAAAAATAACATCGTTCATTAGAACTCTTTCATTACTATATAAAGTCATGATTAAAGTGTCTGGCAAATTGGCAATTAGAGTCATGTCAGCCAGATGATGAAGTGGGGAAATTCAAAATTACCACATAGGACATTTTATCACATAATGTATTTACACTGGTTTTATTTAGGCGTGTGCAATGTCGTCATAGTTTCTGACTGACCAGCGCAACTGTTATTACTTATCATAATTTTTATATCGTCCCTCTCATTTCTTCTGAAAGTACCTGAACAATTGTCATATAACATTTATACACGTTTATTATTGAATTTAATAATGTCTGTCATGTCTATTCATTCACGTATTTTTGCGCCGTGGATTATTGTGATATTGGGCCATATTTGGGTCTATTTGGTATACACCTCATGCAGCTTTTCTGCAGAATGTTCAAGGGCGGTACCCTTCGTAGCAATTGTACTTGCTCTACCATTTTGTGTATATTTCTATGTGTCGCTTTGTTTTGGGGAAGGTAATACATTTGAAAGTGGGCACTTCTGTATTGTTTCTTTTCTTGAAAAGTATCTTCCTTTATATATCTAGATCACACCACACGTACTTTCCTGCATGATGTGTACAAACAATTAGGGTAGAGGCAATCTGTATGAGGCGTTTAATTGTTCGCCGTATTGCAGAAGAGCATCTTACGTCACGTGCAGGACCCACGCAGTTTTAACATTTAAAAAAAAACAGGGTCATTTATTCTATGATGAGCTGACGTCGTAAACGAGATTGTCTACATTTTGTATTATGATCTTTAATCTCAGATCAAACACTTATACAATATATATGTCCATATATTTATTCTTTGTTTCAAAATTTATTGTACATTAAGTGTTTGGTTTAATTAATATATTATTCATATGATATGCCATTTGTCGAAACTATATGTACATGTTTACTAGAATTTGTAAGCAAAATAACACGAATGCTAACTCGTGTGTAATTCGTTGCTTAACCACAGTGTTTTATGTAGAAATAAAACTTGGAACATTTGTAATTTTATCATATTTGATAACAGCACAAATGAAAAATTATACGAGCGTTAACATAATCACAATAAGTAACACGAAACCTTTCATCATCATTATAACCCAGACATCCCTAAAGAAATTGAAGATATAAACTAATGCCTACTTTCTGACAAGGTCTCACAGTGTGACACTATCCGGCTAACAGAACACTATTCTCATTCTTACAGCAATAGACAAGCCACGCCCTCTAGAAAATATACCGTATGTATTACAATGCATAACATAACATTGAAATGTTTTATGAATATATTTAAGAATTATGTAAGTGAAGTAAATTTCTCATAATCCAGCCAGATTGGGTTAGTATTTGAAACTTATTTTCAGGTTTAAAGTTGCTGACCATTGCAATAAAATTAAATAGCACAATCGGTTCAGTCAAACTATGGAATGGTAAGTATACAACCAAATAACCAAGTCTGAAATCAAATTACCGCACTTGCCTGTAAATGAAAGACAAACGCACTAAGGCATGAAAATAGATTTCATTAAACAAAACTGACAAAATGTGCTGAATATGATGAATACAACATACAAATGTTTTATAACTTGTCACTGGGGTGCATAAATTAGAGGTAGCAAGCTTACATTTCTCACTGTCATACAGCACAATACATGTCTATTGTGCAAAATTAATATTACCTTATTTGGCAATGTACATAATTATGTTTATGTTCTGACTTAGCCCAGTTTCCAGGCAAAGGTAATACCATATTTGGAACATGACTAAACAGATATAAAAATAAATGGAAAAACAACAATATAAAAACCAAACAAGGAGAGACTATTGCCTCATCGCATAATAGACTATACAGCATGTGACATATTCTTGGTTACAAGCCGTTCTGTCAAGTTGGTTTTTCTTATCACTTCCAACCGCTTTCCTTTCGAGGATTTTGTCATTGCGATAACTACTTTCTGTACATCTTTGTGCATATTAACTATGTACATCTCTCACCATAAATGATATTCTTGCTTTTACTTATTTACTTTTTTCAGCAGAACACTATTGTACTAAAACTACAAATTTTCCTCTTTATGTGTGTCACTGTTTCATATTCCCTTTAAGAAGACTTTTTAAAATGTGAGTGAACTATTATTCATTGACCGTTTATTGATTTGTTTTTCTTGTCAGCAGAATTTTATTTATAGATCGTTTATTGATTTGTTTCCTTGTCAGCAGAAATCTATTTATAGATCGTTTGATTTGTTTCCTTGTCAGCAGAATTCTATTTATAGATCGTTTATTGATGTGTTTCCTTGTCAGCAGAATTCTATCTGTAGGTCGTTTATTGATTTATTTCCTTGTCAGCTGAATTCTATTTATAGATCGTTTATTGATATGTTTCCTTGTCAGCAGAATTCTATTTATAGATCGTTTGATTTGTTTCCTTGTCAGCAGAATTCTATTTATAGATCGTTTGATTTGTTTCCTTGTCAGCAGAATTCTATTTATAGATCGTTTATTGATATGTTTCCTTGTCAGCAGAAATCTATTTATAGATCGTTTGATTTGTTTCCTTGTCAGCAGAATTCTATTTATAGATCGTTTATTGATGTGTTTCCTTGTCAGCAGAATTCTATCTGTAGGTCGTTTATTGATTTATTTCCTTGTCAGCAGAATTCTATCTATAGATCGTTTATTGATATGTTTCCTTGTCAGCAGAATTCTATTTATAGATCGTTTATTGATGTGTCTTTGTAAGCAGAATTCTATTTATAGATCGTTTATTGATGTGTTTCCTTGTCAGCAGAATTCTATCTGTAGGTCGTTTATTGATTTGTTTCTTTGTCAGCGGAATTCTATTTATAGATCGTTTATTGATGTGTTTCCTTGTCAGCAGAATTCTATCTGTAGGTCGTTTATTGATTTGTTTCCTTGTCAGCGGAATTCTATTTATAGATCGTTTATTGATTTGTTTCCTTGTCAGCAGAATTCTATATATAGATCGTTAATTGTTTTGACTTCGAACGTTAGTCATAATCTATGTATAGATAGTTTAGAGGTTTAACTGAAGGTTCCTTTGTCTCACTGACAAAGAAAGAGCTGTTCTGACATTTCCGGTATTTATTCCTATTTTACCTCACATCGGAAATGCTTTTGATGCATTCCGGGCAGTAAGCATTCCTGCATATAGAAAAGGTAAGTATATCATACACTGAGAGTATTGTCATATAAATGATTCATTTGCATTATTAAAAAATGTAACCGACATTTTTAACTTCCTGCACAAGGTAAGCATGTCATATGTACAAAATATAATACTTGTTCATGCGCAGCCTGAAAAATACAAGCAAATTTCTAAATATAGACAACCAAAGAGATGTAGTAACTATGGACTATATTTCTTAATGCTGTTTTGGATCAGATCCGTTCAATTTTATTAAGAAAATAAATGTTTTACAGCGACTTTCTTCTTTGTTTGATGGTCTTTATTTAAAAGGTCACGTGTGTTTTTTATTAACATGAGGGGGAACTATTTACGTATTTGACTTGCATAATCATATGCAGATGGTTATAACAATGATGCTATTGTATTAACTGTCTACTTAATATCGTTTCCCTTTATATGGCTTATTTTCTGCATACGAATAGTATTTTAAGTACATGAACATGCGTTTTGAAATATCTTAATTTATATGAAATAGGCGAGGGACTTGATTTTTCTCAGTTATCCCTTTCTAAATGAGATGAAATATATATATATATGAGTCAATATCTTTATAATTCTAGACCGAATTTGTCACATGAAACAAATCGTTAACAATATATAATCATAAAATAATGCAAAAATTATTACATGCGGTCAAAAATCTATTCTCTATATTTTGTCTTTTTAAATGTTTTTGAATATGTTTTGTACTAAACGTGCGTTTTGCCATTGTATATATATATATGTGTATATTGGTTATTGCACATGTAAGGAATGTTTGGTGTTTAATGTTATATATACGTGCGTGCATTCAAAACATAATTTCTGATTATCAAATGCGTTGTAGTTTCACGATGTACATAATGTACAAGTTGGAATTATGTTCTATATTATACTTTATTATATGAATGCACAAACATAGAGCACTGATTTCTGTTGAAGTTATTTAATCAAGCTTTGGAAATGTTGCCCACTTTCTTTTATACGATAATTGTTTGAAGAGACAATATTCACTATGATACGGGATAATCTGTTACTACACTGGCATTCCTATAATAACAAAGAAAATACTTTTGTTGTGCAACGTCAGTTAAGTGAAATTATTGAGTTTCTGCCGTAAATGAAATATTTGCCTTCTATGATTTTCTTTCGTTTCTGTTATAAATTAAACGTTCATCTGAATAACCTGGTATTCTTTGGAATGGACTAGCTGATATGCGATCTAGCTACCATGTATCCAGTCTTGGTGTAGGAAGATATAAGAAGGTAATTTTGATGACTACATCACACTGCAATTGCATATGCAAAACATAATTATATTTGTTCTTTGTTGAACTTACAAGTTATATTTGTTTGAATGGACGAATGGTTGATTTTCCGTATATTATCAATAATGTGCTCATGAGAATCAAATAAATTGCTTATCTTTTTCTTGCCATTTTTTTATTAACTATCTAAAGTTTGTGTGGTAGACACAAGTCGGGATATTCTTTGTATGGCTGGTATGTAATTTACTCGTTTTTCTTTTTTTCTGCCGACCATGTTACACTGCAGCACCAATATACTAGTAATGGAAAGTGTATGAATTATCTGATATTGTTTTGTATTTTCGAAAACAAGCCTTCAAATGTCTAATGGGAATCGTTTGAATCAACTTCCAGTTTTAAGCTTGGAATATGATTGGTCGAAACAATATTACGTATTTTAATTGACAAATGACAATATTGCATTCTTATAAAACAAAAGCGACCTTTTGAATAGAGATAAATAAAAACAAATGAAAGCAGAATTATTCCCTTGGAATTTACTTCCCCTTTACGAACATTAATAAAAAACACATGGCTTCAATATCATTATCTTTTATTTAAGTAAACAATATATCAATAAATTCAAATTCATTTTAACAAAACATACATAATAAATAAATAACATTCCAAACATCAATTATGATTAGCGTTTGTTATATAGGCGTAAACAATAATTGCTTGTTTCCGGTTACCCGACCTGTACTTATTTTCCCACGTGACTCTAGACACTTTAATGGCCCGAGGAACGGTACAGTTACTTTCTCATCTTGTTCCACATTCTCGCTCGCTTATAAGAACAATACAAACATGAGCATATAACCAGAAACAGATACATGTAATGTTTTACGCCATATTGAATATTAATCATGTTTTATAAACAAGCTCAATACTAATTGATAAACATTGATACATGTACATTGAAAATCTTAATTATACAAGCTATTTCTGTTGTTAACATCTAGTTTATGTTTCAGTTTTGGTCTATTGCATGATAAGCTACCAAAATCATCAAATAGTTTGCCCTATGAACGTGATTCTTCATTTGGCACTCTCTGGAGTTCACGAAAGCAAACAACTTGGTTTGACACATAACATTATAGTCAGACAGTCAAATGAAGAAAACTATGTTATTGCGACGGACCAAACGCAAAAGTAACATTTAATCATATGACAACATGGGTCTTATTAGATTACATGATCTTTTGTAACAGAAAATCACAATATACACGACCGTATAACTAGTTTAGATATTTTGATTATCTTAATTTCTAATAGCACATCTGTATTTCATTGACACAAAAAGTGACTGTAATTCAAATATTCACACAATCTTCTAATAGCACGAAATGTGTGTACATAATTAGCACACCCACATTATGGCACAACCAGCGATCATAGACTTTGAATTAAATGCTCTTACAATTTTAATGACCATTAATCTCATTTTTAATATTACCATTATCAGTTTGTACGGGGTTATTGTCCATGAACATACAAAGCTGAAGGTTCACACACAAATAGGCAAATGTAACATGTTCGGTAAAAAGCACCGGTAATTTTTACACACACTAATTCACAATCAACTTTTTTGAAAGTGAAGTGGACGAAAGCACCTATGTCTTGATTCATCCATACAATCATTTGAAAGACAATGCAGTTCTTTTGGAACCTAATTCCTCTATGATGTGTGATGATGACTTTCAACAACTTCGCCACCTAATCACAATATGCCGCTGCTGTACGTTTGTGTCCTCGATGTTGACTTGCAAGTCGACGGCTGGGCCTCGTTCAAAAATATATTTTTCACTATCTGGAATTTCATTTTGATCATCTATTATTACTAGATGACGAATCTCGCCTGTGAGACATAACAAGAGCTCCGTGTAATGACGTATGCTCGGCTAAAATATCGTCCACAGAAAGAACCAACATCGCGTCAATAGTCCGCCTTAATTCTTGATCTTGTTTCCACTGGTCGCTAAGAAGCATTGGATCTGGTGTAGCGAAATTGTTAAGGCTATGCTGAGACCTATCTGTCATAGGTTTATCTGAGTAACGTGTAGATGATTCTTTAAAAACTGGACCTTCCAACACAATGGGAGCATGAAGTTGTTTTCTTGACAGCGTTTCACTTGGAACATTTCTTTCAAAATTATTCTTCCTGGCGTTAATGTTATGCATGTTCTGCATCTGCATTTTCTTGATGCCTTTCATGATATCAGCTAAAGAAAACGTTTTCTCTTGAGGCCTTGTGTGAGACTGCAGTTGTCTAATAGGCGAGGTTCTTGAAGCAACGGGTTGATACTGAGACCCTATATATCTTTGGATATTGGAGTCAAGACTATCAAAGCCTAATGTATTGCGTTCTCGAGGCTGCGGAGTAGTAACAGGGTTGTTGTTTCGATTAAAGTTCGGATTAAAGGTGTACTTTGGGAAATAAGTATGTGTTGTAAGTGGTGGTTTATATGTTCGCGTGACATGAACACTGCTAGGGGTCGATGAAACAACGTTGTCTGTTACATCTGGTAATACGTTAGCTGCAATATAACTTTTCGTACTTGTAGTAGTCTCCATTGTGTAAGTTTTAAAAGTTGTTACGGGTGTTGAAGTCAATAAATTAAAGCCATCAGTATTTTCTGTTCCAGGTTGAGTTGAAAACTCATAATCAAATGGACGGGTTCCGTCACTTGAAGTTATTACAACCTTGTTTTTAATAGTGTTCATCTTTTCATTTGAAATTGGTATATTAGTAGATGCATCGCTTGCATCCGTTCTTTTACTATTCTGTTCAAAGAAATCACTTTTTGTACTTGGCATTACAGTGGATTTGACTAAAGGTTCGGTAGTATCATATCCTATTTTAGATATTGTTGTCGTCTCCTTCGTTGTTGTGTCCTTCGTTGTCACCTCCTCAGAATTATTTTCATTCACATTTTTCGTCGGACTCTGATTGGCGGATTTGACATTGTTCACAGTTTTTGTCTGCAGCTTCACTTCAAAATTGAACTTTGTTTCCAGTGTTCCACCAGAATTATCAGAAACATTACTTGATGAGCTGTTACTCAAAGACGCCAATATGTTTTTTATTTTATCAAAAGGGTCCGTAGCATTTGCAACAAATGTTACTATATCGACATCATCATCTTCGTTGTGTGAAGATGAATTGGTCTTATTGTTTGCTGGATGAGGAAAAACTTCTGAGAAATTCAGGGATTGCCATGGAGACATAAACCTCTTAACTGGAGCAAGATTTTGACTAATTGCAGTCATTTTATCTATTGTTTCAGACATTGTAAGTGTTTTACAAGGAGACATTGTTTGATGTTGGTCGTGATTACCATGGGAATGTGAATGACCGTGCATATCTTTGTGACCATGACTTTGATGTGAATCTGAATGAGTCTGGGGGTCTGTAAACTCAGCAAGTAAGTTACAAAGGTCCAGAGCAGCTGTTGTACTCGTAGAAGCGGAAGTAGTTGTTGTAGTCGGCACCGGAGTCGATGATGGTATTAGTCTATTTATTACTGAAAATGGAACTGGTATATTTCTTGGTATTTTAATCCGATCGACCGTTTTATTATGGCGGAGCTCCAACGACGTATTCGGCCCGAAAGGATAAATGACCAAATAAAGATGTCCATCCCTTACTACCGCTGTACCGACAATTTTCTGCTGAACAGTGTCTGGGTTTTCAGTATTTGATTTTGGGTCAATATTTGTAGAATTTGTATTTTCACCTGTTTTATTTTTGTTTGAAACAACGTTTGCTTTGTCGGTAACAGATGCTGTCAAATGTATTGTTGGTATTTTGTTACTTTTGTCCTGTTTACCGTTTGAAATCATAACATGTATCCCATTTAAGTGCACTAATTCACTAGGAGAAACCGGCTTTGCGAGTGATGCTTTCACAGCTGCAGGCATCTTTTGTCTGCTTCTGTTTCTTTTCCTAACTCTCACTAAATCAATACCTGATAGGGGTTCAATATGCTTTCGCAAAATATGGGCTGAGGCAGAGCTTCCGTACCGTGACTCCTTGGTTACAGCTAAAATAGAAGGCGTGGTGTTCTTTATTTCAATTCTAAGTTTATGGTGCATGACAGATTTTCGAATATCTGAATCTGCTACACCTCGTTTAGTGATCGGTCGTGCGTGGATTGTAGATTTCTCATATAAAGACCTTGCTGGTATAGTGTGAGGGCTAAATGTTGAAACATGTTTGGCAATCATCGAAAGATTCTTAGTCACAATCTGTTTTGACTGAAATTTACGACTTTTTTTAACCACATGTTGAATATTGTTCTTCGCATGAGAATGATGATCACTGGCACCGCCGTGAGAATGATTGTCATGAATATGTCCATGATGTTTATGTTCATGTACGTGCACATCTTGAACATGACCAAAATCTGATAGTAGAAACGACAAACTTAGAGGTTCTTCCTTATTAGAAGCAGGAGTAGGTACTTTCTGCACTGGTTCATCATTCTTGCTTTTTATAGTTTTCATTTCGGACTTCAATTTCTTCTTTAAAAATTGCAAGCCAGTTGGCAGACCGCGATGATTATGGTTTCTAGTAATACGAGTTGTCGCTTTGCCAAACCTTACATTGGTTTCATTATTTTTAAAATTCCTATTGGTTTTACTGTTTCTATTTTTCTTTGCACCTCTAACTAATGTACGCAGATGTAGCGCAAGTTGAGCTTCATGTAGTTCATTTTTGCGCTTTTCAGTTGGAACAGTGTACACAGTATCTTTATCAACTGCTTTACTAATTTCCTTTGAGTATTTATCTCTCTGAGTATTAGGCGATCGTTGTTCGTTTGGTCTGTAATGGATATGTCGTATATGCTTGCCAGTCACCTCATCTCTGTGATAATGGATCAACATTCCTGCTCGTCCCAAATCATCAGGTCGCAACAGAGAAATACCTGAAATGACAGAAGTTAGCAGTAAGTAGATTTGTTCATTGTACAAGTAAAATATACAATTGTGAAGAACCACCATTGTTTGCATTGGTATACCCTAATTGAAAGAGTGTTGTTTTTTTTATTCTGAAATCTAGCAAACCGCTACAGATAGATATTCAAGAATGTGTTGTATCTACAAGACTGTGTGATGATGACATTGGCGTATGAATCGTGTTATAAGTGATGAATATTTAATATAATCTTTAAATTTATATCCTAGAATAACTTCAATGTACATATTGAAAATACGAATTATCCCATTACAAAATCCTGTCACTTCTCTCCTATAACTGTACCTAACAAATACCACAAAAAGTACCATTCTGATCACTCTAACTGAATATACATTTATTTAACAATGTTGTTGTCGATAACCATATCTAATAAAATGTAATGTTAACACAATGATGGTGTAATAAATGTGTCAATTGAAGGATGGTAATAAATGTACGGATACATAAAAAGGAAATAAATTATTGTTGGCGACATTAAAAAGTCTGTCCATATTTAGACAACATCAGGAATTGAACTCACGCTTCAAATAAACATCTACGTACACTAGCATACACCTTGTGTTTAATGACTAGTACAAGTAAATCGACTTCACTTCAAAATGCATTAAACACCGCACCACACACATACAATTATCTTAATTGCCTATTTATTGGGCCAGAAATAACTACTCACATTTGCGGTTACTATCCGATCCTATTTTTGGCGCCGACCTTAAGTTGTTAAGGGCAATGTACGAAATCGTACCTCGTATTATCATCAAAGTTTTTTTTTACTTTTTGCTTTGTCAGGTAACCCAAACGGGGTTCATTAATTTCTTATCCATTTTCTTAACTGCCTACCTAACATTAGATACTATGAATCCTTCACCATTGCGATGGTTTAAAGACGGTACAGTTCAACCTCTACATAGCGAACCTCTCTGGAGCAACAACCTTACAACAACACTATAATTTTGTTTCTCACAAAGGGTGTTGCTTTGGAAAGGTTGCACTGTTTATCAATTAACTTCAAATTCACGCTATGTGTGATGTGTATGTTAGAGAACATATTTGGGTGTTCCTCGTAAGTAAAAAGCCCATAAGAAGCGATAGAGCCCGTAACTTTTTTTATAACGAAGAACACCTAAATATGCATTCTAACCGTCTTAGTGCCCCACATGCACAGTGTGTACTTAGTAGTTAGAACGTCGGTTTTTATATTCTGTTAAGATAAGAAAGCCAAACTTTAAAACAAAAACATTGTCACTAATTGGATAAGAAAGGGGCGAGCGCTAAGAACGAAACGAAACATGTGGCTTGTTTGGGTAGGCCAGCTTATGATCAATAACGTAACGAATACATTATTGGTGATGCTGTATATATTGTTTTATTTCAGACTTATATAGATGCTGGTAACAATTAATCGATGTACTTGTATACTTAATTATATCTTAAATATAATCAAGCATCTATCGAAATGAGTTTTGAGTCGAAGAATGAATGGACTGATTTATAAGTCGTTATATGTTTCCCTACGCGAATTGCTAAAGCATTTACGGTGTATTTATGGGGTAATAAATCTGATGATTTTTGTTCATATTTTTATTTCTTGTCACGATATCGTGTTACATATCATGTACAATGTTAAACTAGTTTGAATACGTCAGCAGTTGTTGAGTAATACTTTTCAGAAGACATTTGTATTGTACCTTCCACGTATTTGTAGTACATTGTGTATTTTCTATGATTTTGGAAAAAGAGTTAACAAGTTATTTGCGTTTACTACACTTTAGTTGAACCCTTGTTTCATATATCAAAGCACGTCAACATGCGTTTTTACTTCATAATACCTAAGTTCGTCAACAAAGCAAATATGTTTACCATTATCTTAAAAATACAACTAAGGCGTTACAATTATCTTCACATACACGTACATGTATTAATACTTTTTACAAGTCACCCAAACAATTTCTGCATACTCCAGCACTAAATGTGGAAAAACAAAACGGTCAAGATAAGGTTATAAATTTAGCGGCAACAAGTGAATGTTTATGTTTACCAACTGTCAGACGGTTATTTATTATTTGGTCACATGTTTGCTGACCTTTACCGCGGTGTGCCTCATTCTAAATACTACCTTATTGACCGACACTAGTCACATCTAATGGAGGTTATGACAACAGGTTGCGTCTGAACGTACGTGTTTTTCTAATGTACTTACTAAAGATATAATATGTTGACCTGACATCATACAAGGTTAAAGTAGTAGCGGAATAATTAACATCATCACTTGAGTGAAAATACACGAGTATATCCCTAATGAAACAAGTGATAGAAAGATATTTTTTTTATTTTTGCGGTTTACAAATAAAAAAAGAAGAAAACGCACAAAGTGTACTTTTATGGTGTCTAAATTATGTGTGTAGTAAAATTAACAAAGACAGAACCGATCGTCAGCGCACGAGGAACGGGCTTTGGTTGATCGATTTATTTTTATTCGCGAAATCTTCATTGCGTTTCTCGATTACATGTACGTATGCGGGTTTATAATCTGAACATCATAGACCAGTTAATTATAAAAAACGACTTGAACCTGCAATTATTCATCTCTTGTCTTCAAAACCTGCGTTTTTTTTGGGGGGGGGGGGGGGGGCAAAGGATAAGCAAATATATAACCAAAACGGGGCACAATTAAAATCATGTCACACGAAAATCTTATTAGCGCTGTTTTTGCAATGGTCTTAGTTGGGCAGGTAGTCTACTTGAAGCTGCGCTAACAATTCTCAACTCTACGGAAATGTTAATGAATGTTATGAATCATATAATAATAAAACACAAACGTATGTTAGAAGCTCTCGTGAAAACCCAGGTTGAATGTAGTACAGAAGCAACTTTTTTCTCATGAATTAACAAACATATTAATTTATGATTACTTCCGACAGAGGAAGCGAGGATCGTCCTTTCCACACATTACATCCGTAAACTTCCCATTTCATAATGAAAAGCAAAGAACAGTATAAAACAAACACTGACAGTAGTACTTATGTTATGTTTAAAACATCAGCCATTGTTACAAATGAAAAGTGAACTATATTTCACATTATTTCTGATTGTTGGTAATTACTAGTGTCGTAAAATGCGTGTCAAAATTTATGAATTGAATTGTTTTGAAGAAAAAAGCGTTAGTGAACGAGAAATGTAGCCTAAATTTATATTTCTAACTACGCATGCGCCGATTTTACGACATTCATTCTCATTATAGTTTTTTGATTATCATAACTTATTATGCGGTAATATATCATAGTTCGAATACGACAATTTTATGTTCTATATTGACATTTAATAACTACATGACCAGTGCACTTAATATGCGTGATTAGCATTTACACACGAAAACATACGTTTAATGTAGATGTATTGATATATCCACCCACGTGAAGGTTAGTTATGACCTTAATGCAAGTATGCGTGCGATATTTCAACCAATTTTGAAAAACAATATGCAATGCTTTTCGCATGTTGCATTTTTCAGTTGTCAGGTATGGTTTTTATTTTCGGTTCTTTGTTATAGAAGCGAAAATTATTAATTTCCGATATTTGTTTGATAATTCTATTTTGAAAAAAAACTTGGAACTTGGAATTATAAGCGTAATAATCGATTTTATAAATTGTGGTCCAGACGCTGCGTTAATGTATTGCAACACTGGCTTATGAAATCACAAATCTTACATCTATCTATTGCGTTTGTCAGACAGAAGAGGTTTGTGACAGTTAAGTTTAAATTACATATACCACATATTAAACGTCAGTGTAGGTTACACGTCCAATTTTGAGTAAGCTCTGTTTAACATGATCAACAAATCTGGTTAGCCAGATGCATACATACTTGTACTTGTGTGTAGGACCTAACACATTCATGCATTATGTTTGATAACTAGCTACATCCTACTGTAAACTGATTAAGATAACGTTTCCACTCAAGTGCAATCATGACAAGTAGATTAATGTACCTCCTTTCTGTTACGATGAAATTTCCGTCGGTTTTGTCAACTTAATGAAACTTACGTTGACAAATGACTGCATTCGTGAATGTCTGTTAATGCTGCAGTTGCTAAGTTTGGATCAAAATCGTTTTTCCATTGCATAATGGACGAATAAGCGATTAACAAATAACAATTAAAACCAACTAAAGTAAAAGACATGAATTTATATGCCATGTTCATTCAATTGTGGTTTTCTATAACATAAGCGGTATAAAGATTGTGAATTTAATCTAAAACTGCTTATAAATGATCATATTGCCATTTTATCCGTTTGTTCGTATTTCATGTACGTCTATTAATGTATACAGAGATGATGCCAAGATCTCTTTGAGTTTGACCATAATACAGGAATAGAATGGAATTGAAATTTGAGTTCCGAAAATTTTCGCAAAGGGGACTGGGTCTAAAAGGAATTAAAGAATTATTTACCTTCACACATAAATGAGAAGCAATGTTTTCGTTTCGGCCAAATCTTAAAAGAAACACGTGTTTGGACAAAATTCGTAAGTACCTCCCAATCAGCAGTTTTGTGCTCCATCGACTGAGCCAGTCAATACTCGCAATAGAATGGACCAATACATGACCTCTTGAACAAACAGCAAGCAAGACCGGATAAGTACATATGTTTCACCATCCTTAATACATTTATATCCATGTATGATTTCAAAGTTCACAAGAGAGGGACCTCATTTGTACGCTCATTTAACAGCCTACTAATTATGTTTTGTCCATCTTAATTAGTGTTTACTTTCACGCACCTTTTTAGTATCGCGACAACTTATTATCGTTGATACGAACTTTTTACCATTATGTGTTACAGAGCATAAAAAGTGTTGTTTTTATATGGTTATTACGAGCATCATGTCACGTGTTAAAGGTTTAAACTAATTTTCCACCAGGTGTTTGATGTTTATTGTTGTTGTTGAGCTTAATTGTTGTTGTAATAGTTGTTGCTGTAGTTGTACAGAAATGAAGGAACGTTTAAAATTTAGATGTAGTACGTTATATTCCGGACTGGATTCATATACACGATTGATAATTAATTCTTATTTGAAAAGTCAAACCGGAATTCCGAAGACATTTCTATTTGCTAATTACCTTTCCTAACGTTGTTATCGGTTAGATAAATTTACCTAATTGTCCCTTACTTGTTTGGTCTCTCATGTCTAAAACCAATCCTGCTTTATTTTAAAATGTATTTTTAACGGATATTGTAACCAGTTCGAGGAATGTGCATTCATGTATGATTTTGGCAATCTATTATAACATTCAATCTCTACATATCGGATGATGTGTACCAAAATATAAGGTGTAAGCTTTCTTTACTAAAATTGCAAATCGTAGAGATTTAATCAAAAACAATAAAGGTAATCAAAAGACAAAACATAAATTCGTCAAAAAATTAGTCACATGGTCATTTATCATGCTATTAATGGAATTATTATCGTGGTCACTTGAGTATCATCAACTACATTTATACACGAGTACAGTAAATAATGGTTATAATGAAGTTCAAAACTCGGATGTACTAAATTATTGGACACGATGAATTATATATTTCGCCCAAACACGTTCTTAATTATTTCCTTGTTATTGATATAGTGAAGTATAGATATGATAAAGTAATAAAAAACACTATAAACTAGTTTCACCGTATCTTTATCCAATGAAGATTTTGCTTATTTCGAATAATACCCAGTACCCCAAATAATATAGTTTGTGTGGCAGCAATTTTTTTTTAATTACTATTAAGACTTGCTTTGCAATACGTTATTGGTAATATGGACCATGATTTCCGTTATATATAAAACACATTTTCTGATGAAAACGACACATTTTCTGATAAAAACTCATTTTCTAGCGCAAAAAGACACATTTTCTAATGTAAAAAACATATTTTCTGACGTAATAAACACATTTTTAGATGTAAAAGACACATATTCTAATATAAAATTCATTGAATTCAAAAATACTTACTTTTGACTAGGCTTGTAGTCGAAATGATAAGTAGAAGGGCCAATAACTTCATTGTATATTTATGCCTAATCCAAAATGTATAAATAAAATAATCCAGTAGAGTAATCCAATATCAAAACAAAATTATTAGAGTTTTAGAACAAATGCATTTAAAATATAAATTCATACACAGACTGTGCTAATGTCAAATGATCCTTGTCGACACAATGTCTTATCTTTAAAAATGTAATTACTATTACAGAATGACTAAACGATTTGTTCATTTGTCAAGTTGAAATGGATTACCAATTAATAATCGTTTCCTGCTCCGCGAATTAATTTTAAATTTACCACAGAAATAATAACACCATTCGCGGTGTGTTCGAATATATATTGCACAATGTCCGTCGGCTTGGTGCCTATGTGTTCAATTTCCAAAATTTCTCTCGAAATCCTAGTACTCGAACAACCAAACTGCTCCGTACCGACTTGTGTTAAATTCTTAGTGTCGTATCTACCGCTATTATTTCTCTTATGACGGTGCTTAATACATCACTCATCTCAGCTCGACTTTAACAGCGCTATAAATTTTCACCATGACGTTTTTTAATCCTCTATCATCCGGAATTTCAAATGTTAAGCATGTCATAGCGGCTTAGGACAACAACACCAAGGATGCATTTGTTAAATCACATATGAATACTGTCTTCAGTCGACAAGCGTGCTATAATAAGGCAAACACAGTCGAGATTGACAGGTGCGTCACGCCAACGTAATTTATGGCAATATTCCAATAATACATAAATTATATAATGAATATGTATTAGAAAACATAATAAAGTCAACGGTCAAATATTTAGGACGAACCGTCGGAGGAATTCTGTTCAAAAATAGTTTTTGTCACAACAGGTTATGAATGCACCAGGCTGTGTTTACTGTATACAGTAAATAAGCAATTCATCTGAGGTCACATGTATATGGTTACTTTAATTACATGCTTACGGAACTCAGCCTAATGCATGCTGCATGTCACGCGCCACATTCGAGTTGTACAATATAATACACATCGCACATGCTACAGAAGATCTTTTTTTTATGATTTGAACACGTGAACAAAGATTCATTGTGGTCATAAACACCACTATCGTTTTAACTGGCGACTTTTTGTCAAAGCCCACTTGCGCAGTAATTTACCAATCCGCCTTACTTTGGTATAATGAGAGGAATTGTATTAAATTTGAGGTTATATAGAAATAACTGCTACTGGCTTTCATTATCCGACTGCTTGCACGAGTTGAATCATCTAAAACATGTACATATCATGGTGTTTGAACTTCAAACGTTAGGAATTTATATCACAGCAAGCTCAGTATATACGTGCAAAGATTTATCATGGACCTGCATTTAATTTAATATTACATAACTTGAACCCTATATTTACAATAAAAACTACAGTGAACTCAGACACTGAGTAGCATGTGTTTCACCTACCAAGCCATTTAAGACAATGTGTATAATAACATATCAATATATTAAGGTGTTCTACTGTAGTCAGAATTGCTTTATCTACTTAATAAGAATTAGATAAATTATAAATACGCTTTATCCAAGGAAAACAAAAAGAATTGGGCAGCAAACCCTGTTTTAAGAACCAACCAAACGATAACTAGATTCAGAAGGTTTCAAATTTGTTGTGCATAAAAGACAACATCGACTAAGACATACACGAAACTGTTTATGACCCGAAATCGCCACAAGTTTGCCGCTTCTTTTGCTCATTGATATGGTTGCACGCTTCGTGAATGTTTCATTAGCCCAACAAGTTTTTTTCTGTAACATCGCCTTCAAAATGTAAATAATGGAAGTACCATGTAAGTAAAATACCAGTTCATGTTATTACCGTTATGTCTCTAATTGATCCGTGCGGTAACTTGTAAAAACCTTGAACATTCAACAAGCGGTTAGTGGTAAGCCATTATGGTCTGTGTCTATGTGGTGATGTGGTGTTACCACTAGGATAATGTGATATATCCTCTTGTCAAATTAAATGACTTAGATAATTTACGACAATATGTATTTAATTAACAAGCTGGTATGCGTACCCTCTAGTCTTCTCAACAACATAGACTTGAATCTACATGTGATGATGTCGCTAAATAATGTGTAACAGGTGTCGTTATTGTTAATGATGATACCATTTAGACTGATATGTCAAACGCACAAGCAGATTACAGTAACATAACATACGAAAATTATGACTTATCCACATAGATTTTATGGGGGTTGAAATAAGCCTTAAGGTAAGGCTAACCATAAAAGGATGGGTAGTGTAACTGAAACTAATTTAAATAATGGAGCGGGTTGAAAAAGTACTGGTATATACTTCGATACGAACATAACTGTTAAGAATAGATATAACCAGTAAATCTAAAGGTAACACACTTATGGGCGTATGAAATAAAATATTGAGAAACTAAGAAAATGGGTTACAAAATGAAAAGGGGATTGCGTCACGATTATCCGTTTTATTCGGATCCAAACCTCACAGCCCAACGTCAAATGGTAACAAAACTTGTACCTTCTTTTAGAAACTTGCCTAAAGCACAAGTAGTGTGATACTTCATTCGCCACCAATACCATAAGAAGGTCAATGTTTGACATACACAAGCAATAAAATCACAATGGTGATATGTATAAATACTTGTAAAAGAAAGCACATAACAAAAAAACCTTGACCACACGCAAACGGTCAATGGCCTCGTAAGTATTCGCACATCGTTTTTTTTTCTTTCAGGCAAATATCTAATAAGTTGACAGAAACATTGTAATAGCATAGTACAATGTGCTTGTAGGTCTGCATCATTGTCTCACAATGCTTGTTCTATCAAACATTGATCTTGAAATACATTCATTATGCTAATTTGGTTACGCCTAGTTTTAACTGCAATTTAATTTCCTTCTTAGATATATTCATTGTGTTGTATTACGGTATGGTATGAGACCAATGGATTCACTGTCGCAAGATGAACACAACGTTTTCCGACCGATTGGAATCAAGTTAAAAACAAAAGGTATCAAGTTTAAACATTTTAGTAATAAAACATACATGGTTTCTTGTTCAGCTTGTAATCGTTGCAAATGTTGTTCTTTTAGTTCAATGCATTCTCTGGGACACGTGTATGCAATAGGCCTACAGATACAATGTTTAGTTCCATATGGGACCGTACAAAATTGATTTCTAATATTTAGATGGTATCATTCTTGTACGATAAACATTGACAACTGATAATAGATATTATAAATACATGTAAATGATATATTGAATATTAACAAAAAGTCGCTCAATGAGATCTTACTGTACACCTACTCGTATTTCGTCTGTGCTTCATCGAACAGCGAACCAATACTCACACATGTCTATGTTATGGTAGTACCGAAGTATTCCGGAATAGCAGGTCAACATTTATACAGTCAAATTGAAAGCTATCAACCAAACGTGCGTATCAAAACAAGATCATTTGTATGTCTATTTTAGTCCTGATTGACATAAATTTATTGTAATTTCATCACGTCTGACCGCCCGATCATTACGGCATAACACTATAAAGTAGTCAATATATTCTATTCATACATAAGTAGATCAATTTACGATCGTGTTGTGATGGGAAAGAGACAGAATGCGACAAGAGGGGTGTTCCATCTGGATATAAAATGCGTTTTATCGAATAAAGAGTCTGTGCAGTATAATTGTACACAAATTACAAATGACCATCGTCTAAATATTTTTTGGAACATCCCATTTACATCTGTCGCAAGAGAAAAACATAATCATTAGTAATTCGATAACGGTGTCCAGATAAAAACTGACTTAGATAACTGTTGGGTATGTATATACACATGTAGAACGAACCCATGTAATTATGTTGAATTTGTCAAACTTGAAACTGCTCTGTGATATCGTAAACAGTATTCACTTCGTTATAACGTTTATTTGCTTTAGTTCCGTGTTAAACTCACTTTCTGATCTATGTTTGCTACTGGGCTTGGCATAAATAAGATAAATCAGGTCTGACGGACTGACATACAATTATTTTTTTCGAGTGAAACTTCTACAGTTGCAGGTCGGTTTTGAGTAATTTGAAAGTATACTCTCTATATTTTAGTTTCAAAATATTGCAGACCCGCAGGTAGCTGGCTCATGATGACAACTTGTATGTTTTGACAAAAAAAACTAAATGCGATAAAAGCTGTTTCACAGTGTGTATTAACTTTGGCTAATTTATCTCCAAAAGAACAGAGTGTATTTTGCCCTTAAATGTAAACAATAGCAAAGGAAAAAATGTCAGTTAAATATGTCTGACCTTAAGGCAAGTAGGAAATTAATTAATTTGTCACAAGCAATGTACAGTTCCGTTTATAAGATGCAGTTTTGTGCACATTCCAAGGTCATGTTCACACTTGTCATAGCCGTGTGTTACAAAACATACAAAATTCAGCGCCGGTAATCTTTGCTGTTTTCGAGAATTAAAGAGAATTTATCGTTTGCTATGTTTAATGGCCAGTTTTTTTCTATTATTCATACGCTTGTCACCTGGACACAATGATATAATGCTACTCAAGTACATTTTTGCATATTATTTAAAACATGATATTAAAGAGGAAAAAATCCTTGAAAACTTGGAATCGAATTCTTTCCTAGAATTGTGTAAGTTATAATTATAATTATTTTCTTGAACCTGTATTCTTATTTTCATATTAATTATGTACCAGATTACGTACTATGTATTGGGGTGATTTGGTCATATGTTTATAAATGGTCAAAGGCAAATGACCGAAGTACTAAATTAAATAAAAATGTGCCTTTAAAGTTGTCCAGACGGATGGGGCGAGCAATACAATGGAACGAGTTAGTTTATTAGTGAAAGAGCGAGCATGAGCTACTGAGAGTTCTAACATAATGCAGAAATACCTCACCTCTGTATATAGCAGTAATATGGGAGTTAATGAAAAGAAAAGAAGCCAATATGTTCATGAAACCTTTTAAGAAGTCTTGAGTTACGGACATAAGCAACAATTCTTTGAATTGTATTATTTCGAACATATTCTTGTTTCCTACAGACTCTACAAGAGTCGTAATCCTTAACTTATTACATAATTATGTAGCCTTGATATGCCGTAATAATTATATATTGTATTATTTTAATCATCAAACGGACTAGTATGGCAGAGTCCAAAATATGAAATATTTTATATAAAGCTATGATTCTTTTAGTATTTAGTAATCTAGTATAATATTTGATGTAATAAACATAATAAGAAACAATAAAAAAAAATAAACAGTATTTGTTTTTTCGCGTCCGAGAAATGTAGGGCTAATACAGATAGGCAGATTGTTAATCATGTATAGATCACAGATAAATAGTGACCGAGTCCGTTAACCTCTATGGCAGACAAGAACAATATGGACCATCCGACAGGTAGAAACCAGGAACTATTACGCCTTAAACTTGTGCTAATTAGGGCGATCCAAAATTATAGGCTCCATGCATTTCATGGCAAACACGGCAGATATTTTGTAATTAGTCAAATGACAACACGTACACTAATCATATAGTTTGTCTTATATACGCGAAATGAATGAATTCAAATAAAAAGTGTAATGTTGACACGGCTATTTATTGCATGTATTAAAAATAAATTTATTTTTTTCGGATGAAAAACGTGCAGACACAAGATGACAGCACCTTGACATCTTTAACCCCTTATGCCGTTTTACGAAATTAAGATTTATTTCTACCGGAAACTAAATTTGCTTAATATAGCAACATTTACGGAGTTTAAAAATAATATTGCATTCTTTTTACCTTATTTCCGCGGCGGCCTCTAGTTTGGGTATTTTCTTATATCAAGTGATCAAGTGCTTGTGAGGGTTGGTAATGAATCCTATTTATATAATATATATCATAGATGTCCATTTTTTAGATGATCACAAAATATTTTTTTGAAACTATAAAGACTCACGTCCGAAATAATAGCTACTTCATGAAAGTATACATTATCAACAAATAAGAATGATCATTAAACTATCTCACCGCTGTTACAATATTAGTACATAAACAATTAAAATTAGGCATAACATCACAACTGGTCAGTCAAAATAAGAATATTCCGTTGTCTGTGCATTAATTACCACTGAAGGCCGTCATTATTGAGCTTTGCCCGGCGTAATTGTAGAGCACGTCCGGGAACCAGACTAAATAGCATACGTGCATTAAATCAAAACTTCACCCTATTGTGCTAATCTATCGGGCAAGAAAACTAGAGCAAATGTCAACCTCGCAGTATTATAAATCTCTTAATGCCTAAAATAGTTTTATATTATTTCGCCGCACATGACGATATCACTGAATCAAGAACAATAACATGACAAAATATATTAACGTGACGCTTTGATTAAAACAAACTGTCAAACATACCAGCCCTTACTTAAGACTTACATAAACACTTTAATTTTTTTGAATAATAATACACAATTAAATCATTAATTAGCATCTATAAGGTTATGAATAAGTGTACTTAAATTCAGACCATCAGTATACCATGTAAAATATGCGTGAAAACATCTAAATGAGGCTGAATAGCATTTATGACAATTTTAATTAGCTTTTTATTGTTTTTAATATTATATGTTTATTATTGCCATGCCAGTAACGCCCAAAGAATGATAGACTTGTATGTCACAATGACATATCAAAGATGTTTTTGTTTGTTTGTTTGTTTAGCTCACATAAGCAATCAGTTTGATTAAAAGCATATCTGCCTTTTGGTGCTAAATTCGAAACGATGAACAGACTGATCATGAATCTTAATGCCATCTTGACGAAATACCAGACACTTGCATTTTTATCATTTAGGATTAGGTTGAATCAATGGGATAACATTAGCCAATCAAGGTTTGTGTGACATTGATATACAGAACAGAACAGTACTTATTCTTTTATTCACCCAAGTATAGATTATACAATATGGGGATATAATATAATACACAATAACATGAAACATGTGACTTCCAGCAAAACGTTAATTATGGGGGGATCTTTATTCCTAACTTTAAGTGTATGTATATAAAAGAAAGAAAGAAATTAGACGGTAAACATACGATGAAATAGTACATATATAACTGATGTATATCACGACGATACATAATAACAAACTAAAACACGAGGACAATCGGAACGCATTTGTAAGAAAAAATATATAAAAATCCGAAACTCGGAAATATGGAATTGGTCAACTCGTATAAGGACATATGTCTCAAAGGAATAATCACGAATTACCCACTACCTAGCTTAGCTGGTAGCATATATGAATATAAACCGAGAATAAGAAAATACATTGTTGTTTACAAGTTTGATTAATGTGTGTCATTTATTTGTGACAGTCATTGGATGAAGCTGGGTATAAATAGAGTCACCATACGATATACTGTGCTGTATATATCATCCAAAGAATAAGGTGACATTTTATACGAAAATAAACTAAGTGGTGAATGAACCTGTTGAACGCTATGTTACTTTTTTGTCAGAGTTGATTTTTTTTGCCAGTATTCAAACCAGAATTATATCTAGCCCAGTTATTGGACAGAGTTCCCATTCCATCTAGGAAGTAGCCAAGACGAATGTTGTTAGTTTGGTCCATGCAAATGTGATCGAGTCTGGCATTTATACTATCGGATATAAAGTCAACGAAAAGAAGATGTGTCCTTCCGTGTCACTTAATTGTAGTTGTGTTTTTTTTTTTCGTGATAAGCAAATCTCGTTTTATAAGAACAGTTACATCATAATTTACATTTGCAAATCTATAAAATTGAGTCAATTCGTAACGTGAACATACTCCTAGCCTGGGAGTGAGCATGTTACAGTAGTATTTATGACAGATTGGCAATTTCTAAGGTTAAAATTTGCACATATTTTGCGTACCATTAAGGCAATTACCGTTAACAACAGCCAACATATTCCTATAAACAAACTATATGAAATGCATATATTATTTTGTGTATCAATAAGTAGTGTTGCTGCTGTCTTAGATATACATTTGTTACGGGCCCTGGTTCTGTTGTGTACACGTTCATGTATCACTAGAAATGACTAGAATTAATTCGTGTTAAAATAAATTACAGTACATGTGGTTACTGTATAGGATTAAAGTGTCAAAATGCATGCACAACACCTGATAGAAATAAAGAGCCGCTGTATACTTCACCTTTAGAACGGCCACATTAGTGACGTTCGCAATATTTTACAGTTACACGTTCTCAATGTTCCTGAGAATTCTGACACACTTCGTGAATAGATATAGAAGATGTACACATGGATAAAATAAATGCTTTTGACGCTTACACCTCATGACAAAAAAGTGATATACATTTTTTTGTAACTGGTCTAAAAAGATCTTGTTCGTACAACGACTGCATGATGATATTGGTTTCTTAACTCCGTTCTGTACCTCCGGACAGTACTGACGCAACATTAAGAAACTAGAACTATCACTAAAGGTGATGAATACCCCCAGATGCGGCCTTGACACAGTTATTGTTACATTTTACAGAGGGAAATATAATGCATTTTCATTTTTTAATACCTGCAAATTGTTGCTTATATATATCCTGACCAGTTTCTAAATATACATTATATAAAAAATAACAAAGGGCCATAACTCATTAAAATTTACTTGGACAAAACCTATTGTGGACATGCACAACTTGGCAAACTACTTATCACTTCTAAGAAGTTTCACTGAATTCCTGCATGTACATGTAGTTGCTGAGAAATGGTACGGGCAAAATTTACCTAATTGTATAAATCAAAGGGCCATAACTCAATGAAAATTAATCCAAACAGAACCTGGTTATTGCATGCACAACTTGGCTAACTGTTTATAACTTCTGTGAAGTTTCATTGAATTCCTATGAGTAGTTACTGAGATATTGTATATACACTGTATAAAAAACAACAAAGGGCCATAACTCAGTAAAAATTTAACCAACCAAAACAAGCTTAATGCATGCACAACTAGGCTAACTACTTATCACTTCTGAGAAGTTTTATAGAATTCCTGGCAGTAGTCAATGAGAAATAGTCAGGACAAAATTTTCCTATTGTATATACTGTAGAAAAAAACAAAGGGCTATAACTCAGTGAAAATCAATCCAAATGTAAAATGATTTAAGCATGCACAACTAGGCTAACTACTTATTACTTCTGTGAAGTTTCGTTGAAATCCTGTGAGTATTTACTGAGAAATTGTCCGGACAAAATTTGCCTATTGTATATACTGTATAAAAACAACAAAGGGCTATAACTCAGTGAAAATTAATCCAAATAAAAAATGCTTTAAGCATGCACAGCTAGGCTTACTACTGATCACTTCTGTGAAGATTCATTGAGATCCTGTGAGTAGTTGCTGAGAAATTGTCCGGACAAAATTTGCCTATTGTATATACTAAATAAAAACAACAAAGGGATATAACTCAGTGAAAATTAATCCGAACGAAAAATGCTTTAAGCTAGCACAACTAGGCTTACTACTGATCACTTCTGTGAAGTTTCATTGAAATCCTGTAAGTAGTTGCTGAGAAATTCTCCGGACAAATTGTGTCTACAGACACACGGACCGACCGACCGACCGGCCGACCGACCGACCGATCGTCAAGCGTGAATCCAATATAGCCCCCATATATTTCATATCTGGGGGTATAATAATAAACGCATACTTACATTTTTGTTTTTGGTCTTATTTTGTAAACAACTTTGCAATTCTATTACTACGTAGTGCGTTGCTGATATCACGTTTAGTAGGTATGTAATACGTTACTGAATGTCAGCCTTTCTCAAAATTGTAAACTCTTGAAAAAATTGGAATATTTGTTATATCTTATGTAGACAAAACTAATTTGTATGAATAGTTTAGGATTGTTGATTGCAGTTAGCTGATACGACATAATTCCAATGAACATGTACATATTCACGAATTACCTTTGCCAAGGTCCTCCGATACGTTATTGTCTGTGATAGATTTATTTCCAGCTTTATTGACAGTGTGTCAAAGATGTAACAAATGATTATGACAAGCCATACGGACAGAGACTTGACACGGACTAGCTGTTGTTAGTCACATGCAGTACTAGTAATTTAAGCAACTCAGAAAAATACTGAATACAATACTGAATCTGTACGAGTCAAATAGCTGAGAGTTGAACAAATGCATTAGACATTGTGATCTGAAATAAGATACAATCAAATCTAGGATATTTTTTCATTCGTTTACTGAATATCAAGTTAATGTTTTACATCCGGGTTCTGTTTCGTCAGCGGTGACGAACGCCTTGATGACAAACTAAATTATCGCGGTGCATTTTTGTTGCTGACTAACTTTAAAATATGGTTTGCACCAACTAACCTTGTGGTTTGAATAACATGCAAATGAAACTATTGTAATGACATCTCATTGCGGATGCAAACCAAGGTGTAGTATGAATGCACCATGTAATCTGAACACTTATATTTAATGACATCAGTCTGTTTGATAACCATCGTAGACACATCGCAAGGAATGTAAAATGGATCAGGCTCGCCTCTGACAGATGATCGTGTTGTGGATTGTGATTGTTTCCCATAACTTGATACAAGCAATGGTAATACGAAC
This sequence comes from Lutraria lutraria, assembly GCA_964023205.1. Classification (NCBI taxonomy): domain Eukaryota; kingdom Metazoa; phylum Mollusca; class Bivalvia; order Venerida; family Mactridae; genus Lutraria; species Lutraria lutraria. The sequence goes on along the minus strand of OZ026845.1, from coordinate 27,407,042 downwards.
ATGTTGCTATTACCAGTTTTGGTGGAGACTGAAGAAGCAGGTTTGTCGAATTTGAATTGTTTATGTTGACCGTATTAAATTGTAGAACTTCTTAAAAACTAGCCGCCAAAATGTATGTCCAAGTACAGTTCAAAATATAGCACGAATTTCTGACCAACCAAATATCTGCGAAAGATTCCGCAAATGTTTCAAGAATTTGGGCGAGCTTTTGTGTGAAACACAACAGAACAAGAGTGCGCCAAATGTTCCGGCTTTTCCCCTAACCCGAAAAACGAACTTTTTCAGCAGTTTCTAATTTTCGGGCCCAATATCTTTTTGGCTCACCGATATGTTCTGTCTCACAAGTACAAAACACAAAAGAAAAAAACATTACGGCCTACTTACTATATCAATATTCTAGGTTTAATATAAGTGGAACAAAAGCATTCATTTTCAACAAAAAGCAGCACATGGTTAACATGTAGTTGAACAGTAGTATCAGTATGTGTATTAGAGTCTTTAAGACCGTGTTTTTAAAAGAGCATGAGGAATACTCAACAACTAAAAACTCGGTCCGAATGTGTTTTTCATATCATTTATGTTAAAACCAGTATAGCCAAAGGTTACTCAGAGCTACATAGCGTGCAAAGGGGGATGAATCTCGAATACTAGGACATGAATTATTTTGTTGACTTTGTTCTTATGTACTTGATGATGAATACCATGTCTCAATTATCTGCTTAAAATGCACTTTTATACTATAAAGTTAATTATGTATTCTATGACACATTAAACATGTATTATTTAAAGGAAGAAAGGTTCAATAGTAATATTCTAATGCCAAATGAAAACAGCTTGCATGAGTAAGCAAAGTACATAAATTTTCTTATGTTATGAAACAAAGACAAAACAGTATGTGTACTGTTTGCTTATATGCCACTGAACGGCCCATTCCAATTTCAGAGATGCACCCAAAATAATTTGAATAGAAAATACAAGAGAATCGGGCATTTGCATGCCTATTCTTATTTTGGATATTTAATCATGGTTCTTAATCGAGTCCGGTATAAAACACCGATAATCGCCTCGCTCTTTTCCTGCGATTGTCCAAACATCGTGCTTGGCTCGGCATTTACAATGACAAAACGATACGTTAAGAGTTTTGTATTTTTCAGCAAAACATGTTTTATCATGCTATTAGATTAGTATCTTAGTACCCTGTTTTGCAGGTTTTGGTTTTATTTATATGATAACAATTTCAAACAAGGTTTAATGAATTATGTAATGTATTTTTATAAATGTAATTAGGCGGATGCTTTATACGAAATTGACTACAGTACTGCTAAAGAAGATGCAGAAAATGGACTCTATTCCAATGGGTTTATTTTTTTATTCATAAAACTTTTGTTTTAAGATTAAATATTGCATCATGTGTCTTCATATTTGTGATTGGTCAATGTTTTGGTCTGACTAAGAACATGGTTCATTTAATGTTAACGTTCATACAATCGCCCGACACATGACGTCATACTTCAGAGGGAAGATTTCAAACTCCATTCCAAACCCATTAAACAGGATTTTCAGACGTCACGCTTAACCACAATACAATATTAACCAGATTTTCAAGTGATATTGGAAACAAAATAACAAAAAATCATGAAATATGCATTCCAAACAATTTAATCATTGTTGCGACTTATCATATTAAATATTATATAAGCATATAGTATGCAAATATATGATAATAACATGATGCAAATAAAATACCTGTAACACATAGGAACTTGTTTAAAATGATTAAAAGTTCCATAAAATCGAGTATTAATATATTAAAATAGAAATTAATGACAAATCTTCATTGTAACAATTTGATTTTAATTTCCTTTTATATTCTTGTTTGGTTTTGTGCCATAAATCACAACAACGCCCACTTGGCACATGTATGAAAAAAGGCCGACCATGTTTGGACCCTGAAAAAATAAAGACATTTCATGTGAATGAAAAAGATAGAATTAAAAACCTTTAAAAAAACGTCGTTGAAAGGATTTTCGCATATCCGGACCGGACCAATAAATGACCATTTGAGACAATTTTATGTTACATTCCAGACACAGCTAGTGTATCTAAGACTTTATTACTACGGGCGGACATGTCCTTATTGAATAGTTTGAAGAACGTGTGTAGGAAATAAAAATAAAATAAAAATTACATTAAAACACGTCTTATTGGATTTGTAAGCCAACAGTTTTGTCGACCAAGAAGAGAACAAAATATATTACATGCTGTATTAGATGGACTCGATGAACTACTTCGCAAACGCAAGAAGTCTAACGCTAAGACCGGGGTGGGAAACGACGACATTTTTTTACCACCGAGGTCCACGTACTATTCTAACCACTTATCAGCTAAATTCATGTTTATCCTAGGATTTCTGACAATGTTTAACTACAATATCTGAGAATACCTCTTGATTTATTAAAATGTTAAAAATACATGACAACCATTAAGATTTTACATGGTATTAGACTTTATGTGCAGAATGTTCGATTTAATTTTTTAGATACGCTTTTTATTGACAGCTATCGAGTAGACATTGTAAAGCACCTCGATACCTTTCCCATAAAAACGAAGGTGAAAAGTTAGACATAGATGATGATGATGATGAAAGTGAATAAAGCAGCGTGTCTGGTGAGTATGGAGACATAGTTGGTGATGTTTATGATGACAAAAGGTCAAACATAACCAAATGATGTCTTTGTATAGATGATAACAAACAAAGACAAGAAATGTCTCACACAATGGAACAATACTAATGACATCTGAAATAATAAGATGCATTTAAAGGGGCATACCCTACAACTGTCAAACATTCTGTGAAAGTGTAAAAATGTGCTAGATGTATATGTAAAACAATATATAATGAATAATTGCAGGAAGAACATGGGTCATAAAATGACTAGTTTAGGTCGCAAAAAACATAGCTATGAATAATAAATCACTTCCACCCAAAAATTGCCATGACTGAATGTATGTGTCACAAATACATATTTTTTATGATTTTATTTCTAATTGGATGAATTTTTGGCTGAAACTTTCTTCGTCGGCTTTTTTCTTTACAAGATTCTAATTTATCATCATTTTGCCTTAATTCTAAATGCACCAAGTTGTAGGGTATGCCCCTTTAATGGTAAATTTCTAGATCACTTGTGGTAACTGATACAGTATGATGGAATGAAATAAATGTGTTATCTCTTATTCAGTTTGAATGTATTGTGAAAATTATTTAATACATTGATGAGTATTAGGCTCGTTCCTGAATGCTAGTCATATGTTATTCTTCACTTACATAATGGATAAGAAAATGATGAATCATTCGATTTGAAATAATTATGATTATTTATGCGTCACTAAGTCAGGTACAAATTGCAAATTTAATGAGTTATATTAAGCAATTATGTGATATACATAACAAAGGTGCGACTCCATAGCGGAATGGTTTAATTGCAAAATGGAGTATAACTTAGTGAGCTAATTTACACAAGCAATAAATACATCAAATGAATAATGGATGTGTCATCATCAGTTATATATATATATATGTGTATCGCGTGATGTATCTTAACATTGATAATAAAATTAAATCCTTTGACATTTTAAAATTAATATTTCAAGCAAAATAAATTTGCATTCATACAATTCACCTTACTGTCGCAGTACACGCGGCTTCACACTAATGGAAAATTCTAAATGTTAATTAAGGGATAACACCACTTACATATATGTAGACATCTTTCAAAAGAGAACCATACAGAAGCCAGGAACCACTACATAGAAAACCTGGTACCAGCATTGAAGTTGGAAGATGAGCTGCACTTTTTTCGTCTATGCACTTTTTCTGAAATCGAACAGCAATACACGAATCTTAATAATTAAATATGATAAGCAAAATGTTCCTTTATATTATTTGAATGATTAATTTGATTATTTTATTCACTTATTTCCAAGGGAAGTTTGATATAAGTTTATTACTAGTTCAGATGAAATGTCGAAAGCAAACGCAATGGCACCTTCAGTCATTTCATAACATTAACAATTCCATTTGTAAAACAGTTATAACAACAGTCCACCCAATCATGTCTTATTATCTGAACAACGTATTCTTATTTGAAGTTTATCGAACCTACCCAGCCAGACTTGTCAGGCTAGACATTTGACATGATGGGAATTGTTGCCCCTGCTATATCTCCACATGCATGGCATAAGTGCCGTAGCAGTAGCCCCCTAAGTGGCCCTCGACCTTTGAGCAATGGATCGAGGCCTTGTGTACAATACATCAAATTGATATGTTATGGACATGTGTTATTTTAAGATCAAGTAACCATATTTAGTACACGGATGCCTCTGAAATGGTTGTAATTTGTTACACAGACAAAGATATTGCCTATTCAGCATCAGCAAATATTGAGTCATATGATATAGTGCCGAGAAAAAGTCATTTTGGATGGCAGCATTATGAGTACGTCAATTGCATTGTGTCATATCGTTTTAACATTTATGTCAAACTATTACGAACTCCAACAATGCCCGATGAACTTATGGGCCGTGGACGACATCCAAGCACTCTGGGATGGCGAAATAGTACTTGCGTGCAACACATCGTCGCTCTATGGCAATCCTTTATACCAAATGATTTTGAAATCCTACCAGGTCTGGTAAATTTATGGGCCACAGAGGAACCAATCATCACTATAACTATTGGGAGAATATGACTTAAGTTCAACTAAACACTGTGACCTTTCCCTTCTTCGTATGACGGGGGCATAAAAAAGGCACAATACAATCTTTGATAGGCTTCAATTTCGAAACAAAAGTCAAAGCACTCAAACATTATTTTCTTTATAAAGTTGATGCAATATATAGCACCCGCTAACATTTGAAGGAGTAAGGACAAGAAGGGCTTTGTTGCAACCAAACGTCAGGCTTTTATTACAAGAATGGTTGCAAGGTCCAACAAACCTTGTAATAACCATTCTTGTAACAAAATGCTCAAGTTGAAGTAAGATCTTACTTTTGCACACATTAACCTACTGATGTGTTCTACCATATTCATTAGCGCGTGTTGACTTAATTAAGGTCATTAACACTTGAAATGACCTTCATTTTTTCATATTCCATATACCATCTATCCTTACAGTCAAACATATAAAAATAATTATTACAAATTTAGTTTTTATTACAAGAATGGTTGCAACAGGGCTTATCTACATTGACACATCGGGCAATAGGTACCTTCTTGCACCGACTTCTCTTGTAACTTATCAATAATGAGGGATCTATTGAATACGCTTTTACAATAGGATCATGGGATTACTGAAATGTTTTACACGAACTGTCCTTAAAAAGCAAAGTCATTGTAAGACTTGAACCATCCATATATTCAGTACAACAGTCATCAAGAATATTTAAATATTGATTAACCGAACATTGTCGAAATTTACTACCTTATAAACTTTAAAATGCAGCCATAAAAACAGGTCTTACCATGCATCATATTATGTAAATATCGAATAGAAAGAATAAAAGGTGAAACAAAAGGCATAAACATATTTTTATGGCGACTGTTTCATACTTAATAAGATAATTAGCACATATTGGCATGTTTTAAAATCTAATTGCGCATGATTTATTGTCAAATACGTACATATAATTAACCGAGGGTCGTTGAAAAGAATATTTGCTATGTCTCCTGACAACATGCGACTGTTTCACAACCAGAATTATGAACCTTTAAAACAGCTGTATGCTAATAACGTTATCGAAATGATGTAAGAAAGAAGACGGAAACTATAAAACTTGATTTTGAAATTTAAAGCATATTGTTATATGAAATGACAAAACAATGGCGCAATATTATTAACAAACTAATTGCTAATGCACAAAACATTATACTTATTGTGTTATCTCAGTCCATATGTAAATAAGTTAAGCATTCAATCGATCAAATGGTATCAAATAGTAAGTCACAAAATACAAAATAATGCGCCAAAAGTACTCACAACGTCAGAAATGTTTCAAATAATGCAAAACAAGTGGCAATAATTTGATTTTTCCACCAACATCACATCTTTATTTCTTGCTTTTACTATAAATTATTGCATATTTCTTTTTGAGCACGTTGTACGACTTGTTCTATTTAAGTCCAACTAATTCCTATTAATTGTTTATACATACTTATTACTATACTATTCATTACAACAATGCTGTTTTAGTGTACATTATAATACTCTTAATTTACACAACATTTTGACGTTGTGAGTAGCCGTAACGTTAAATAAAAGGAGAAAGTATACTTAGAAGTTTTTAATATTGTATCTAATCGCATACTTCACGGATATATAGTTGTGGATAAGCTTATAGAGACGGGGAAAGAAGATACCAGACAACCGGTTATTCATATCTCTATTTTTAAATCGAATATTCTTTTTTCCCCTATTTTTTTATCGTGCCCGGTGTAAAACACCGACAGATACACGCCTCACAGAGTCGGGCTCGATGGTAAGAATAGGGGACACTGAAAAAGTCTCTGAAATAATATTTTATACAGTGTACAGAGAGGTCTCTGACAACACTAAACACATCAATTCAATTTGAAAATATATCATCACCCCAGTAACAGAATATAGCACTTATTGAGAAAAGGTTAGCAAGTTCTAGGATTTAAAAACAACTTGTAGTGCAATCGCGAGGCATTTAAATTTCACGTTTTCTTGTGAAATACGAAACGGGCAAATATGGTGTGGTTCAAAAAAGGAGGGAAACCTCTACTTACAACTTCAACTAACGGTGTCAGGAGTAAGGTCGTGGTCACCATCAACATAATCATCCCTAACGTGTTCATCACATTTGTCGAGGCGACCATACGTGTTATATATATATAGATACCCAAAACTATTAAACAACATACAAACAGCTGCTTCAGATCTTGACGCTGAAAATAAACATTTAATTTAGCATTTTGAAAACGATAATATTTGTCTACATTACATTTGATCGTAGCGAATACTGAACGACTATCTAGATGTTTGCTAAAACGGAAAGCAACCAAGGAACGCATTTTATCTTAACTTTCAATGTATTCTACTTGCAACGTCCATATGGCTAAACTTCCCAGTACATGTTAATGAAATTCAAAGAAAACATTGCAATTAATGTTTTTAAAAGATGTGTACATTCAAATAAAATGCATCATTTACCAAAGATTCAGTAGGTCGTTTGGAAATTATGGTCCGTATATTTGAAATTAAATCAAACGAATTATCAAAAGAATAAATAAACGGATATGAATTAAAAGAAAAACTAAACAAGGAAAATATTAAACAAAATTGTAATTAATTGTTTCAACATTTTTAGCTGAATGAACAAAATGAAAACATGTCTAAGCAAAGAAGTTTCAATTGCATGGTTGGTGCTGATCACCTTTCAACAACTGATCATATTATTTCAGGATGGACTCTCCTACTGAAGTTCACAGCTCTTGAGATTTTCTCTTAAAATAAACTGTAAACATGTTTTGACATCACACTATTCAATCACTTTACATTCTGGTTTTTGACACACGTCTACGAGAACCACGAAGAACCGACAAAGCCCCCAATGAAGTCCCGGACCAACACAATCTCGTCCAGGGTCCATATTCACAAAGCATCTTAAGTAATTTTTGAACTTAAGTTATATTTTTCCTTAAATTCGACTTTTTCATTAACTCTTTTGCACTAATATAAAGGATATAATAATAATATGATTGTATCTTTGTTCTAAATATGCCAATTATGAAAATGATAATTCATTTTTACACTTTTGATGACTGGTTTACAAACTTTTACCATGAAAAAGATTTACACTAAGGTAAAAAATTCGACTTAAGTTAAAGAAAATCTTAAGATGCTTTGTGAATACGGATCCAGCAGTCATGGACGCCACTTATTCTGAACAAATCGCGTGAGCTAGATGTAATTCAAAGAAGGAAAATGGCGAGTATTATTTGATATAACAAATACCTTGTTATTGGATACAAGAATAAAAGCACCTATGTAGAAAACATTGCAAGCTGTGGCAATTACATTAATCTGTATAATGGCTGAGTTGTTTATCAATGAACCATACCATACTGATAATGTGGAACTGAAATTTACAAAAGAAACAAAATAAAATAAAAAAAGACACGGATCTTACACCTGTTTTCAAATAATATTTCAGTTACCGCAATACTGTTTGTCTTAGTATATTATTTATACTTGTTCTATATCTGATCAGTTTTCTTGGATTCTGGATCAGCTCTTAACTTGGTCTTCACAAATTACTGCCAGCTTCTCTAATATAATTATCAGCGGTGGGAAACAAATGGTCTGAAGTATGCTACATTGACCTAAATCATCACAAAGAACACGTGCCTCTCCAATTATGGATTCTAACGTTTTTAACTCGAGGTCAGTAGGGATCCACTTTTCTGCTTACAAGCAAACACGGTTGACTGACTACTAGTAAGATTAAAGTCCCATAAGCTTATAAACGTATTGGTCCTAATAGTTTCTGTTTGTTCTATAACAGAGGAATCCGCCGGTGTGCTTCCTCCCGTGCATACTTCATAACAAGAAAAATGTTTCCGAAACAACTATCGTATTTTTTTCAATACCATTGAAATAAATACTTTTTATAGAACACCTGAGCTTTCCCGCAGTCATGCTATGCACACGTAGTAAAGTGACGTCACGCGCTCTACATATTTCAAGTTTACAAAAGCAAAATTCACAGTGAAATGAGTGTTTTCAGACGAAAAAGGGCTTGTTTTGTCGCTAATAATTATCTTGGGATAATATCAACAATTAAATGTTTTGCATATATTTTTCTACAGCAAAAAGCTAATGGGGCTTTAAAGTACTGAAAGTGAAACGGGAACTAGTTCAACAATTGCATAGTGGATGTAGATAGACGTAGTGCTTAGGTCCACATAAAATTCATGCGAGTCGAACGAGGGATGGCTAAGGAAAGAAGATCATCTAAACATGTAAATATTTTGTCATGGTATCCCGTTAATTCGTTACTTATATATGACTTTCATCGAAGATCAAACTTATTTATTACCCCTCACTTTTTTTCGTAATACTAATTTCCCATAGGCAAACAGGTAACATTTTTACTGTCACATTCATGGTACCACGTGACTGAACATTTTGTACTGTCACTGGGTGATAGTAAATTTTTAACAGTATTTTTTTTACTGTCACAGGGTAACGGTAATTTTTTTACAGTATTTTTACTGTCACATAGGTGATAGTAAATGTTTAAGGTATTTTCTTGAAAAAGTTTGGGATAATAAAATAAATAACACATAGCTTACGTTGTGGGTAACAGTAAAATGTCAGCATGAGGAAATTACTGTTACTTCGGCCTTGGGTAACAGTACTTTCCTCATGCTGACATTTTTACTGTTACCCACAAAGCTATGTGTTATTTATATAATACGCACCATTTCCTGATGCATTAATAAGAATAGTAATGACATAAACATTGATTTTGAATACAAATTACGTTAATGAATTCCTCGGGTTCAATGTTTCATAAGAAGATTAATTAGACTTAACAAGTTACCATCGATTTAGGAAACGCATCTGACTAATTACATAAATCATTTCGATTGCAGTAAACAAATGATAGCCGGTTATGAAGAAAAGTCAAACTGATGGTAATTTATAGGGGATTTGATTAATGAAAGCTAGCATTAACATACTTGATCATATACATGTACATTTCATTTCCTTTGTAATAGTTAGTGATCGATATTCGATGAGAAAAAAAATCGATATCGTACTGTATTTTTATCTGAACGACTGTTACGTGTTCGCAATTAATTAACTTTCAGGATGTCAGACAAAACCTAGGAGTGTATCTTGAAAGTCATTATTTTAATTATTGATATGAATTAAAGCTGACCATATTTCATCATTTTATTTTAGAATCATGTTAAAGGATACCAGAAATGTTGTTGCATGAGGCATATGTTTGTTCTTCAAATTGTCTGTATACAAGTATAGTTAATTGACCACGAGCTTTCTTTTTTGTGTGATGCATTAAATGTTAGACAATAGAATTACTCAGACACTAATGATAATAGCGGCGCATATTAATAGAATCAGTATAAATATAATAAGGAATGCATGTACAAAACAATGAATAAGTGTACTGAACAGTCGCTTATATCAACACCTCCATCACCTAAAGTGATTTAATTTTGATTATCTGAATATGAAACTTCGAGTGCTTGCGTGTGTGTGTGATCTAATAGATTGTAGGAACGTGCAAACATGAACACTAAACTGCTTCGATCTGTTGAATTAAACGTTACCTAATTCTGTATCGAAAAGGACAAATGTTGTTCAGTTGATGAATTTACTTGCGAACATATTATGCTGTACAGATATAAGGATGAATGTAAACTTTATTGAAATAGAGCACAAAGAACAAGACGATGTCAGTTAATGTGTGCAACAACCAGTTCTTTGATCATGACGTATATAGAACATATATTTTTCATTTTATAATTTACGTAATAATACAGTAAATAAAATTATGGTAATTATTACAATACATTGAATTGCGAATAAGCTCCAACAGTATAGCAATTATTATTAAGTAAATGTGTCCTCTTCATCAGAAGCTTAGATGGACAATTTGTCTTAGATACGATACAAAATTTATTTAGACGTTGACTGACAACAATAGTGAAGTTGTCACAATGCGTACAAAAACTATGCCTACCTGTACAGTTTTTATAACTTTTTTGAAAAATGGCCCATCAAGCAGTGGTTTATATATAGAACACTTTGCGGTAAAAAACTGTAAAAAGTTGTTTTAAATGTCAGTCGGAGTGATATGGAAGTGAAAACCCTGGCCTTGAAGCATGAATAATTCATCGACCTTATTTTAAAAAAAAAAAACGTAAACACTATTGACTGTCAGTTAGATTTTAATGTTGATCATGGTGGGTTAAAATTATAAGTCTGTTGTTAAGCGGCCCACTCTACAAGTAAAGTCATATCAAATCCATACCAGAGAGAGAGAGAGACAGGGGGGGGGGGGGGGCGATACCGGATACAGCAGAACTGGGCATTTATGCTTCTACTCTTTTCGAATGTTTTTTAATCGTGTCTGGTGTAAAGCACCAATAAACGCCCGCCTGTTTCCTGTGAATTTCTTTATACATAATTTGGCTCGATAGTTATGAAAAGCGTCCCTGACTATGTTGAAAAGTGGAGACGAGATTCGAACCAAAGACCTTTAGTTCAGCAGTCCATAGTGTTATCTGTAGACCACAGACCCCCCCCCACCCCCTCCCGATGGACAAAAATATCATTGCAGGAATATTGGTACGCTTCAAGCAAGCATACAATCATTTTTTCAAAATTAACTGTTCAGCTTATCTTTAAAATGATATAATGTGATAATTCAGTTGTTCTGTTCATAATAATTTATGAAATCAAATGAGCTCATTATCAAGTCATGGGGACAGCTGTCCATTAAATAATACTGTTGAGAGATGTACAGGTTGAATAACACATTATGTTAGGGATAAAAGTACTCAAATAAAACTTACACTACCTTGTTATTTATCATTGTTTATATCTTACGCAATGAACAATTAGTTGGCGTGAGGTTTTTGCCAAGTTCGCTGACATTTTTTCAAGTGTCATTTTTTGAAGAAAAAAAACATGTCATTTTAACAAGAAATATAAAAACAACTTCACCTTGACAAGTCAGTTATGAAACATGTTCTCAACAACAAAAGAACAGCAACTTACATAACACTTTAATCTGCGGTAAAATATGTTCAAAATATCGATATATCAATCATTCATTTTTTCAGAAGCTCCCGATTTGACAAAGAATATCAAATGGCAGTTTTAGTCAGCGTAATCAAGGGATGAATTAGATTTTTTATTATTGATATAATCAAATATATATAATTCCCTTAAGAAGGATTTCAGGAGCATGTGTGATCCAGTGGTTGTAGTCTCCGACCATTAGTCACTGGTCCCTTATCGCTTTCAGTTCGAAATCCATCCGGAAGCAAAATTTCACACATAAGAAACCTGTCGAGCATGCTTACAAAAGGTCGGTCGAATAGATGGGATAAGAACTGCAACATTTCACATAAACTTTATACACCCTACAAACTGGACTCGCGTCCTTACTGGGGCGTTCCTACGGCGACCCAGGACGCAACAGTCGCTGTAGGAACGCAAGAGAGCGTCGATGCGACCCCAAGAACACAGCCGGACGCAGGGCGACGGTATTTACTTTGGACAAGCTCAAAGAAAACGCCGAGATGCATCCTGACTCAGGACGCCGTGTGATCGCCGCGACGCGGTCTGAATTCGGAGGACGCCCGCATTAGGGCGCAGTACACTGATAGACCGTAAAGACGACTCAAAGTGATAATAAAGCAAATGTTTGACTAAAATAAAACATTGATCATGTCAGTGAAAATACTTACTTAACAATACCGGCCAGGAAAAACGGGTATGGTACACCTTTGGTGACTTTGGTCCTCAACATGTTTATACATGACGGACTGAAAGAAGAGAAAAGGTTCATCTAAGCTGATGTATAAACTTACCGTCTGTCAGATATTTATATTTAATTATAGATCTTTGGCTCTGAGCCCGCTAGATCGTTTTTTGATGAAACTTTCCAGTGCATCTTCTTATTATTTTGCAGATTTACCACTTATGATAGAACTAATCTAGTGTTAACCATGTAGACAAAGGCAAATAATGGAAGATTATAAGTTTAAAACTTTAATTATTATTAATTTTCTTTAACTTGCTTCGAGTAATCAGACAGCATATTTAGCACACAAAGAGTTCTTTAGAATGGATTTGAATGGAAAGTTAAGAGACAGCAATGATAAATTAAAACATTTATCAAAATAACAGCAATGTCAGTTAAAATTTCTACATCCTTTTATCATACACAATTTTCTTACAGACCAACCTGTGAACGAAGGCCAGCCTTGGGAATTACACTGCTTTTTTGACAGGTGACCTTTACTCGGAGGTCATTTTTTCTTCATAATTAACGACGGTGATTCAAAGAATGGCTTAATACACAGGGTGGTCTTTATTCGGAGATGGTCGCCAAGAGGTTTAACTATTTTTAATTCATATACAGTGGAGGATGCTGTATTTAACTTCAAATATTCCACTGATAGAGGGTCATGGGTTCGATCCAAGCTACCGACCATGTATCTTTATGTGAGAAAGTATGCAGTTGCTTACGGGGAATGGGAGTCTAGTACTGGTTGTTCCCAGAAACGATGGTTAAGTGAACTATCCGCCTCATATGACTCTGACTGTTGAAAAGGGGCGCAAAACTATAAAAATAAATTTGATATTGACATTGCTGTCCGAATTAAACATATCCGAAAAGTATCAATATAACCAATTTGAGGAAGAGATTCTTATGATAATGATTTATCGTAAAAGATGAAAAATGTGCATTTTACTTACAATCCAGCTACTATCATCAAGTAAGTAATACACTGTGTAAACAGCTCCACTGCTGTGAAAAACTCCATTTTTTCATATATTTCAATCTATCTATCTATTTATATTTCAATAGCAGACGATGAAATAATATCTCACAAAGTTGTCAGTATTCACCGTGTATGACGTATTACAACCCCTGAAACAACAGAAGCATCAATTACGCAAGATGTTGCATCTTATGATAGATGATATTGAACCTTTAAGTCGTAAAATATTAAAACCAGATTAATAATTATGCTGGTTTTACAGTTTGGCATATTTTATTGGAAAAAGTGCACTACAAATGTGATATGTAATGAACATACTACAAAAAACATCGCGCAGTGTGTAGCAAACCTGATAGGAAGAAAATAAGTCACTCATTTTTTCCGTATATGTACAAAGATTAGGACAAGCTGTAAATCAGTTATCGTTCATATTTCAAATGTTATATGCAACATAATCATTAGGCTCATACGTTTGTGAGAAGATATGATCCAAATGATGAACAAAGCATTTAAGGTGTCATGTATCTAAAACCAGCTTAAAATATGATAACGTTTGTTCATGACACAATACGTAGCTTTTCAAAATTTTATCTCGTATCGTTTTACAAATTTTCAACTGACGTGTCTAGAACGGACGTATATGGTTGAATTTAGACTATTTGCCTAAATATTTCTTTACAAACAGTGAGATAGGTGTCAGCATTATCCTCCCTTCCGATCGAATGAATTGTGCACTGGCAAAAGCTTTATTGAAATCAAATAAAGGGAATGATGAATTATGTTGATGTAAATTAAAATACTATATGTTAAACTTGTTCCTATTCCATGGTGCGCTGCACCAAACGTACAGCCATAGTTCAACGGGAACCAGTTAAATTGTTAGTAATCTTCTTATTTAACCAGTTTTCTTCTTAATATAAAATGCAAGGTCGAACAAAACAAGCCACTAGTACTAAAAGCAGGGAAAAGACTTCCGCCCAATGAATTGTAATAGCATACATAATCTATTAAATCAATCATGAATTGCACAAACCGATTTTGTTGTACTTTTGCGATTACTTGCTTCATTTTGTAAAACGTCACTGTTTTCAATAGCAAACATATTGGTACGCCCCTGTCATAAGCATGAATAGAATGTGTCTTTATTTGAATGTATTTGCATTTATGTACATTAACAATATAATTATGTACTACTTTTGTAACACTGTTTAATCAGTTATGAATTTAACCAAGATCACGTGCGTGCTTAACACCGTTACACACGATTATAATAACATTATGTGAGTCAACACTAGTCCGGAAGCTGCTGGCCGTTTACAATATGGTAGTTCAAACTTGGAGAAAGTTGACTTGTATTTGTATAGTATCTAACGACAAATTGTAATCGAAAAGAATGAAGGGGAAGTAATCAATGTTTTCCTGGTATTTAGATATACTGACCGTTATATCCCGTACACCAAGATCAGTGGTCGACTCAGACTGTTTTAAACAATCTTTCACAATGAGCGGTAAAATAGTGAACGCAGAGCAACCCAAACCGTTCTTAGAATAGTCAAATACAATACCTTCCCACATCGGTGCTTGGTGTCGGTAAAATTTGTTTTATGAATAATTTTATCTAGATCCGCTCTTGAATGTCAAATGAGGCGAAACGATACATACAACAGTACTTACCCGGCTACATGCATGGAAATCAGTCACTCGTAAATTCGATCGCTAGCACAAGAGTTGTTTACCATCCTATACACGTGTATATGTACATATGTTAGCGTAGAAGCACAGACTAATAGTAAAACAACACAAGGTCGTGTTAAACTGTTATTATCTATACATATACATAATTTATGTACATACGTATATAACACAGTATTTCAATACAAATCAAATGACTTACTGATTTATGTATGCACTCCGCCGGTTTTATCCAACTCAAGAGATAAACACATTCAGCTGTTTTTGGCTTGTTAATCTAGTCCACGTCTACTAAAATGGGTTAGTTTGCATTTCTTCTTCAGGCGCGGAGTTGTGTAAATATAATATCGAACTTGACCTCGCCCCATTGAATAAAATGCTCTTTTGTAATCTAATTGACCCGGACTATGAACGTATATTTTGATTATAACACCGTGTACATGTACATGTAGTTGAGCTTAGTTTATTACATGTGGTCTTGTGAACATTTACATGTACCTACTTTGTTTAAAACGGTTGAATTATAAAAGCTTAGGTCTAAAGCAAAACTTAGTGCATACAGTATGGTTAACTAATTTTTTCATACTGACGATTAAATTTTCGTCGACGGACATTGGAAGCTTTTTTTGTGGGATCGAAACCGGTGGCTAAACATTGATTTTATTTATTTATTTGTTTGTTTGTTTGCTAGCATTATCGACGTTGGTACACTATGTCATCAGTTGATTCCCCGCCCCCGGACCTTCTATTTGCAAACATCATCTCTCGACTCACAAATACATTTCCTTATTTAAGTAATTTAAAATGATGTAGCGCACCAACTGTTATGATGTTATAGTTAGAATCTTTAATAAAGGTCTGAAAGCGGGATCTAATGTTTTTTTTTTTTGTGTGTGTGGGGCAAATGTCCGGATGGGACCATTCAGAAAAATACTTAGCAGACGAATACAGTGTTACCGTATTTCAGAAACAGTTCGTACCGGAAGTGAAGAACCTGATATCATTCACTTCCTGTTCAACAGCTACAAAAAATAGTTGGGCTACTACACGTAGGAGTGTCCCATCCAATCATTTACACAAGTTTACAGGCCAGTTTTAACTAGATTTACAGGCCGTTAGCAAATACGACAATGATATGCTTGGGTGTCATTTTGCAGATATGGATTACTGTATACGTCTTAATATTGGCGCCCGTTTTATTTTGGCTATATATCGGAACCGCCAAATCTAGACCGCGCCAATATCGGTAATTGTAACTTTCACTTCTGTAATGGCGGACGGTCGCGTAATAAAACAATGACGCCGGTCTAACTAATAGAAATGGAATTGTCTATACCAAAACTCGTTTATATGTAATATATGTATAGTATTGATAATCCTACAAACCACTGGCCTGACTGGCTTTATTCTGCACAATTTTTTAAGTTACAAGCGCATACGAATTTCAATCAGCAGTGAATACCTCAGTGTCTTCAGCGCTTTGATTAACATATATTGGCGCAGCTGGCGTGGGTTGCAGTGAAACTTGTATATATAACGTTTAACTTAGTATTATTAAGTGATTGTAACTGCGTTCGTTTTGAAGTCAGTTAAACAGAGACAGAGAATGTATTGGGCCTAGTACCTAATGCATCCCGGTACATGTATGCACACTTCCTGTAAGTTAATCCAACTAGAATGGTGGGAGGCGGATTCGTCGCCAACCGAGCTCGAACCATCGACAGTCAGTAATTCAACTTTTTGCCATGTAAACACCTATTTCGGACAAAAGCACTTGCAACAGATTTTACCTGTTACAAAACCGATCTGTTACGAACACTTACCTTGTCCTCCGGCTGCTTCAACATACCGTATAAAAAGTTGTTTCACACATGACGTCATTGGAAGACACGATATATAGAGGATCTTGAATGAGTGTTTATGGTGTATTGAATTTATTAAACGAGTCCTCTGAAAATGATAAAAACGAGGCTCTGAAAGCTTAGAAAGTAATCTATTTCAAAGGAAACTGATTGGGCTTACTGACATATACTATATATCGGCTTTATTCAACTAAATTTATAACATGTTGTAAAAGCTATAAATAGACAAAATATTGACTAACACAGTATCAACAACTAGCACATGACGTCACTGTGCATGGTGACGTCACGGAATGGTGTGACCGACATAAACAAATCTGAATGAAACTGCATGAAATACGCGATTTCTTTTATCTGTGAGTGCATTAAAGACTTTTCAATTGCAATATGTTTAATTTTGCGTGTCATACCTGTATCCGTTAGTCCCCGTACCACGCTGTAGTGCAAGTCTGTGTAAGTTCAGTTTCCATGACTACTTTCAGTACTTTAACCATCTTAATACTATTTCCATGTCATATTATCAAAACATTATTCATAGATGGACATTATGCGGGTAATCTAAACCTACGAGGATTCATTGAACATGTGGTATAAATAGCAATACAACTGTACATAACATTACAGACATGGTGATTTGAGGCATGAAAACAAAATTAGAATGAATTAATAGTTTATTTATTCATCTATGAAAACAAAAATATACATGTCACAGTGATTTGAATAGTTTTGGAGTATACTGTTTATTATGGAACGCCCGCTTCAAGTCTTTTCAAGGATTCAATTTTGTTATATCTTAGTGTATATGTACAACGTATTTAAATGTATGTTAACCTACTGAAGTTGCAGGCGTATATTGTGCTACAGCGATCATACATTGCGTCCGTAATATATCCAAAACATGTTTATGATATGAAATGAAAATGCATCTATCATAACGTATTGACAGTATAGACAATAGCGTCGGCGTTCCATAGTTTTAGCACACATTTTTTCTCCTTCGCTAACTAATAGTTAACTCAGTACTACAATAAGAATAATACAACTGCGTTAAAAAGCCTGAAGAAATGCGACTTGTGAGCATACAATACAAAAAAATCAACACACACAGCATCATAATTATCATTAAATCTACTATGCACAAAAGGCTGTAATAGAGCACTTATAAACACAATTGGCATCCAAAAGTATCAAAATATATGTTGTAAAGATATACGTTTAGAAAAGTACTGAAGTGCGAGATGAAGTATCACAACACGATAGTGTTTCTCTAGAATCTGTTAGAAATGTCTTTAGACGACGGATTTAACATTCGATCAACTCTGCTATCTTCCAAATACCCACAGATACATTGCATTTAGCATAATGAGTTCATTTTTTTAGTCCCTTGTGTCAAGAGTATGATGAGTTTATCGAGTGACATTGTTCATAAGTTCCGTGATTGTCTTTTTTGAAGTCCCATAAGCTTATAAATGTATTGGTCCTAATAGTTTCTGTTTGTTCTATAACAGAGGAATCCGGTGCGTTTCATCTCGTGCATACTTTTTAGCAAGAAAAAATGTTTCTGAAATCACTATCGTATTTTTTCAATATCATTGAAATAAATACTATTTATAGAACACCTGAGTTTTCCCGCAGTCATGCTATGCACACGTAGTAAAGTGACGTCACGCGCTCTACTGTACATATTTCAAGTTTACAAAAGCAAAAATCACTGTGAAATGAGTGTTTTTAGACAAAAAGGGTTATTTTGTCGGTAATAGATATCAGCAATTAAATGATTTTGCATATATTTTTCTTCAGCAAAAAGCTTATGGGGCTTTAAACAGTATAATGGTGTAACATGCATGTGTTATCTATAAGTTTAAGCTGGTTTTGTTGTTTCCAAGCGACACTGATGGTACCTGTATCCATATTTCTTACATGACGAATACTTCGCACAAACAAAGATGGTGGGCATAGTCATGGTTGATTCTAAGAAATTTTCCAACGGTTGGTGTAGTACATGTCAGGTTTATTGGTAAGTTGATATTACTAGGAGGACCTACGTACGTTCAACATACTGTACCATTGTCGGCGTCACACTCTGCACGAGTGGTAGACACTTTAAACACCATGTTTGTATTTCTAAAAGCTAAATTTAGAAGAAAAAACAATGCTTACATGTACATCGATTATCAAATTGAATGAAATATAGTCCTATATACAGTCAAACCTGTGTTGGCGGCCACCTCCGAATAAACGCCAATCTCAGAATAAAGGCCATACTTTTAAAAACCGTTATTATTTAGAACAATTTGACTTCCAAATGAAGGTCACCTGTCAATAATGGCCACATTATTTCTTTCGAAGAATGGTCTTTGTTCACAGTTTTGATATGAATCGTTTCTGGCATCAATAAGTTGAGTTATAAGACCTGTACATTCAGATGCATGCATTAGTAAAATGTTTATTTTGAACCTGATTTGTATCTTCTATATCAGGGACGAGCCTAATTTAAAAAGCATTTCATCTATTTTCGAAAGTTGTTGACTTAAATATGTTTAGCATAAAGCCAACCAAGCGATTGTTTGCTATACAGAATTAACGAACTTATGTACAGTACAACCTCTTCTCCAGAGCGGCCCTTTATTGAGCAACAATCTGCCTTCAACAACATCATGTTTTTCCAACTGTTTGATTTAGCAGTTTATTTGACCTCTCTAGAGCAACAATCTCTCAACAAGAACATAATTTTGCCTCTCCCAAAGTGTTGCATTGGAGAGAGTAAGCAAACAAAACATAAATATTAAGCTATATACCGTAATTGCTATCAGTCCAAAAATACACAATAACTGTAGAGATCGTATACAGATCGTCCAGTTCCATGGCCCAGTAAGCATAATGATGAGACGTATGAGCGCATTGTGTGACATCATCATTCTCTGTGTTGCCGTCGATTGCCAACTCAGCGTGCATTGTAACACCTTGATAGGTTTGTGTGCTAAGTTGCCAAGCAGCAATAGCATTTACCGAAGGTGCTCCTATAAACAGACGGAATATAATTTTGTGAAAATGATTTGCCGTTATATTTGAAATGAACTTGGTCTTTCTTGACATGTTTCGCCTAATAGTGTATTTTAACATTGGGCCGATCAACAACAAGCGCTGGTGATTTTGTTTATTTTTAAATACATATATTATAATCTAAATAATGGCAATTTGTTCAAGTGGGTTCCACGACGTTTTCAACGATATTTTTGTTACATTCGGTGGCCACTTCACCAAGCCAGTTTTCCTGGATTGTATTCTACCTAGTACTAAAAGACCCTTTCACAATGAGCAGGCAACATGTTCTCAGGTGGAGGAATATCGGCATTTTGTCACATTTTCATGAACGGATATCACCTGCGGCATGATTTAATTTACCATACGATGGGACTGTAAGGTTAGTCTGAGACAATGTGATTCTGTGGACAGTTTCAAACGTTTATTGAAATCTTACTACTTTAAGAATTATTTTGCACTATTTTAACTGTGTGTTATCTGTTTTTTTGTTTTGTTTTTGTCTTTCATTGTACAACGCCATTGAATATGTATTTATATGTAGAAATAGGCGTTTAATCAAAGTTCTTGTACAATGCATCAAAACAAAACACGATTTCACAATCAAATTGTTCTATCAGCCTTTTAAATAATTAATCTGTACTCTAATAGTGAGCATACTAGAACAATGTCGGTTGATCGAAAAATCGAGTAATCAATAGTTCAACATTGTTCATTTAACTTGAACAAGTAATGGATGTACATGTATATCAGATGTCGCATAAATATGTAATGGAATCAACATGCTTGATATTTCGGTTCCATTGTATGGCTAGATTAGACAACATCACGTGATCGTTCATTACATGAGTAGGACTTGTTTCTAAGTTTGATGTTTTGTTCTCAAAAGTGTCCACAAAATCGATCAAACATGGGGAACACCTATTTTTGACCACTTGTTTGTAAAAAAACAGTTTTGCAAGCAATTACATTTTCTTTCACATCACCTTTACTCTATCGAACGTTGTCTTTAAAGTAAGGTTTAAATGTAAATTCTTACTGTACAAAATGATCCAGCCTGCTTCTTGTGATGGACTCGGAGGGACGGATGGTGGATAAGTAGTTGAAAGTTCACATTGCATGGTCATGTTGTTAACATTTACTGATAAACAGCGTTCTGTATATCCACACAGAGCAAGACATTCTTTTGTGCTGGTGTCATTGAAGGAGTTGATCAACCCTGCTGTCGTCTTGACGCTTAACTGGTCTTCATAACGCTCAAACCTGGTATGAACAAGACGCATTTGTGAAACACGAATGTCCCTTAATGGCGGCCAACTGGATGGTAGGACATTGACCCTTGACATGTCGAACTTAAAATCAATAGGAGCCATCTACATACGATGACCAGCCTCCAAAACAAATATACGGACCTTAGGCTAAATCGTTCTCAAGTCATCAGCCGAACTGCCAACTTAGGAGCTTTAAAAGTTAAATTGTTCTCTTATGTTTGTCCGGATAATGTTTGGTCACGGATGGACCGATCGACCGACTGACCAGCGGATCGAACGACATATGCGAAGGAATAATAAATAACAAACACTTGAAAGATATGTTAGAGATTGCATACACTGAACATCAAAGTTACAATTTATTTATAATTACTAATACTAATCATAATTATTAAAACTAACGAATGAACGAACGATTGTGTGACCGAACGAGCAAAAGATCGGACAAACTGGTATGTTTGATTATTTGAAATACGACTATTATTAGTTGAACAATATAAACCATTATATTAATGTCAATGACATTTATTAGGAAGGCCTCTTTTGTATAAAAAAAACTTTATGTCAATATACTACTGGATCCTTCTGTACAGGGTCCGTGAAGTAGGTTTTTTACATACAATTATGTACTACGAATACTTACTTTTTGGAATAACAACTTCCTTGTACTATCACAAATAAGCCAGATATAAGTAAACAAAACACGAACTTTCTATCTAAATCGGCGCCATATATTTCCATTTTTCTTAAACGGCCAAGAAGTTCACCTTCTAGTGAGCACCTATTCGGTTTGAACATTGATGACTTCTACGTGGAGTGCCTATTATAATCTGGGCTTGTGCAGCCAACCAATGCCTTACGTACCGCTCTGCAAGGATGCACAGAAAATGGTGAAATGAACAACTAGAAATTAATTATCAGCGTGGGATGCTTCCTCTGCTATCAATAAATCATATTCCAGATCACATGTACTGTGTAGGAGCTATATTTCTTAAATGAGACATTTCATGCGATGCTCCTGTTAATTTCAAAAACGAATTTTAAACTTGATTAACATTTATAAGGACATTAATTAAAAATAGTATCCTTAAACGATTACTTTAGTACTTTAGCTTCTTTGACGTTTTATTTTAAATTTTCCCCGTATCCCCTGACTCCATACAATCTTTTTGGTTTTTAAACCCTGAGCTCTCATGAGTACAAATTAATGCGGAATTGTTTATTTCTTTAAAATGAACTTTCTCAGATGAGCAAAGACATTTTTACCCCCCGCCCCCCCCCCCCCAATCTTATAGATAAATGGGTAACCTATGGCTACCGAAAGAAAACACAAAAAAACTCATAAGGACCCGCTTTGGAAAAGGAGCGCACATCAATTAAAATTAATTTCTATTAACCATAGCAATGTCAACATTACAATATCTGAACTTACCATTATCGTTAACTGATGAAATAACTTCGACATGTTCGACTTAAAGTCTTTCCTCTTGTACAATCCAGTTCTTCGTAATCAGTATAACATCAGCGATGCAGTTAGGACAAAATAGAATTTCATGGTTTCTATACCTAATCCGCTGACAACCTTTGCAAATTCAATAGTGTTTTATGAAGGTGTGTCTACTTAGCAAGATGTTTTGTTCATTAAGTATAGTGCAGAAAATAGTTCACAGGTGATTGGTGAAAACCATTTGGCAAAAAATAATGATGACAACATGCACTTGCGGTGGACAATCAGCACAAGGTCACCATTGCATGCTCCGGGTGTTTGTGCTTTGTCCTTCAATGCGTGTATGATCCTACATTTTAATGAGTGGTACACTTATGCTTATTTACACCAATGTTGTAAAAGGATTTTCTAATATTAAAAACAGTTTAATCTACGATAAAGTGAAGCTTTTAAAAATTGATATGCAATGGGAATCGCGTATTTTCGCTCCGGAACTATATTACTAGTATCCTTTTAATGGTCCATTAAGCTTGCCGGGATTATGTCTACACTTAAAAATGAATATGTCAGTACTTGTTTTTTCTAGTTTGTCCGTACCATACAACTTAATATTAAAATTCGATATAAATGCATCGTTCAACTGCGAGCTAAAAACTACTGATATGCCTCGTCGCACCGAGGCCCCCTATAGGAATCCTTTTGAGTATTGCGCCCCGGGGAGCTAAATTCGCAAACAGTTTCGTTTATAGCTTCCCTGGGAGCTCTATTCGTTGTACCAAGTAAGAAGCTATGTTCTGAAGAGTTGTTGCTATTCTTCTGAAAGAGAACTCAGTTATCTGTGGCAAGATAAAATTCATAAACTTTTCATGATGATCGCTGTATATACAAACACGTGACGACAAAATATGCATTATCGAAGCAATAACCATGAAGCGATGAGATGTCTGCCTGTGAAATTTTGAGGTTGTTTTAGTTTATTCAGTCATTATGGGATTCAAAAGTGTATTTTAGGGCGAAGCAGTAGGTTGACATTAAAAAGATCAAAGAGATAACCTCTCAAAATCAGCCTTGTGAAAACGCCTGTCTGCTTGTTAGTATGTCTTTCTGTTGTCCGTCCTGACTTTATGTTAAGAAATTTGTAATGTATGTACCTGCAAACCCATTACAATCATTGATTTACACAAACTGATAATTCCTGAACCATTTGGCCAAGTCCTTTACTTGGTTTTCTTTGACATTTTTATATTCGAAAGGGTCCCTGTATGATGCGACAACTGTGCGTCTCGTTCCGGAAACCACGTGAAATGATCTGTTTCAATAGACGCATGGAGAAGCGTCTTAAACTGTAGACTTGCATAACTAAAATGATGAACAAGACGGTATAAAAAGACCACTTATTTAGTTATGGTAGCCAGAACTGATACTATGCAAGTCGATGAATTACGTAAATCATCTAGTGTCATACAAATCGGTGTATAACAATAATCCTATTCAAGTTGAGTAAGGGATCCAATTCTGGCTGCCAGATTATTACATTAAGCAATAACAGTTGTTTCCCTTGAAAATGCCCACGCCCCTGTTTATGGAAATTGAGGACAGCTTCCGAGCTCAAAAGGATAGATCCGACAAATATTTTGACAGACATTTAGGTTAGTTATGCTGTCAGATGTATGCATCAATAATATCATTTATTTATTTTCTAATTATAATGAATTTGGAGTCATAAAAAGACAAGATAAGAAATTTGAGCTGGGAGATCGACTTCAAGTTGTATAACCTCGGGGCCTGAACCCTTTGAACACGTGGAAGCAATTCAGTGTAATACTCATACGTTAAGAGGTATCAAAACTCTACAATAAGTGTCAACAACAACAGAAACTTGGGTCTTATGAATGCTTACCTTAACAAGTACATGTGTCTCTTACGTATAAGTGTTTCTTTGTGTTGCGTTTGATGTCGTGGATTAGCGGACACATAATTGTACACGATAAGAAGAAGACGTACATCATAATCACGTTGACTATAAGCCCCTACTGTCCTTCTGATTTGGATGGGTTGGTGTAGCGGCACACATGTATGTTTGGTCATTTGGCGACTTTCTAGCTTTATACCGGTTGAGGAAGACACAAGACATGTCACAAACTTCAGTAGAACCACCGCACTTGCGTAATGAGGCTAATCAGCTTCCACATAATGTGAAATTTGCCTGGTCCCTAGTCGGATTCGAACTCATAGTGTCTAGGGTTTAAAAAATTAAAATTCACGGTACCAGCTGTATCACAATTAAAGGGGCATGCCCTGGAACTGAAGTGACTCGAATAGCAATCAAATTGTTATTGTTTTAATGCCTAAATCAATTAATGAAAGCCATGTAAAATAGCTGTGAAATATCCCGCTAGTTTACTCAATATACACATTTCAAGATTTACCAAACCTGACGATTTCGGCTTCAGAAAAGATTCGTCATTTTCATAACTCGACCCTTTCGGGATCTGTCAAAACCGAAAACATCGTGAAAAAAACGACAGCAAACTGTGAAATGGTAAGTATTGCACATGTTACGTCATTTGTGTGACATAAAGTTTATCTACCGATCAAGTATAATAGGTAAATATCCTTGTTTTGCAGCTTTGAAAGGCAGCGCGCACGATCAGTAAATTTCAGATGAATCGGAAATATCGTTGTCGTCAATAAAGGCTTACAGCCTTTTATCTAAATCGACATACAAATACCGACGCGCGCGTTATATAAAGTCATTTTTGAACGCACATTCTTCTTTGACTTTTCGGTAATAATTGGTTTTACACGTGATAAACGCATTTTTGGTGTATGAAACCCAAGACACAGCAGTTCCTGGGCATGCCCCTTTAAGGGAAAAAATGTTCCGGATTCTTAACTAACTTTATTTCTTATTATAAATACAGAGCTCATTCAAACTGTTCGATTCGTCGTCTTCTAGTTTAAGAAGCTCTTCTGTCTATTCCGCCCGACAGTTAGAAGGGGTGGGATAGATATTAGTCACGTGATCAAACAGCATGATAAAAATACCGTTTGAAATAGCCTTTTTTAAACTAAATGTTACAACTCACAAAACCATGATATTTTTTAAATGTTTTCCTTAATCTAATTCATAGGTAGCCTTTTTTGAATTCTTAAAACCACGGCTGCAATTGCGTTCGATTGGGTTTATCTTCCAAGCTCTTTCAGCCGGCGTATTCTCTAAGAGTCCAATCGAAGCGGCCTTTTGACTTAGATTGTACCATGGTGGTTGTATACATCCTTGGAATTAAAAAAATGCTCTTTCTGTGTTTGTTTTTTCGAACAACTTGATTGGATGTGAATTATTTGTATGTTGTTTACGCATTCGGCGAAGCTCTGATATTTCTTTAACATCACGAGATCTATTAAACTAGTATATGAAAATAACCAGAGATTCGCCGATTAAGTGTCAATTAACTGGATGTCTTATAGTGTTGTTCTTTAAAAAGAAAGAAATCGTCAGTTGTAGGCCTAACTTATGAAATTCCGTTTTGCAATTTCATATATTTTTAACCTAAATTAATTTGTTATACCACATTCAGTCACAAGTATGAGTCGTATAGTTGAATATACATTAGTGACATTTAACAATAACTTTATTTTTATGTATTATTTATTTTTTATAATATTTAATGCATTGCAGTTATGAGATTAAAGAAAGATGAATAAGCACACATTCTACAACATAAAACATCATGTGAAACAAATTTCGTAAAATGTCACACTCGTCGGCAATTTCCGGAATTTTCCGTCGACTCTCTAATGACGTTGTTTGGTGTATTATAAAAGTGCCGTATTGGCGGTTACTGTAACTGCCGTTCCATGCTCGTGTTTTCCATTAGTCATAGTTAAAGAATACTGTTCATGGGGAGACAGCTTTGATGAATTGTTTTTGGAACGAGAACGTTTACGATTCGATGAACAAAGTCTGAAACATAGAATTTTGTGAACTTCTGCTCTGAAATACGATCCAGTTATGTAATAAATAAAAACATAACACGCGTAATTTGAGAAACAAATTTCCTCAACCACTTTTCGAATCGCGAAGTATGTGAGATATTTCTGCCACTGTGGATCAGTCGCCCACTGGTCATTTGGTATCCTATGATCGCCCGTTGGTATTAGCGATTGCAAAGTGTACACAATTGTAGCCGGTAAAAGCGTGCAAATAAGGTAAAATGAGACAGATAGTAATGTCACTGTAGACGTCTGATTGGACGAGCCGCGGGCAGTACTATCGCGATGCATTCGAAGAGAGGCTCGACGTGTTAGACGCTTGATTTCTCTAATCACTAAAACATTAAATATCAGCACAGCCAATGGAACAACAGCAAATATCAGCATTTCAGACGCCCATGTCCACTTAAAGTAGAACGCCTTTGCACCCTGTCTGAAATAACACAGTTGTCTTTCCTCGTTGAATGTCCATACATACGACTGTACAGATCCAAGAATGAATGAGAATGCCGTTAACGAAGCTACAACAACGCGTGCCCTATGTACAGTGCAGAATTTCTCCTTTTTGAACGGTAAACAAACAGCAATGTATCTTTCAGTGGTAAACCCTAAAATTAACAGAGGCGCCAGATACTGCGGAATCATGTACAGAAAGTTAAATATTTCACACCAAACTGGCTTATTGTACGTTGATATTCCCCATGCAATGTGTAACTCAAGCAATAAATGTAACCATATAAAGATAAAATGAACAACCGCAATGGAGCCAATGTAAATAGCGGATGAATTTGACTGCCTCATTCGCTTTGACAGCCAGATCTTCATCGTTATAGGGTTCCCTATCACGCCTATTATGTACCAAATCGGGGTTATAATCCTATCAATCATCATTGCTGTAGGGGCCGCTACTCTGAACGCTTCCGCTGTAGACATGGGACTGACCCCTTCTGTTGTTGGTAAAGATGTGTTAAGAATCCCCGATATGTTCTCCATTGAAAGCTTCCTGAAAATACACAAATACGTAAATATGATAACTGATCCTGAAAGTACACAAATGCGTAAAAATGATAACTCTTCTTGAAAGTACACAAATACGTAAATATGTTAACTGATCCTGAAAGTACACAAATACGTAAATATGGTAACTCTTCTTGAAAGTACACAAATACGTAAATATGATAACTGATCCTGAAAGTACACAAATACGTAAAATGATAACTGATCCTGAAAGTACACAAATACGTAAATATGATAACTGATCCTGAAAGTACACAAATACGTAAACTGATAACTGATCCTGAAAGTACACAAATACGTAAAATGATAACTGATCCTGAAAGTACACAAATACGTAAAATGATAACTGATCCTGAAAGTACACACATACGTCAATATGATAACTCTTCCTGAAAATATAGAGAAATCATTCACCTCAGAGTGTTCGGCTCCAGCATTATGTCTCCAGGCTGCTATTTATCTACGTTTATATCATTAGATTTATAATGTGATCACGATATGCTGACAATCATAGATCAATATGATAACTTAAAATATAAACCATGTGTTAATATGTAAAAACATATTTTGCAATTATATGATCGCAGCGATTATATGTAATTTCGTTAATCTATCAACATTATTATGCCAAGTCACATATAATGTTTGTACATCATGGTTAATAACAAAACTCACGAATGGAACGAAACGTAAAATAATGTTAAAACCATTCATCTAAATTGTATTTAAACAAAAATATCAACAAAATGATAAATATATTATCCATTTGAGTGATTGATTTCTTCGGATTCAATGTCATTTTCAACATTATTTCCGGCATATCTTGGCATAACCAGCCTCACTGGAGTTGATTTAGACCTTAACCAGTACTAACCACATTCTGTCCACAAGCTACTACCAAGCTACCCCACATAATGCAGAAGTGAAGAACAATTTTAACCTAGGATGAAAAAACATCAGTCAAATTTGTTACGGACAGTTTGAGCAATACTACTGACAATTCTTTCATGTAATAAGTACAATATTATTTAATATTTAATGAGGTTTAAACCACTTGATTACGACATTATGCTACAGTAATAAGTTTTAGTAATAAAAAAGGCTTGAAAATATTTTCATAATTTAAACATATCTATATAATATATATGATTTGATTAAAGAAACCACACACACATCAGTCAACCTTCACCTTGTACTAATCGTACTTTCCTGGTTAACCCCAACCCCAAAGCCACCTAACACGTAGGTCACACGACTCATAACAACAATGCACCAACGTCTGAAGTGAACGCTTATATATCAGTTAGCTTTGTGAGTCCTTGACAAGATGAATGACCAGAAATGATCTCAGCCGAGGAAGCGATTAGAAGTCGTACAAAATCAGCTAAACGATGCTGGATCTCATCTGGAAAGTCCACAGACGGATAAAATGTATTCCCGGAGTGATAATGACATAGATTATGTTATAAATGCGTCTGGCAACACTGTAATGACCAGAAAATCACAGAAGAATTGATGATGATAAAGTTACGTCAATGCAATGCAAAAGTAAGTTGATCAATTAATTTACAAAAAATTGTATAGACAATTGTCACTAATCTGCCTAAAACCTTTTAATAGGGACGATTTAATGCTTTTAAGTCGCAGATTTCAAAGAGCTGCGATTTGTTGCAGGATTATTGACCGTACAAATTACAGCTCTGCTGTTACTTCAAAGTAATTTGACACCCTGAGTAAAGCATAATTAATAATAATATTAACGAGTTTAAACACAGATTTCAACTAAAATGGTAAACAGAATTTGTAATAATTTGGAATATAAAACTCATATCATTTAATTCGTGATTTTAAGTATGTACATTAAACTCGTTGAGAGTTATGCATTCTTGAATACTTCTTGAAAGTAATGTAGGATTCGATCCAAGGTTTGGTTAATATCCCGATTGCTTCAAAAATAAATGTAGTTAACACATGGGCTTTGGAATTAAGGAAAACTAAGCTTTCTTTTCATAGTGTACATATTACACATATTTGGGAGACGGGATTCGGGAGGTACTGTGGAAACACAAGACAGGCGTCTCATAAGCCAACTTGGCTGGCTTTTTCAATAGGGGTGACACTATAATAAACAAAACCTTTACCTTGTTAATTTTAAAAATACATATACATGATATACTCTCATATCAACAAGATCGTCTTACTGAGATTATGATTGTCATAATGCTATCACGAGGAGTTGCTCCCTAAGGCACAAAATGACTAAACTGCAAATATGTTGCATGGCTGAGACGAAATGTCATTGTCTAACATTATGAATCTCACGAAGGTCAGCCGAATGGATTGCAACACGGACATGTAATTGTATTAATGACAAAATAATGTTTAACGTCTGAGTGACATTTTCCGGTGACGTTATAATGTTAGCGTAATAATGTTGTAATTCGATGATTTACACCTGATAGTCTATGTTTGTTCCCTATAAGGTCTGGTCTTGCAGTTTTGCTTAAATCGAGATGAAATACTTATCTATCAAATCCAAATCACTCTTCAAGAGTAACTGTTGTTGACAATCGTGATCCGGATATGAGCAATACAAGTGATTATAATAATCCGAACCACACAGCATATAAATAATAAGTACCAATTTTGAAGAGTTTTGTTTCAGTTTCTAAGTATTCATTGCAACGGCCTATCGATGGTAAAACGTTACATTCATATTCAATTTCAAGGCTAATACTTACTTTGTTGTCGTTAAGTACATTGTTCATAGTTTTATTGAAGTCGTGTATAGTCATCTATCATAATTAGGTATTGATTCGAATATCATGTGTTTGTTTACATTTAAGCCTCATTCACATACTCCCTCTTTGCCCGATTTTATTGTTTTCGTTTTTTTTTTTTTTTTCTATTTATTCGAACATTTATCTTCATTCAAAAGTAATAGATCATTTCCATGTTCTACCAATAATTCCACTCACTCCCCGTATATGTTTATGCAATTTAATAGTGTTATCAGATCTTTCCACTAATAGTAAACCACCGTGAAGTTCGTGTACGTCAGATGTTGACTCTCTCGGTTAATTCAACCCAATTTCCTTTGTTTTTTCTTCTGTCTCAGCTAATACGACAGTTTTGATATCAAGATATTTTAGGGGCGGAATCAAAAAGTAACCCTTACACCGGAATAGCTTGTTCATACTGCATTCTATTCATTCTTTACGTTATTAAACCCATACAAAACGGTATAGCGAGATGTCCTGAATCACATAAACGACTTTTAACAACTTTTCTGGAAAGTGTAGTAAACTTATTTAAGTGCCCCTTTCGTAAGTAGCAAAGATCGTATGAATCAGCATTTCTAGTGTCGAAGTTTATTCAAAGTCAAATATATATGTTTTATTTTGGAGATAATTGCAGTTCTTACCATAAAACAATACAGATAATTATCATTATATAGTTTACTGATAGCAATGTTTAAGATGGAAAACTTTACAACCACAATGCTTTGAGAAAGAAATTGAGATTTTCCCCTTGAGAATGTATTTAAGACCAGGGCTAGGATTTAACCGATTCATATCAAGTTCATCACATTCATGTTTACGAACAGAATAAGAACATTGTCATGATGTAGCAACTGCTGTTAAAACAAGTGCATCAAAAGATGTTCCTAAAGTTATTACTCATTGACATGAACGTACACGAATAAACCCTACGGTCTTTTCATAACAACACGTACTACAATGTAATCCGATTAAGTTTAATGACATTAGATAATTAAGTAGCATAGCTGCAGACTGAATCATTATCACGAAGTCCATGTTAGCTGATGAAAAGATGTGTTGGCTGAAGAAGATAGGACGGCCTTGCAAGAGAGTCGTCGTTTTTTCTCATCAACTCCAACTAGTAAAATCCCTGGGGTCACCCATGTGCAAAGGTCAATGGTTAATTTTATATCAATATGGAGCTGCACGTTTGTAGTTTTCAAAACAGAATTGGGGTAGACACGTGGAATCATGGTACGTTTCCAAGAATCCAAGATGGCGGTGGAGATGACCGCCAAATAATTGTAAACTTGCCTATTGTTATTTTACTGAACGAAATAAGTTTTTTTTGTACGACAGCCGAGAAACAAGAGTGATGACAGTTCCTTAATTGCTCAGAATTCACAAACTACCATGAGACAAAAAAAAACAGCACTATTATAAAAATGGCTTTACACATTACGCTTCAAGTAAATAATGACATTTATTTGCCGTACTACATTTTAATAATGTAAGCAATTTTATTGTAGTAATGTTGTTGTTTTCGCAAAAACAGTGCTCGAATAAACTTAAGCATGATAAGAATAAATTATTCTTGTTTCTGTTCATTATATGTCGTCTTTGTTGAATTCAGAATTAACGAAAACGTAGAATTTCCAAGACATGTCAAATATGATAAATTAGATATTTCCAAGAAGATTTTCAAACCCCATACCCGACCACAATAATTCATTTTTGTATTCACATAAGTAACAACTTGACTACTCAAAAACCAAAATGGTTTAAAATCCCAGAGGTGCCGTATTTTGAAAATCTGTATAAAATACTGCTATTGGGGGCAACACAATTAGTTGAGACCAGACTTCAGTTCAGAGACTGTTTGTAATGTAACACTTACAGCACATATAAGTTGATTTAAGACTCGGTTTATGTAGAAAACAATGCAAACAAAACCGAAATAAATATTAAAGACGACAAAGATAACAGTTTATGCATAAATAATAGACAATTATACCGCTTAATCTAGATGCTTTTGAATACGACGATGTATCAAGTAAGCAATATTTGAAATGATAACAAATGAAACAAAATATCCAACATAGTCATATGAGATTGACAGCAGCTGAAACAATCTCTCCTTAAGCCTTCTACAATGCAATCAAATAAATATTGAAATTTACTTTGATCTGAAAACTTATTAAAAAAGTCATGAAATATCATAAACTATACCTTAGTGAAACGTTAATACCGGATTATTGATATCCAATTTTAGAATAAACAGTTGATTCACGTCGAGCCAAGCCTCATAATACACAACGACAAAATGTCAAATCTTAAACACAATCGCATTTGTTTCTTTGCTTTTGCAACATATATATCATGCATGAACGTGCGTCTTGTTAACTGTTTGGTTCAGAACTGACAACAGACGGGCTCTGGGCATTTCCCGCGTATTTATACGCTACATACAAACACGTTCTCCGTATTTGTACCGTAAGTTACATCGTGTGTACGATTTTTACGAACAAGTCACGAGGCCGTATTGCCGACAAGGTGAAAGTTGTAAGATACAAAAAAGTACACGTAATCATGACAATGTTTCAGATTGTACAAACTTTCAACATTTCCGCTAAATGTCTTTATAAGACACCTGCTTTTTAAACAGTGGTAGTTTTCTTAAGAATTCTGAAGTTTTCCGTTTTTGTTTTTAATGGCGCTATTCAAAGTATGTGATGTGAGATGCGCCTTGTTTGTGTTTCACTGTCATTAAAGAATATGTTTTCTCGGAAAGTAGGAACGTTTATCAAATTATTCTTATGATTTTCAAAGCAAAAAAAAAAAATCTCGGAGGACGCATAAATACGCTTTAATCATGTTTACGCGCAAGTCCATGAACGCAATGACGCACCAGTAAACGCATTTGACGCCAATCAGTATACTGACGTACATCTCGTGTTGTCCATATTGGTGTCCACTTTTCTTTTAAATGTTTATTGCACAGACTGGAAACTGTTTGATTAATTACGTAACTAGTTCCCTCATTCAGTGACACGTGTTGATATAAAAAGACAGAGCTCAAACGATGCAAGGTTCTAACGCTCGAACAACTTGCACTACCTTTCAATAAATTTAGATCAGACGTCAATTTGGTCTAGGCTTAGTTCATCAGAAGATTAGCACATGGCATTGGCTTAATAGTATATTGTTAAATACGTCTACAGGGAATCTTATCAATGGAAAAAAAGGAAACGCAACGAATGTCAACACCGTAGATGACAATTTTTCACCAATACCCTATACATCTGATTCTTCTTGCAAACATTTCCTAACAAAATCAAGGTGATTGCAATTATGCAAATTAAGTGTTTTATTGTAACAAATTTCCATCGTGTAAATTCACGTCGAAGTAAACTTATTCCAAAACATGTAATAAGAAAGTATAGTTATAATATGTTATGTTCATCACAGCAATATAAACATCGCACCTAAAAAAACGAAACTCCCTGACGACATACGACATTCAAGAAAATACGAAGCAAGAATTGACGGGTTTTTTAAGTGCCCCGTCCCTCATTTTTTTAACTCTCCAAAGGTGAATAATTTTTCGGAAAAGTGAAACTTGCTGAATGTAAATGGATCGGTCAATGCCGTCAGTTAGAAACTAGTACCATGTGAAGTTTCATGGTAAAAAAAAACGTCAACTTTTTTAGATATTTACCTAGTCCGGGGACTTTCTGACTGTACCTCGTACATACACAATATTCTTAAGTTAGTAAAACGTTCGACATATTATTGATACCCTGATATTTGACTTTCAAATTCCATTTGTTTAGCTGGCTGGATAGACGTGTGACATTTGAAAAATTGAACGAACGTCCACTGTCATAATAAAAGTCGGCATTGTGTTCACTAACTTTAGCAGTTCGTATTACAATATTTTAGAGCGATCACAAAATATTTGCAAAGTGATACCCTGTTGAGCAATCTAACAGTATACACTATGTAATTAAATCTGTGTTATATGCTAATTTTCCAGACGAATCAACAGCGACAGTGGCTTCTAATGTAAACGGCTCGAAAATTGTCAGGTCGTCTGCACCCGTTTTCCTTGATTACGCGTCCACAAACGCTACTCTCTGGTCCATTCGTTCGATCGTTTCATAATACAAATTTTAAAGTTGTCTCATTTCAATGTAGAGCACCATACGATCTACATTAGAAAATTACATATCGGAGAGGTTGTATGAATTATTAATAGTGGCCTGACAACAATAATAGGAAAAGGGCCCCGAAGATTTTACTGAACTAGATGCCAATATTACACATGATATACATGAACCTATTCGATCTATAACAGCAATCGAACAAGAGGTTAAGTTTGAAAAATATGTGTTTTAGACAAACTACAATTTCGTCCGCCACCTTAAGAACATTCTCAAAAGCATCGCCTTAGAATCAATATTCTCTCTTGCACCGCGCCCCCTGTGCGTAGGATCACATAAAAAATCGGAATCGATTACATTAATCACAAAATATGTTAAATATGTGCTTGGTTTCCGCTAGATATGTGATCATATTTGTTACAGCCGTCACTTACTTATATTTTTGAGTTAAGATTCAGTGTATTTCACATCAAGTTCATCCTTTCTGTTAGTACACTGATTTAATATATTTAGTGTGGTCACATATGCTATATTTCAGATGTCATCCGGGGTTTTCTAAAACCCGTACTTTAATAACTAAGCATCACTACATTCATTAAGATTGTATCGTGAGCTGATCTTTTGTGGTGCCTTAATTGCTTCTACATTAATCATCAATATAATACTGTTGATAGTTACAATTTCCGAGATAGCGTCTCATTCTCCCCATACGAACTCATTTATTTCTTTGATCGCATTATCATGGCATTGCTTTGGGAGTTGAATAAATGTTTACACTATATCAGTCACGACATCCGGGTCCAAAGGTCGTCTTTTAAAGACAGTAAAAAATAGGATGATGATCTATTGGAAGATATTGTAAAGAGATACCGCATATTTCATAAAACACCCTTTCCATACAAATTCCGAAAGTGTTAAAAATTAACAAATCAGTCACACGTCACCATAAATGATTAAACCGTACCTCAAAGTAAGTGCAATGTGTCGTCAAAACGTCAAACAAACACTGAACATACTAACAAAACTTATCCGCAGAATATTTCTTTCCCGGGCGTTTATTAGCGTATATGCGGTATTACTACTATCTAACAACTGGTGTTTTTATGCTTTGCGTGTTGTTATATCATGCTTATACCATGATTGTCGATTATGAAGTTTGTGATTGGGTTGTGGCTAATGTCTATATGAACAATAGAGATATGTAACATTTTTTGTGAAAACCAGCTTTGTTCTTTAGAAACAGTACACTATAGCACAAATATACCTAGAACTATAACAAATGGTTTTGTCTTATTTGATTGACATTAACAAAGTGTACATAATTCTACAATTCTTTACACTTATCCGAAAATCTTCCGGTACATTTTCAAGAACATAACACATATTTTCAGGAAATTGGATTCTTACTGCTACCCAAGTGTCTAAAGTGAACCGTTCGAGCAGAAATGGAAATAATTATTGACAATGATTACTTTTCACTACACTTAGACAAGATTACTATCACTGATGAAGACACTGATCTAAGTATTGGAGGAAAAGTTTGTCACGTGATGACACCATTGCTGAAACGTTTGTACTCATGCATGTATCTGTTTCGGGTCCCAGTACTGAGTCGAGTGTTTTATTAACGGTATCGTTATTTTCACCAATGGCATTTCACGGTACCATGCTGTTAAATTAGAAAATACAATTCTGATTGCAACAGTCTTTATAATCAAACATCTGTGGAGGGTGTCGCTGACTTAAGACTAAAACTGACAAATATTGAGACTCTATCCTGGGTGAATCCGTGCAATTCACTGTAATTATTCCCTGACATTTCCGTAGATCTTTTTAGGCGGTGCCCCACAGGGGGAATTGTGTTTTAATCCCATCTCTACGTTTTGTTTAGGTTCTTGTGCGTTGGCAAAGTTTTGGGTTGGCGAGTCTTAGGTCTTGAGGTACTTATTGGAACGTATGACTTTTTGCCATTGATTCTGGAAATCTATTTCTTATACAATTATATTACAACATTCAGTTTCACTTTTAGTTTAGAAAAGGATTTTTTCCTTCATAAAATACTTAAATTTGGCTAATAATAACACGTCCAAATGTATTTAAGCTTAAAATTTTACAAAACATGTATGTGCATCATTAAAAAAATAAACATTGTATTTCATAAGGGCTGAATTTCAATCGAAGGTTAAATACCACAACTTAGACCGAAAATAAAACAATCTCTACAAGCACCAAGAGGTCTGTTTACAGGTTTTATAACCCATAATAATTTACTGTTTCTGTACGTTCCAACAAACAACATAAGATGTTCCACGTCAATCTCATATTGGTACTTATCATAAGTGTTGCTATGTAAAATATAATTGAAACACAGTAAGATTTTCAACACTACTGATAACTAAAAAATCACAGGCTTGTGGTGTTGATGTTTACTCTGTTGGTTGCCATAGGTAAGGGTTGTAGAGAACGTACGTTAAATATTCAAACAGGTATGTCATATTGTGCTTTGACCTATTGGAAGTGATATAAATTCTTATAACGTCTGATAGAAGGTTGTTAACTATTATGAAACACAAGTCTGCGTATACCAAGAATCTGGTTCATGTCAGTCTAACAATTTGTATTTTTATTAGGATTTTCAATGATGATGTAAAGAAACAGTAAAGCCTCATTCAGCGCTCACACCAGTATAACGATCACTTCATTACAACGAACATTAATTTTGCACCTGTTGTCAATAATTTCTCAGGTCTATAAACGTACGTATTTTAGTTTGATAATGAGGCCTATTAAAATATATTGAGGTCGATTAATTTGGTCCCAAACATGGTCGTAATGTGAAATATTACGGTAACAAAGATTTCTGACTTCATCGCAATACTTTAAAGACTTTTCCAAATCTAAAGCGCAATGATGCATTCCGATAACTAATTAATACTAACTAGTATGATGGCATTGAGTATGACTCAAAAAGGGATGACTCTAAAAAGTTTACTCGTAACATAGCTTACCAAGTTTCAAAATAGTTCATCAAATGTTTGTGTTTTGCAAAATACAATTCAATCTCGTTATCTCAAATTCCTAGGTACCGTGGAGATATTTTAATTAGTTTAAACTTTTTTATTTTTCTCGATTGTAGAGCACGTTCTTACAACTTATATTAACTACTCTCGATCATGACTGCTTCCTGGATTCTGACCAGTACTCGCACCGAATGAAGGGATTGTGAAGGTTCCGGTCAAATTCCGCCACAGAAGGGATTCGAACCCGGCAACCTCCGGGTTAGGAGTCCGACGCTCTACCCCTACACCACTGCTCCTTCCTTGTACTAGTATGTGGATTACGTCATGATCACGCTGTAATGAGTTTGGACGGAGAAATTACTATTAATAGTACAATTGAGATATTTTATAATCCTTAGTTAAAAGCACAAATGTTGAACCATTGTTGAATTATAGACTCTATATTGGATAAATTTTAAAAAAAGACTACCATGATTTAATTTGGTACAAAACGGAAAGTTTTCGCCAGAACTTGGACACGTGCATCCAGCTAGATTCTAATTTGAATTCCTTTGGCAATGTTCTTTGTAATTATTGTCTGCCCTTGGACAAGCTATGCAAGGCTTAATATTAATAGCACAGCCAGTTCAATTTTTAAAATAAAATGAAACCCAGAACTGAATAAACAAGCAAAACATTGTAACAATTCGACCATTCAAACGCAAAACCAAGAATTGTAGATTATCTGTTTCGTGTCCCCATACTGTCATCCCCGGACAAAACCTACTAATTAAATCAATTTTCAATTCAATAGACGTCGTTTTTTCAACTAAATCTCTCAATTAAATGAAGAGGAATCCATTAACATTTGGAATACGATTTGTCTTGTTAAAATCGTGTCGAAAGAGACATAATGCATTCTTGTCTGATTAAGCCTTCTCTAAAAAAAACTAACAGTTGGGAAAATTTAAGAAATCGTCTTTGTCAGTGTTGTAAATGTAACATTTTGTTCAGAGGAATGCATTCTGGTTGGAATAGATATTTTTTTCAAAATGGTTCTCTGAGCTCGAATGATAATTCGAACATTTCCCCGTCGGCATTTTCTTATCAACTCAAAGATTCTGGCAAAGCAATGGAACGTGGTCTTCTAAAACAATATTTCCCCAACCCCATTATACATTAAAACTCCTAATCTTTGTGTTGTTTTCGGCGATTATAAGTATGATTCGAGTGTCGGTGTAATTGTAGATAAGCAAGTCATTCGTTATTTTCCCGAAGTCGTCTTTATTGCATTACAAATATTCAGTACTTAGTTTCTTATTTGAATTTTCCTGTTCTTGAGTATAACTGACTCATTGTAAAAAAGGACCATTAAAAACGTCACGTTATACTAAGCTTGAATTAACAATATACAGATGTATGCAAATGTTGAAGTGTTTACATATATAATGGTACGCGGTTTTATGCATCAAATACTAAGTATTTATGGATGGCGAGGTATGATTTAAGTAGCATAGAGTAATTAAATTTGAGATATCATTGCAGTGCTCTTTGTCCTGCATAGTGTGATATCCGAGGTGCGCAACAAACAGTGGAAAATTGTTAAATGAAACGTTAGATTTAATTGCCGCTTATACAATAGCGATTGTAATCAGTCCAGGAAAATTCAATTGATTGATCAAAGACAAAAGATCCGTGATTATTCGATTAAAACTGACTAAATAAGACATGTCAAAAAATGTTTGTATTGCATAAACTTAATATCCTTACACCAAACGAATAGCACAAAGTCAATAAAAATTGAAATATTTCATGACTTAACTTTATTTAGATGTTAAGTAAAATAATATCAAAATAGACTGTTTAAAAACAAAATGAACCAGAATCATTCTGCATTTACAGCTACAGCTTGAACCGTATCTTTATCACACAAGTCACTAGCTTATCAAATCAATTATTTATGTCTTGAAACCACTGTCAGCAAAGTGTAAGGTCTGCAGTATTATAACTCTGTACAAAATCAAGAATCCGTTGACGAAATGGGAGCATCGTCACGTCATCTACCATTTCTCATTTCTCTAATCAGAACATCAGTAGTATACATGTTATGGTATAAATCAGCCTAAGATATCAGCCACATGTGATTAAAAATTAAGTTCTGTACGAAACAGTAGGGGTCCATCTAAATCAGGCCTTTATTTGACCAAGAAAAACCTTCAAAGGAAGACAAGCTGTGCTTAATGGTTACGATGAAACCTCCCCAAAGCAACACCATTTGGGCGTAGCAAAATTATGTTGTTGTTGATATGTTGCTGCTCTAGAGAGATTTAATTAGTAGTTGAATGATGCAGAGGGGAAATATGTTGTTGTTGAAGGGAGGTTATTGCTCAAGAGAGGGCCGTTCTGGAGAGGATGTACTGAACATTCCTCGGTGTCTATATCGTCGTTGTTCATAGGTTGTACTGTATGTTGACTATATCCATTTTATAGGACAGTTTTACATTTGCCTGATAATTAAATATTCAGTTTGATCTAACGTTAGATAAAATAATGACACAGTGACTTAATTGTATACACTCTGTTGATCATGAAATATATATCAGTGATATCGAATGAAGTGAACTGATCTGAAACCATAGTCTCTCCGCAAATAATTTATACGTACATGCACATAAACCTGGTGTAGTAAGCCAGAAATCTCGCATGAGTAGAAGTACATGAATAATTACATTGTCAAACGTTTTAATAAAACGTTATATCATAATTGTATTCGTTAAATTTAAATTATTGAATGTGATTATTGGGTCATTTAATGAACTATGATGCTTTACAAGATATTGTCTAACTTGATGGTAACGTCATCATGACATATGAGCAATAAATGTCAAAGAGAAAAAAGTATTGATCTAAAAGCAGTTCATGAAATACGCTCATAAATAAATACAATCATATTTTTGAAGAGATATACTTAGGCAAAACTATTGTCATGAATCTTGAGAATTTTATTTTATTTGTTCTCAGAGCGATGGAGTAATGAATCTTGAGATTCTCGTCTAATCTCGAGCGCCTCGTGATTACGTTTTGAGTGCACAATTTGTACAGCTAGCGGTTCTGGATAAACAATTACAATAACAAATTAAACGATGGCGATATAACACATTCAATTCATGTTTGTAAAAGTTGACTGTTATCATTTCATTACTTATCAAGACGGATTAATTTCTCGGCACACAACTCAAACTCGCAATATTCGAAAATAAAGTGCGCAGAGTTTTGTAGGAAAATAAACCCAACCACATGACACTTAATTCGGTCTTTATATAATATACAGCGGTAATGAGTATGCCATGTTCTTGAGAATTTCCGGAGTAAACACTTTAATAAGTATGAATCATGGCACCATACTATTAAATGTATTAAAGTTTGCATTAATATGGAAGCCATATAGTGCCATCATCAAGGCTCTAAACAAGAATCAATGATTTTTTATGACATCTTAGGATCATATAATCATGTCATCGCGTGATACTTCAGATATAATTATAAAGTTATGTTGCTGTACCTAACCAGTTATTGGTGATTTCGTTTTGGAAAAATGAGCGAAATAACGCAAACCTTCGAAGAAAGACAAAATTTCGAATAGGAACATATATATTGAAATAAATTGTTATTGTATGATTTGCGGTTGAAATTATTCATTTAATTTGATATTAGAGTAAACCTTCGCTCAACTTCCTGATAGATAAATGTACAACTATGTTATATTATCATCTACGTTAAGTTAATCTAGGGCAACTAACTGTTCAACTGATGTTAACACGTATTACACAAATGACTTTAAACTAAACAAACCAATCGGTGCAAACGACCAACCGATGGTAATGACCGCTTGTTCACAACAAAAGACCGTCAAAATTCATGTTTAAAACACCAATGACGATATATAAAAAAAATATTTTTTTTTGTCAATTTCCATGGACTGTATATTTACCAGTTCTAATTAACTCACACTTCCACAAGAAGCAAGTAACTGCTCCACATATGAAGGAAAATCGACACACCTCTACGATCGGTATTCGAACTTAGAACCCCGGGTACCAAGTACAGCACACCACTGGATCACATCCCGCCCTTACACGTCACGCTAATTTACAACAATATCGTAATCAACCAAGTTACAATTAGCATATTTATATATTAATTAAATAACACTTTAATTCAATTTGCTTATCATTATTATGAACTTACCCAATGATAGCCAGCAGTCTAGCAGTTTTTTCCTCATCCTCATCTCCTGTTTTATCATTCATCATTAGCGTCAACATATCCATTCAACGAATAAAACTTTTATGTCAGTTATATATATATATAAACACGCAAATTCCATTTCAGACAAATCCTACTATAAAAATGATTTGGTAGTAACCAGTCTATCGGTTTCAGAACACTGCATTTCACTCGCCTACAGATAAATTTGAACTCACATATAACACTAGTACATAATACGTATATATATCATGTCAGCTGTTTGATACTGGTTCATGAGTCTATATAAAATAAAACACTGATATCGTAACGTATATATAAATGTGTTACCAACCAGGATGTAAAGAA
Organism: Lutraria lutraria; assembly: GCA_964023205.1. NCBI lineage: Eukaryota > Metazoa > Mollusca > Bivalvia > Venerida > Mactridae > Lutraria > Lutraria lutraria. Next base: position 27,364,607 of record OZ026845.1, on the reverse strand, counting down.
TAGTTCTTCTAAGTATAAATATCTAGGAGGCTACAGCTTTCCAGGCGTTCTGGTAATTCAATACTTCAACGTGTCAAATTAATCTTCCATTCTGAATAGTGATATCTGATGCCCCGAGCCTAGAAAAAATCTACTTTTTTAACTGTATCAGTATCTGTCGTATCTTCAGTGTTATCTGACCGCACGTGTATGTCAAACCTATTCGAATTCAATGTTGAATTTTAAACACAATTCATGTCACAGGTATAATTTATAAATCTTGAATTATCCCTGGGTTATCTTATAGAGACAATAGTATGCATGTTTAGCTTGGTTCTACCCACTATAAATGAAAGCAATGTGGTCTGAAACAGCCAGCATCTGTCCGGAAATAATCAATAAGGCCATTCATACTCACATTGTTAGGACCACTGATATGCACAGTTTATTACTAACTTCAATTTAATTGTAATGCCAATAATGTGATAATACTTATCAGCAACAATCATAGAGCGTGACCCATATTATACTGCAATACGAGCATCGGGAACACCGACCATAAATCTATACACTAGTACTAGTGCCCGTCAAACTATAAGAATTCTGGACCATTAACTTACCATCATTCTTTGTAATTCGTTACTTACCAGTACAACTAACAATGAAAGCATTAATTATCTTGCAATATTCAACGTATTGTTAGAGAAATAATGCATCTGTAATCTTGACCAAAGTATAAAGATAAACGCACACCGTCCGGCTTTAAGTTTTGTATTTCTTGCATGATGGTTTTGGGGGCACAAGATATTGCAGGTTGTCAGAAATTGTGCCAAGATACATTCATCTGACAAATGATTATACAAATGATTATACAAACGACTGAGTACACCGTAAGATATCCGTTGAAGGAAGGGCAAACATTTGTTTTTCATTTATTTAAGCGCTATCACAAGTATAATACGTTACGAGATTTAAATTAAATACAATTTCTCAGAAGAGTCGAGTGCTCGCAATAACAACTCACAGCGTAATAAAATGCACTCATGGAGAAAAAGCGACTTCACACTTGTTCTAATATTAGCTCAAGGATTTCATTCTTGATTGGTGATAAGTTCACAGTCAGAAGGAAAATCGCATGCTGAAATTGAAGATTTCAACGCAAAAGGATACCAAGTAAAGACAAGAAATGTCGGTCGAATCCCGAACAAGAAATTGAGCAATTTATAGCCGTACAACACCTGGACAATTAGAACATTTCTTAACCTATTTGCTTTTGATTGAAAATAATAATTGATGAAGAAAATTTGACAGAATTCAAAAACTCAGTTTTAGAATACAATCCTATCACATCATGCCATTTTAACCCTTCAATATTCGATCTTTTCATAGTGCGCACTGTAATCATGCAGTCAATTATCATGATGCTATTGATATTAAACACATTTCATAATTGACATTATATCATAGATTTATATACATGTATCATCTGACTTCATAGTATTCTAAATTCAAAAGACAATCACATCAATCTCTTTCAATAATGCTGTGTAAAGTGAACGAAACCCATTGTAGATTATTTATATTACTTAAGTACATTAAGTCAGACCTAGACATGTCATGGAAACTATAAATGTTAACTAAAGATCATCTTGAAGTTACACAGATTCCAAAAGAAGTGACATCCCCTATTACCACACTTCTGCAGTTATCATTATCTTTTTATATAATGTGTCTTGACATTTCGTGATATCGATCATGTAACACTCGAGACTAATTCCAGACATTTATCCATTATTCCAACAAAACTGGTGTATCAGAGAGTTTGTTTAAGAATTGAAACAATGTAGTGAAAGAGCGACACACGTCAGAACTTAATTATTCAACAAACGTGAATAATATGATATAGCACAATAAAGGAAAGAAGGGGATTAATAAAGCATTCACAAAAAAGTTCACTAAAGGTTCGGCAGTTGCCAAGCGGTAACGTAAGCAACGCAAAACAAAATACGTCATTATCTTTATAAATGCTACATTTGAATTAAACACATTTCTCTAAAGATTTGAGTTAGCCGTATTAAGCTATCATATTGCAAGGAACTACACAAATGAGACAGTATCGCAATTCTGCCTAAGAACACAGCAATATAATTTGGCCGCAGTAGTTAGCTTAGAGACAGACAGAAAATTACATGCAAACAATTAAGTTTACTCGTGTACAATAATTACTCTGTACAATGGGTAAAATGTATACAAATGGCGATCCTATTATATAGTAAAACATTAAGCAGTGTCTATCACGGTCTCTCTTTGAGTGCATCTTTGTTCTTATCCAAAGGTAAAATCATAATGAAGCAGTTGTTTCAAAATATTTCGAAAGTGAAGTAAAAGAATCTGACCAAAAATAAATGCTTTTTTAAAAGCTAAGTGAATATCGCCCCATAATCAATTTTTTATTGCATTAAGTTCGTAAAATAAAAATGCAATTCAGTATAACCCTCAAAACAATCAGAGTTTTGGTTTCTTTATATCCAGTGTAATTAATTTAACAAATGTATGTCACACCGACGAACTTTGAATGAAACACTAAACGTATCACAAAGTCGATAGAGTTAGTATTCTTAAGGGATTTTGAAATGCAAATGCTAAAAGGATGTAGAATGAATAAGCTGACAAAATCACTTTTTTAACTTTACTTCTTCATTTGTACAGCTTTTAGATGATCCAAACCATCGACGCCAATATGGTAAGTGTTGCCGTTCGAGTTTACAATGGACTAAAAATAGGAATAGACAATATTTCCAAGAAATGGATCTTTCGCGAGCAAGTTCAGCAAGGTGAAAGAAAAAAACGGGAAAAAATCGAAATAATAACAAGGTTTCTAATTAATACATCCATCCATCATCTCTATATAAAAATATTCGAAGCATCAACAACTACCTCAATTGATCCATTTAACAACCAAGATACGGCTAACATGATGATATTGGATAAGATAAACACAAAGCATGACAAACAACGGAAGGGATAAACAAGAAAGTGAGAAATGAGCGAATAAAAAACAATAGAAATCATGTCTCAATAGTTTTCCTGAATAACCCTAGATATTATGTGGGTCTCGTTAAAGATGTTGATAAAATAACTAACAATACGGCTCTAGAATCACACAATGGAAGAATGCGTGGAAAGAAAGAGGAAAATGCTAAAGGCATTAGTTGACATATATGCTTGCGTGCTTAAGTAATGAGAAAAATGTTACATGATAATAACAGATCGGGAGACCAGTTATATATTCACCATTTTAGACAAAATTGGATCCTTAAGTGCATCACAGTTACTAATAAGACATTTATGAAAGAAAAAAGTCATACCACTATTGCACTGAATGAACGAAATACGTTTGAATAGTTATTCTTCTGCACAAACCAAAATGCAACGTTCAACTAAACTATTTATATAATTAACTGTCTATATGTAAAACAGAAGATTTGGAATATCCTCTGTACGACAGTTGAACAAAGGTATCCCAAATGATACCCGAATGCCGAATTAACAGAAAACAACAAATGAAGTGCATTTGCAATTGGACTCGACATTGGAACAAACAAAGACATTATTGTTCCTTCTTTTCAATCCTGATAGAAATTATATGATTCAAAAGTAAACATTTCTTCCACTGTGACCTCCATTGGCAGTATGTTTTGTGATGTTTTTATAACAATATCATCCTTTGGAATAATATGAAGAGTACGCTACACGTTCAAATACTAATACTCTAGTTATATTTAAACAAAAACTACATTTATCGAGCATTGTATATTGTGATCCTTATGTATGCCACATCAAGAGATTAAGGAAGTCCGTGAAATTACATCTGGTTAAATTACATTTATTCTAAAATAACAAGAGATTAAGGAAGTCCGCGAAATTACATCTGGTTAAATTACATTTATACTAAAACAACAAGAGAGTATGGAAGTCCGCGAAATTACATCTGGTTAAATTACATTTATTCTAAAACAACAAGAGAGTAAGGAAGTCCGCGAAATTACATCTGGTTAAATTACATTTATTCTAAAACAACAAGAGAGTAAAGAAGTCCGCGAAATTAGATCTGGTTAAATTACATTTATTCTAAAACAATAAGAGAGTAAGGAAGTCCGCGAAATTACATCTGGTTAAATTACATTTATTCTAAAACAACAAAAGAGTAAGGAAGTCCGCAAAATTAGATCTGGTTTAATTACGTTTATTCTAAAACAACAAAAGAATCCAATGGCAATTTATTTAAAGTTAAATTAGAAAATTATTGTTTGGGCAATACATCTTATGATATGCATAACGTTGGCGTCATATTTCGTTTTGCAACAGTCTTGCATCTTCGGCCTCGTGAAAGCTTGCCTGTTGGATAGATTTTCGACGACGAGAAGTAATCGTGTGCATGTTGTAGAAATGTTATATTGATTATCCATTAAAGATAATAGGTAAACAAATTGTAGTGTTATCTTAAGAGATTTTAACATTTCTTCTGCTGTACGGCACTTATTTGACAGAACTTGACAAGCAGATTCTCTTTCGTCATTCTTTCCTGGATCATTACAGAGAAATGATCCATTTCACGCATAGACATGATGCAGATTTCTGTTCGTTTTTTAGTGAAATTAAACATGATTTATGTTCCAAAAGCATCAAATATTGAGCATCTATTTCATTCGTCTCCATGGCTACTTCTCTTGAAAGTATTCTACTCATTTTTCAAATATAATTATAAAAAAAAATACGTGGTTATAAAAAGCATCCACACTGCCTTTTCTTTTTACAAAAGAAAACCACTATCCAATAAATCATAAATCTGGAATCTAGTCTTTTTGCATCAACGGTATTTTAAAAACCGATGGTTAAATCGATATAACTTAGATTATCTTTTGACAAATTTGACATTTTGTAATATTGTCTCCATTTTGATAAATGACAAGTTCCCCAAATTCAGAACATGAAACGAATCCAGATCAACTATAGGGTCAATTTTAAAACGCACAAATATCATTATTCTAAGCTTTCCAAGAATTCCACGCACATATTCAGAGATAACTTGCCAACACTTCTTGTCAACAAGACTATAAGTACATGCTTAAATAGTTTTGCTGTTAATCTCATGTAGCATGATTCTCTTGTCAAAGCGTTTTCTTTCAATGGATTCTGATGATTGATGAGCACTTTCATATTCGGGAACCGGACGTCAAATCACTAAAGCGTCAAGCGAAATACAAACAGAAAGGACTTACACTTCTTGCAGTCGCCTACTTCACTGACAGTGATACGTCATTAAAGGTTTGTAAACTTTCTTTCTCCATCTATATTCATACCTTGACATTGTCTTTACGGTATGCAACTGAGGAAAGACTATTTTGAATTCATACCTCAATTGGTTTACTCTAAGCAACATATGGCTTAATTTACTAACCTAATTTACAAGTTTTTGGAGCCTTTTGCAGACGTGAACAAAGTACAAAACACATACACTTTTTTTCACGGCGTTTATATCGACTGACGTACGTACATACATATTTTGATTGGTTTCATTTATAGGAAATCTACGATTTGATAACAGAGAACACTTTTATTTGTTAACAATCGGGTTTAAATCGGTAAAAATAACATTGTATTATATTAGCTTTTTATCAAACGTTTGGTGCGTCGCCAACATGGGTTACTGGAACTTATCAACAGCTTGATTCCAGTACAAGTAGTTAACATTAAATGCACCTACCGTTAAATTGATACCAACCTATCAGCACTCATTGTTTCACTATTTGTCTGTCTATATTTTAATGAAGTGATCTAATCATCGCCGGCAAATGGTTTCCATCACATCCGCCCACATTTGTGTAAGCTAAATTCATTGGTATCCTACGTGTTGACTACTTAAACACCAAACAGTCAATTGTTAATAAGATACGGAATTCTTTATGAGTTTGATATTATACAACGCGAGTACCAATCTAACTTACATTGCCTTCTATAGAACCGAGAGATAAAAATTTCACGATTCATATTATGTCGCAACAGCGTTTGCTCATTTTTATATGCAGACATTTTTAAATAGTTTAAATACTTCAGCCTCTTAAAAAACATTAAGTGTTTTTTTTTTGTAAAACAATCTTTATAGCCAAAACAAACCACAAGCAATAAAGGTACATACGTAAGTATATATTAAGTGAGACATTGTCTCTATCACCTCGGAAGTAATGCTTTTTGAAGAATGTGTTTGAGAACCTTTATCTCGGACATTATCATAAGTTCAGACACGTTGAACGATACTTCATTATTTCCCGCGTAAACGCAATATTTATTCAGCGCGGTTTGATAAACTGTACGCATCAATAACGTATCGTATACTTATCCTCAACGAACTAGAGCAATGCCCTTTAATTCATGTAATCACGGACCAGTACTTATACAGAAACATAGATATGCTATATAATAATACGATGTATGATGACAGGTTTATTCATATTCGATAAAACGTGAACAGTGACCAATAAGGGGATAAACTATTAGTTTCCCATTGAATTAAGTCATTTCCGATACTAAAGTAAAGAGTCGGTTACGGATGTATTTGCAGTCATTTCAGAACAAGCTTGATCTACTCAATGAGCTAAAAGTTACATTTAGATATTTCATTAAAGATACGTTGAAAGGAAAGATATCCAACAGTACAACTTGCTCTTGGGCGAGTCATATCCCATTTGCAATCTTTGAAATTCAAAAACAAAAATCTGACTGACAAGCTAACGACATAATATTGCAGTAAAACGCACCAAACTCATTTCTAAGGGTAATCAAAACTGATGAATGTGTTCTTGCTGACTGTTAAAGTGTCATAAAAACATCATTGTTTGGATCAGTACTGCAGAGCATGTCAGTTGATGAATAGAATTGGCAAAACAAGTGTAATAGCATCAAAGATTGAAAACGAACTCGAAACAAACTGGAACTAAACGCACTGAGCTAATGATGAAGACGACCAACATGTGAACTAGCATGCGTATTCATTTAAGCCATTGTCTCTGTTAGAAACGCAAGACCTGGTTGTGGTCCATAGATGGCACTTACCGAAATTACATGAAATTCCATTCAAACGAAAACATACGAAAATGTCCACGTACTTAAAGCACCTGCCTGCCCAATACCACCCAACATATAGACACATACAAAAGAATGGGCGATTTAACATAATCTTCCATAGGGATTATGTATAGTTATAAAAGTAACGGAATTAATCTGTCAAATTGAATGATGGAAGCAATATAAGGCTCTATAGTACAATAAATATAATGCCATTCCATTATTTCATAAATAAATTACGCAAGTCACTAGCATAATTGCAGAAGCTGATCGTCCATAAACGGTGAATTGAATTCCCTCACATTTTCACAATTAATGGCATGAACAGATAAGATCAGGTTGTTTGGTTTAGAAGAGTGTAAAACCAGATCGACGAAATAATGGTAATCAAAGGCGTATTACTAAAACCTTTCCATGAGTTAAACCAGATGCCAGATGAAGTTACATTCAAAACAACACAAGTTATTGGTGGTTTATTTCATGTTCTCTTGTTCCTGCATGACATTAAAGATGTAACATACACTAGTCAGTTAAAAATAGACATTTGTCCTTCAATCTGTTCAAGCATAACTAGAACAACATGTAACGTTCATAGTGGTTACTCAAAGTAGTGGTATTGCATACTACACAAAAATTGATGAGGAACATTTTTTTTTGAATAGTGCATATATGCAAATACATAATACCCAGACACTGTTTCAACTTTTGCACTGGCAATTTATGCTTGAATTTGAAATCTAACCAATCCTAATAAACAGTAGTATTAAAATTATGAAGCAATTACTAAATCAACATCCCAAGTGATCCTTGTCAAACTTTGGAAGGTATAGCATTCATTAGGCAAAGGTGACGTGTGATGTCAAACAAATGAACCTAATTGTAATTCTCTGTTGTTGGTATTCCCTTGGTAGGAACATAATTACCGACATGAATTAGGTTCAGGAAGTCATGTTCTCGACTTTTAGCTACAACTAATTCTATTTAAATGTGTAAAATAGGACAAGAAGTACTTCTGACTCAGCCCGCACCTAGTTATTACAAATTCATTTGTTTTGATACCAGACATAATACCCAGCGTTCAGGTGATAATCAAATTCGTACATCAATGTAGCAGACATAAAACTATTAATGTCCGTTTCATACCACTTAGATGTCTACTGTCTGCATCAATGTAACAATAACAGGGCATTCAAGTCAAGTTATTGACATGTTGAAAATAATGCAAACTGTCTATAAATTTCAGTGTACAAATTATGTGTAAATAAAACATGAAACGAAAGGCAGAAGTAATAGCAGACATTTTGGATTCAAAATAAGGGAGTAGTAGAATGGAATAATGGGGCTTTTAAAATGCAAATATCTACTGTCGTTATTTTGATGATAAAATCAATTTTATCTGCTGTTACAATCATTGAGTAATGGTTCATACAACTATTACCATCAGTATATCTTACGGCAAAACTTAGTTAATGCATATCTGGCGAAGTGTCTAATAGTGTTTTTGGTACTCGGTACGATCACAAGGTTAACAATCGATCAGGAATTCTTTCTAACATACCTAGGAGCTTCCATAAACATAGGAAAACAGTTTCGATTTTACAATTCAATGGCATAAATGCAAATTCAAAAACTATGTGCATTCAAGTCAAAATCCGATGGCTATGCAAAAACGTAATCGATTAATACAAAACCAGATGTGAAAAAAGTACTTCGGTGAGCAAAGGCTATGAAAAGCTGAACTACGATGACATCCTTAAGTCGATGAAACAAATTTACTTCCAACGGATAGAGATATTGGCTGTATGGACGATAGTCCAAGCATCTATCAGATCACTTCCAAAACTCTTTACCGTAGCGGATTTATGTGACGGTGTGTCATTTTGTGATAACTTGATGTCGCGAACGTCGGTGCTTGGTCTGCGGTTTTTTGTGGAATTCTACAACTTTCGTTAGAATTTTTTCTCCCTTACCAAATTCCCAGTCACAGAACTACCTTTGAGATTTGCGAAACGAAGAGCAGCGACCATAGAATCATAGAAATGCATACTGGTATTACAAGTATTTTGAGGTCATTTTTCGGCGAGTAATAACAGGTATCCTAATTGCATCACCTGGTACTTTTTCCCAAACGATTAAGGTCATTTTCAACCATCTGCGATGCCAGTCTAAGCCAAGTTTGTTTCTGTTCATTTGTAAGCAAGTGACAAACCTAACGGATGGTGACATTGGGACGCTCAAGTCGTTCAAGATATATCAAAATACATGACGAATAAATATCAGTTATGTCTGGTAACTCTTTCGCACATATATCGTACAATTCATTAATTGATTTTTTGGCTTCCAAAACGGAAACAGTTGTACCTCCCGTGGGGTCATTTTCAACAGTCTTTCAACCTTCTTTTAAAACGATGCACCTTTTCAATTTATGATAACGGATAACCGAATTGCGGTTTAAGAATACACGCTCAGCTATTTGTTGTCCATTTTGCAGGCTATATATACTTTGCAACATTGTAAAAGACATGTAGAGTAATTGTGGTCGTCACGACCACAATTACGCTACATATTACTATTTGATCACGATATGTCTATGGTGAATGATAATTATTATTATACACCTTAGACATATCGTGATCAAAAAGTGACAGAACCATATTATAAGTATCGAATATCTGACTTTGTATTTTTTTTCTGATCCTAGTTACGTAGTATGCGTAAAGAGCAAGCTATGCAAATACGGTCATCGTGAATACACCAAAAGTAATAAGGGAGACGAACACTAATTTTCGCTGTTCGTGTGTATTTCTCGAATAGAAAATTGGCTACTATAACAGATTTATTCCAATGAGACCTTATAACAATTGTCCATGTAGGAGACAGAGCTGATTTATCATGTGATTCCTTTCCCATATTTGGAGTAGTGACCAGAATAATAAGCCTTATCTTATCTTATACTTTCTTATACTTGTATAAATACTGTGCTTATACACAGATAAACAGTGTCAGATGCTGTTTAAAACAATTGCATAAATTGTACTGTAGTACTTCACTCTAGATAACACTGTATGCCCTTACGCCAATTCGAGTGGAGGAGCACAAGACTGCAACAACCCCCAAGCGTTATATCGATCAACGTTTACCAGCTGCCCTCCTAGATTAAATGTTTGAAAAGCTGAAATAAATCTCTGCGGACCAGAAAAAGTTGTGAAAACAGTTTTCATCTGAAAATAATCGTCAATATTCACTATCATTATATTTTTATCGCCATTTTCATCTACTGTTCCGGTTACGGACTTATCAGAGTCTAATTTGAAAGTGATACTTAACTAGGTACATGAGTGATTTTATTTCAAGCATCAAGACACCGAGTACATCGTATATCTATTAAAAGATTAAAGATCAAAGCTGTTTCCTAGAAGGTATTTATAGCGATACATCCGGATTCAACAAAATCAACTATGGCGTCGTTAAATTATCATTGCCATCTGCAACATACACAAAAGAAATTGTGGACACCATTAACATTCACTATAAAATACAAAGACTTTCACAAAAACGTCGTTCTAAGGCTTCTTTTTTCGAAGGGGAGACACAAGACGAAATTGATAGAAGTAAGCATGTATATAGCAATGATGATGATCACGTACATAAACCGAAATACTACCTTAACACTTGTGATTTATGTGTGCGTTGTCAACTATTTTGTTTTTCATTAAAGACAGATTCGACACACGAAATCGGCAAGAACAAAACATAGAAACATACAAACAAAACATGTAAGGCAAAACGCCGAATCAATGATTGTACGCCTAAGAGGGGTCTACATCAAAGCTTCATCTGTACACAAAAACACATCGGCTATCCTTGGCCTAGAAATGGTAAACATTGTTGATTTACCGTGACCAAAGGTACGTATACGTATTATATTAACATAGTTTCACCTTACATGTATTGGTGTATGCTATATCGAAGCATTCGCTGTTAGTCCTTAATTTTCTTGCGTAAAATGTTTCCTCTGTAGTAGACTTGCTTTATCCTAAAGCTTTATTATCCATATCGGAATTTATTAACTTCGGAAGTGGAAAATGAAACCAATAAAGACAAGGAAAGCAATTAAGGCGTCTGGACGAAACTTATTGTAATCCATTATGCAATTTCTTGAAATTTGTCGACGTAAGTTCTGTGCATACAGTTAGTCGGCATAATGCAAATGAAAGCAAATTTGCTAATGAGCTTACATGGTTTCTCGTTATTAAGATAAATGGAATAGACGACTTTGAAAATTGTTGCAGCAGGAAGTAAGTATTGTAGGATTTCAGGTTCGCAACGTTGCAGTTTTCGACAATAAACGAATGACATTAGAAGCAACGTTTCCAACCATATTGGCACAGAGAAAAAGCCAAACGCCTAAAGTTCGAACACACAACCCTTAGGTCCGTAGATCTAACACTCAACTTATTATTAAGCTAAACTGGTGAGTTAACTGAAACTGGAATGAATCATTGTTTGTAATTCAAGGTGTTCAATTTCCCCGCTTTAGTCACAACCAATTGTAATATATTTATTATCACTGATATCTGTACATGAACATTACCTCTACTTTCAACCTAACAATGAGACCATCTCAATATTAAATGCGATGTATTTGGTCCGAAAACTTGGTATTGCACTGGTGTTTGTTTTTGCAGTATTTGTTACAATCGTATATTCCGACTTGAAGTTTAAAGACGGTATATTTAATACGTCGTACGTAGACTGCTATGTGACCGAAAACTATTTTCGACAATGCGATCAGCAGCTTATTTGATTTGTATATAAATTATATTATACATAAATGTCACATGCATTGTGGCGGATTCGCATGTTCAACATTTATGTATTTAACTGACGTCTTTGGCTGAACTGAACGCCTTATAAGTGAACTTGTACTAGATGCAGCGGCAATATTCGGAGTTGATTTTCATAGTTGCGTCAGTATAAACAATGCATTATACATTTGAACATTTGAAATTCCAAATCGTTTTGAAATTTTAGAAATACTTTCAAATTCGATTGAATTGCGGTAAAAAGAACTTACCTCAATAATTGCAACAGCCGATCAGAATTCATCGTTTAACTCTGTGACTTATCAAAATATAGAGAAGGTAAAGACAAAGTCCATAAAATGTTTCAAAATCGTTTTAACCCATTTGTTTAAAACTATGAAAGAGCAAATAATAGCAATATTTTTAAACAAGTCAAGTGTAAACAACGATGCCCTTAATGGTTTCCTCCGATAATTCCAAACCAGATTTTATATTCGGGTTTTGTACCGCTTTTTTCATGAAATATTTCCGACAACATCTGCCAGCTAGCGGAAATGTTTATGTAAAATGCATAGGTCAACACACAGCAAATATCATTCATGGTAGAAATGGAAATAGGCATACATTTGTATTTGTCAGAATTCAATACCACCTGTTTTGCCAGGGGCAAGTCGCAAAAGTACTCCCAGCAAATTACAAACTGTATAATTATCGCCTTACAGACGATATCAATCTTCCCGGCTATGCCACCTGGGTGAATCTAGGAATAACCACATAACAACTAGCAACATACAGGTAATAATTTTATCAGCAATACAATGAATAGTCCGTATTCTGGAATAAAAAAAATAACGCCTAAATTGATAATTGAGGATGAAACAATATTCTTTCAAGGTAACGTTTTCTGACTCCTAAGAAATATTACATTGAACACAAAGAGAATGCTAGATGAAACATCACATGAGTTTGCAAGTTTTGGCTTTTATTAATTAGAGAAATGTAATAATTATACTAAGAGAGAAATTTATGCTGCTTTAGACATTACTCTAGATGGCCGTTTTCACTCGACGACTGTATCAGATTTAATTGTTAAATTTGAATTTAAAACGGCAATCATTAAATGCCAATTTCCTAAAAGCAGTTGATTAAAATTTCAGAAAAGGCCTCTCAGCTCCGTAAAATAAAAATGTTACTCGTTCTGTTGTTTCATTACAACGTGCAAAACCAAGCATTCTGAAATGCATTGATGTCCGCGAGAACATTCTGCAGTAATAAAATTGCGACATCAATTAAACCCTCTTCGAACAAACTGAATGAGTCAGTGACGACACATGACGGCACGTAACATTACTTTGCTTTGGTGCGGTCTTTCAGACATTACGTATGATACATGTATATAATGTTGGCTTTGGTAAAGGAGCATCATCGAATGTTGATAATAAATAATCTTACATTATAACATCTGAGAACTTGTGTTATCTTTAGAAAAGTAATAAAGAGTGCACACCAATAGTCAAAGACGACATGACAAGGAGTCATGTTTCTTGTACAAGTATACAGAAGTTAGCACTTATTTTGACAACTGGATACTAGTAAAGCTAATATATTCAATTTATACTTTCACTAAAGCGGTTTTTACAAAAACATCGCAGCGTATTTCCGTTACTGAACCTTTTTAATTTACTTGTTAATAAATGAAATGTACCAGGTTGTATGTAGTCATTGAATGATGGCATTAAGAGTGACTTGATGAGAATCACAAGGGAAAACTTATATGTGTATCCAGCTGTGTCACAAATCAGAGCTAGACAGCTTTTAAAGCCTTGAAACGAAATAGATCCATCTTGTTAACTCACTGGCAGTTAATAGGAAACTATCGTTTTTCTTTCTTTGTCTAAGGGGAATGTTTCTTCTGATTTTCTTAACATAAAATATAACCTGATTCTCTCGGATATGTCATTTATAGATACGATTCAGAAAATAGGTCAATACAATTCACAGCCACACAACCTTTTCTCAACATCGCAAATACACCATTGAGAAAGTTTATTATTACGTTATTAGGTTGTAAATTCTCTTGTTACACTCAAGGATAATATAATCTCGCTTGGGATTCAACTGTTAAAATGGTGGTAATCGCCTGTTTATAAGCCAAAAATTGTCGTCCATAATCTTAATATTTCCAGATGTGCCTGGCTGCCATCGTACCTTTAAGCAGGTAAGTCCTAATAAAAATGGATTCGAGTGAACAATTATGACATTTTATTATAAACACGCACTTGCAATGATGACGAATGTCCAAAGCGAGTCATTTTTGTAACTCATTTTGTAATGCGCTAGTTCCACTACAGTGCATAAACCAATGTTGGCTCTCGCAGTGAATCAAAGAAGCCGAAAGTAAAGTTAGCATCTATGTTTCGTTAGATTGTACTATGTGTTTGCCGCCAATGTAGAATCTGTTCGCCCTTTCGAATTCTTTGTAAATTTAAGTACACGATAAATGTGTAGTCTTAAGATAAATGCAAAGTAATATGAGCTGAGAGTACAAAACGTTATTTTATGTCTGATATAGAACCTACTAACAAGGCATCGTAAACAGTCTTTTCTTCAGGGATTCCGCACAAAAAGATTTCCTGAAATTCTGTCATTTCATCAACGTTTTATATAATAATAGCAACATATCCAATAAAAATCAACGCTTCCGTTCTACCAATAAGTGCCAAAAGGCATTAACTAAATTATATGTTATGTAGATAATAAATCGTGATTTTTCTGGTGTTAAACCAATTATAATATAAATGATCTATCACGGGATATACTTCTTGGCTAACTAAAAGCATGTATGTGTATGGTTATAGCCTTGACGGTCTGACGATGTTGTGTTGTCAATTCGGATAATGTCATACCATTGACATTTTTCAATCTTTTAAAGTAATCGGTCTGATACAAATATGGAAAAGGTCGTTGTCCGAAATTTTATTGACATACTAGTATAGATTTTTTGGGGTGAGATGGAGGACTATTGGCCACACGTATTGTAATGATATAAACAGAATCTTTGCAGGTTCACAAATATCATTAAGTAGACTTTAATTTTCAGCTTGCATATCATTATTATGTAATACAAGTTGTTCAATGTTTATTACAACGGCACGTGTATTTGAACAACAGAAGACTAATAAATAATATGATTTTAACAGCCGGTGTAACGTTTTCAAACTCCCCCCGTTTCAAGTTACCCTCTTGAAAACGTTTTAGTATTACCGGGAGGGGTACAATTAAAACGTTTTCCGAGTACCCCCTCCATTTTCAAATGCCCTACCCGATAATCTAAAAACGTTTTCAGGTTACCCGGGGGTGCTTTGAAAACGTTTTCAGATTACCCCGGGTAATAATTTGAAAATTCATAATAAGAGAGAGAGAGAGACAGAGCTTGCTCACGAATAAGGAGATTGGTTACAAACACATATATGCATGCACTACAGTTATTTAGCTACCATAAAGTGAGTTCGATCCCCATCACAGACGGTTTGGATTTTGCATTTTGCAAAAAAGGATCATTTAGGAGTGTAGCGATACTTTTTTTATTATTTATCAAAGTTGTTTAATCGCATTGCATAATACGGTCATTCCTCTTATGCGTGTGTTTGGGAGATTCTTTGAACCTCTAGTTTTACCCAAAGGGGTATGCTATGTCCAACTTTAGTAGTTACAAATAATGTGGTCCTAATGACGAAATCATATTACATCATATACTGACAAGTTTGGAATCCTATGAGAGTTATTGGGCAAATACCAATGTAATCTTGAATTATTTTGCCAAACAAATAGATAAAAAACAATTAAATATTTTAGGTTTTCTGAACACAAGTAAGTGTGTGATTGCAAAGGTTAGGTCTTGCATTTTTGTTCATAATTGAATAAGGGTGTATAACATACTCTCCATGACCCTAATAAGATTCAATAGCTGCATGTAATTATTGCGTAAATTCAGTTAAGAAATACAGGAAAATATATGTCAATAAACCATGTTGACTGAGAATCATACGAATGAATTATAACCTGAAATATAAACGTTTTCTCCATTAGAAATTAACATAGGATAGGGAGGCGTTTTCAAGTTACCGAGGAAGGATTATTAAAACGGGGGAGTTTGAAAATGTTACCGGGGCCAGTACTTTGAAAACGTTTTAAGTTACCGGAATGGGGGGGGGGGTAACCTGAAAAAGGGGGATCTTGAAATCGTTACACCGGTCCAATGGGTACAATCGTTTGAGAAGAGATCGAACGGTTGAATACACAGCAAATGTATTAAAACAAGAGAGCCATTATTCCAATTTCGGTTGCAAACTGCATTATTTGAATACTTTGTTTTATTAGGAAAAGATCCAACAAAACATAGTAATTAAATAAAGTGTGTTCCCTTGCCTACACTCACTATTAATTCGGTCATAAATCTAAATTTATTAAATACACCATTAATCTAATATATGCATTATAACAAAAAAAAACAAGGTAAATACAGCTCGTTTGAAACAACAGATGTTTTATACGACCTACAATTCTTATTAATTCTGATCGCCTAGCACTTAAGTAAACATGTATCTTCGAGTTCAGAATTCGGTTCTTCTACATTAATCAACTGGAGATAGTGATGGTGCACGAGAACACCATATCGCCAGTGAAGAAACTTAAGGCCATAAACCACTGTAATCGGAGTCTGGTGATGAACTCCATGACGACATTGTACCTCAAACTTTCTAATGTAAGAATACCAGAATCCTTGTTCATTCAACCTGCCTCTGATACTAATGTGTTCTTGTCGCTAGCAATGTTCACCTTCCCACACATATATCATATATCGGTCATTCATTTGTTCATTATGGAAAATAGTATGCATAAATGTTCCTTCCTAATTGGGGTCGAAATGAATATCTTCTTTTTGTATGGCAACGAATCCAGCGAAACAATTACAGTGCTGTCATGCCATTACGAACGTCGTCACCCAAGAATTGAAATAATTGCAATTATGGTAATAACGTAACTATGCCTGACATAATGGCAATTCTATAAAGAACAAAAAATGTCAGAAAAACCTGCGAACATACGTCACAAAAGGAAGAGAAGAAATATGACACGTATTGATAGAGTATCCTTATTCTGAAGTTAAATTACAAAGGTAGCTTGTTTTAACAATAAAACGGACACAAGAATGATCATTGTTTCAAATTGTTTAATCTTCAGAAACAGAAGCAGAAAAGGGACATATGGAGAACGTTTACAGAAAATGTATCGCGCACCATACTCCTGATAAAGGTTTTAGTTTCCTACCGGGCTTTTTGATAAATACCAATTACCTTTTTTGAAACAGAAAGTAATGGATTGGATAAAAAAGCAGCCATGGCAATCCGAGTACTTTCACTTAGAATATCTTGATATATAAAATGTCAACCGTTGACTCGACCGAACTTCAATGTTCGAAAATCAAATGACTCTGTTACGTATAGATTTTTAGGAAAAGTGATATTTCCTAACAACATGAACAAAACGGAGACTGGAGTGGCCACTTAGGAAGCAGTTTTAGATTGTGGTAATTTTAAATATTGGCTGACAACTGGTGAGAGATGCAACAGTGGGGAGAGAAAATATAGCACCTTTTCATGCCTTTACAGCCAAAATAATGCAGGGGCCTCCATAGCCCTATTCCCGATTCTTACAGACCTATGGAGTGAAGAACTGTAGCAGCTTTTGAAAAGCGTAAAAACAATACCTCTTTTGTACCTATGTATATACATTGATAAAACATACATATCAGGCTTTTTCGTCGACAGAGGCCAGGGGGATACCAGTTTATGTCTCTCTGTGTTTAAATCAATGCTGTCGAGTTAAGATAAACTACTAGACAAACTGGATACTTTCCTGCATACTTTCTCTATGAGGCTTATATCTTCGAATTTGAACAAAAATAGTGGATGTATGAACACTCATTTTATGCCAATTATTCAATGTTGTAAATAATATTACTACAATGATCTATACTATATATCAATTATGCTTACTTCTATCTTATAATCGCAAGTAATATTATAGTCATGTTTAATGCTTATGTGTTTTGGAGTGATTGATGGCCATGTATTGCTAAATAGTGATAATGAAGAAAAAGGAAATGTTACGATTTAAAAAAAAGCATACCTTAACGCAAATAACAACTTCAGCATTTCTGTATCATTTGTGTTTTCGTACATATCCGATATAGTTCGCATCATCTTTATCCTATTATCATTCACAAAAACGAAAACACATCAAAGTATATAATTTATTCCACAATATTTCAGATGAGGTTTTTAATGGTTAACTGTTTAGATAGCCGGCTGTATCAAACAGCGTGTTCGCGTATTGTCGATGCAAATTAATGTCACCGTGATAATCTATTTTCCGATCCTAATTGAATGGTATATTACGTAAATTACGACACATGTTCACTGCAGAACTGTTATCAACAGAACCAATTACAGAAAGTTTTTTTAAGTATTTCCGAATCACTGGCATGCAATTTGATTTACGTCTGATTGTTAGATTACATCAACACAGAGAACTTCTGATAAAAACACGTATTCGGTAGATAGGCATAAGTGAGCTTCGAAATTTTGTAAATTTATGTTAATTGACCAACAGACTTTTCATTTTCTTCATAGGGAACGAAATTGTTGTAATATATTTCAGTATTAACATTCATTCTAAATAGTCCTATGTAAATAGACGCATCATGCGCGCGCATCTAAGAAGAAATTGCACATCTACAGAGACTGTAATATCCATTTTCTCTTCCGTTGCTTCTTCGAATAAATACGTCCTGACAATCAAATAACTGTTTTCTTCTGACAGGAAAATATTATTTATATTTGTAATGAGACACGACTGTAAACTTTGGCTGATCGCAAATGTAATGATAACAAATCGCTTCAAAATTCATTATTTACGGTGCCGCGCATGCGCAGGTTAAAAAATACGAATGTGCACGTGCAATCAATCTAAGATCGACTGATCGGTCTAATACGATGAGAAAACATCACTTAGAGAATTTAATGGAAAGTTAGAACACTCGACAGAATATTAATCTCCACACGTCGCCACACAAAATTGGAAAATATGGATAACATAACGAAAGCAGAATTCTGTATTTCAAACCCTAAAGGATAAATTCAATTTTAAGTCCCATAATCATATACATTTATCGGTCCTAACAGTTTCTGTTTATTCTATAACAGAGGAATCCGGTGTGTTTTCCTCCCGTGCATACTTTATAGCAAGAAAAAATGTTTCCAAAACCACTATCGTATTTTTTTTCATTATCATTGAAAAAAATACTATTTATAGAACAGCTATGTTTTCCCGCTGTCATATTATACACACGGCATACAGTGACGTCACGCGCTCTATATATTTCAAGTTTACAAAAGCAAAATGCACAGCGAAATTAGTGTTTTTAGAAGAAAAAGGGCTTGTTTCGTCGGTAATAATTATCTTGGGATAATATCAGCAAATGTTTGTTTTTTACATATATTTGTATTGCGAAAAGCTTATGGGGCTTTAACATATAAAACATATATTGTCTTTGGAAGAGCCTAATCCTTATAATTATTATAGGACAAATAAAGTGTAAAACACAATAAAGCGAATTCGTTCTGCAATTGGCTTTAGAGTTCTGCAATTGGCTATAGCTAAATTTTTGTGGATACGAGAATCATAAAACTATACAAGGAGCCAAAGTAAAAAATATATATATATATATATTTTACTAAGGTCCATCGGACTGGACTCAAGAGCTTGGTTATCAAAGATCAGTTCATGCAGGCAAAAAGTCGATCTTCCCAAGTAAGACTTACTAGCATACACATATACACTTAAAATGTTTCTGTTATCATATGCTGCGATCATGCAAAGTTTAAAAAAATCTATTGTTCAGTTTTCATGTTGCCTATATTTCCATGTGAAAAATATAGCGAACTACCAAAAACGTCTTTAATAGAATCATTTACTGTGGTGACCAAATCGGTTAATGACCAAAGTCATTGTCTGGGATTTGATTTAATTACACTGTATGTCATTATTCTGTAAGTCAAAGAATAAATTGCAACAATCGTAATCTAGTTACCAATTACGATACAAATATCTGTCTGTGCTGAATAATCTAATTATCTGATAACAGATTAATCAATAGTTTGTAATAGCTTGTTCAAAGATGTATCTAAATGAAAAAAAGTATTGCGCAATATTGTTGCACGCGCTCCGATTTTTGTAAACAAAACACCCTCATTTTGATATAGGCAAATTTGAAAACAATGATTCAGGTTCATGAATTAGGATCTAAGAATCCAAAATTTACAAAACAAAACAGCTATTTCGCATTTGAATTTTGTCTAGTTCCGACTTGAACTAAACTTCATAGCGACGACGGGGTGTTAGTGATTACTGGCCAAGGGCCACAACCAGTAGACCACGGAAGCGCTCCT
Organism: Lutraria lutraria; assembly: GCA_964023205.1. Taxonomy (NCBI): domain Eukaryota; kingdom Metazoa; phylum Mollusca; class Bivalvia; order Venerida; family Mactridae; genus Lutraria; species Lutraria lutraria. The sequence goes on along the minus strand of OZ026845.1, from coordinate 27,344,185 downwards.
AAAAGAATAGGCCTGCATAAAACTGCACGTAAAACTTGATGTTAGACACCTTATAATTTAACAAATAACTGATAACTTATTTAAACTACTGTCGATAATAACAACACATATAAGATTGATATAAAGCTAAAGAATACTCGAAAATTTTAGATGAATTTCAACCGCCTTCGGGCGGAAATCAAACCTTTACTTTTATCATAATTAAGTTGCTTTGTGTATTTACGGAAATATTAAGACCGCGTCCATTGAACGTTAACGAATCATTACTGCTGAATGAAGCGAAGTAATCGCACTTACTGATAATGCCTAAAAATCAGAAATTGGGGTGTGCTTGAAAGTGCTTCAATTTTGTTCTAACGGGCATACAGGGGCATAATATATTTATGTATTGTTTCTTTCTGCTTTAATTATAACCTAGTTTACACAATCACTATGCCTTTTATGAGCTTCTAAAAAGTCGCTTCTTAAAAGTATACACTCAGGTGTTCATATTCTTTTGAAATTATCAAATTGATATTGTTACTTATTAACACCTTGTATACATACAGTTGGTAAATTTATCTATAATAACACCGTGTAGATTCGTACAAGCGGAATAACCACACTATCAATTATCAGAACTTAATCTGTAAAATAAATAGTTCCACTTCTTTTAAATACTAAAGCTTAATTCAATCCACTTTTGTATTATTTTCATTGATTCGTAAATAAAATAGTTTCTACAATTATGGAGAAATTCTACTATATTTAACACTCGTTATTACAAAAACCAAAGATATACAACAATAATTCAGGCGTTACTTCCCTTTAATTAAGCAACTGGTTTTGTTTCAGTGGAGTTAAACGTCGTTTTCAGCGACATCTCAGATAAATATGGCGGCCGGTTCATATAACCAGATTTTCCAGACTGTATTTCTAACCAGTACTAACTTGCCATTACAAAAAGAGCCGGCAACTTATCAAAATATGGAGGCCAGACGACACTTTGTTCAAAATTTCATAGAAGGGAATTACCTTCCAAGAACAGATTTTAACTCGAGCATTAACCTCTGAAAGTACATGGTCGTGGCTTCAAATGTTATCGGAGAGCTAAGCTTATCACAATAGGTCACATTATCAAATAACCAAATTCCTTGACATAACTTTCCTGAAGTGAAAACGAAGCTTCAAGAAGTCTAATGATAACAGCTCGATGTATGTAAAACATGACCCCCCCCCCACCGATAATCTTTCGAAAAGATATAACACAAGATAATAGTTCAAAAGTAATCGACGAACTTACTGTCGGTATTGTCTCATTGGTTAATTTAAGTGCAAAACCGTTAACACAAGCATTTATTGATTCTTTCATTTCCTATCAATTTTCTCTGACAACAATGAAGATTTATACATCGTTGTTTAAGAGGTAACACTAATTGATCAGGAAATTAAAATAGGTGTAAAAAACGATACATATTCGCTACCTCTATAATGGAACTCTTATCAATACGTTTTGATCGATACTTTGAGCTTTTGTTTGTTTATTTATTTGAGTTTACGCCCCTTTTCAACAGCGGGAGTCATATGAGTTGAACAGTTCATTTAACAATCGTTCCTAGACTCCAATCCTGCGTAAGCAACTGCCTACTTTCTCACATAAAGAGACATGGCCGAAAGCGACCCTCTATCAGTGAGAGCCGGGTTACAGTTTTATATGTCAGTGACCTTAACCATTCGATCAAAGTGACCTAGTCTCATCATAGAGTAACTTAAAAAACTCACTTGGACTGTAGAAGGTGCAGCAACAATGCAAGCTCCGCATCTTGTTCTATATCGTTAGTGTCCGACATCCTTACGTCTTACTTCCGGGGACTATTTCCGACAAATACTTTTCCTTCAGTTCCTCAGCCGCTTACTGAAAATACACAAAATAAGAATAAACGTATCTTCAATTTAAATACCATAATCTTTTTGAATCTAGTAATACAGAAAAATGGATAAAATGATAGTAAAATATAAGAAATATAGTCTATTATGCTCTAAAACAATATTTACGCATTTTCTTTAACCACATCGCGCAAAAATGAAAAGAATTTTTTGCAATATCATTGAAAGCATGCTGTGCTTTACATTTCTATACATGTACTTCGTGATTAAAAAAAAACATTTCGGAATGTTTTTATTGCGAGTAAAAATCAGTTTCACAGTGATTGCTACAGACACCTTTTTCTAGACAATGTTCTTCGTCGATTATGATACTTAAGTTTTGAATTGTATCCAGTCGATTTAGATTCTAAACATGTCAATCATTTATGAAATGACAGCTTATATTTCGCCCGTATTGTCTGGAGAGACAAATGTATAATTTAAGACTGGATAAATATTCTTACATAAACTCATACTTACATAAACTCATACAGTCATATTTGCAATTCCTTGATATAAGCAGACGACATTGATTAATGAATTCAAGAACTCAGAACGTTTTTATCTAAGTTGGAAGACTTATTTTAAATTCATTCATACAAAGAATCGATAAATAAAATTGCAGCTTCTATCAGTAACGGCCTATGTGCTGGACACTCGAGTTTAAAAAAACAACAACAAAAAACGACCTAGCAGACAGAAAAATGGAATATGACGTTGCTGATATAGTTGTTGCTTTGTAGAAAATATTTCTGGTGTCTTCAAAGTGGTCCGCATCTGTATAGAACGCTTTGATATTTGAAATCGTGAAAAAAGAACATTCTGAGACGAAAATGAGGAATTTACGATTTGATAAATGTTGCAATTATTTTCTTGAGACGTTTGGAATTATGACATTAACGCTTTCACCAATCTATTAATTATACCAGAAGGGTTTTCCTAACGAATTTATAATCAGAAATTATTTAATTTAGCAGAAAAAAATAGAAGATTTTATTTGTATGCAAATTACATTCATTAAGAATATAATTAACATGTCATTTCAAACAAGAATTTATTTCAAAATAAAATCTATAATAAATTTATTAAGATGTCAGATGTTTATTTCTCTCTAACACGTTTTTATATTTCATCTTTTCTCTACGTAAGTAATCGATCGAATTATTTAAAATAATATTTTATGGAATATTAAAGTATTAAGAAATGCGTTAAGACGTTAAGTATGGAAGTGATCTATTTATATCCTTTCGATTGTATTATTTGCAAAGCGACAATTGTGATCGAGTGATTCCAAACTTTTAAGCTCTTTATTACATATAGTCTGATTTCCTATTAATTTTTAAATTTGTTATTCTAATTCAAAACCGAATAATTCACACTACAAACTTATCTATGAAAATATGATATGCAGTCTGAATAATGGAAATTTTCAAATGATGGAAAATCACGTTCGGACTCAAGTAATAGAATGAAATAACAGAATTAAAGACACGCGAAAAACAATGTTGATATTCAGATGGTAATTAAAGAAGTAGACGACGAACATAATTTAACCAATGTGTTCCTTAGACAGAGTATTACTAGAAAATCCCATACAGCATTTAACTAGGCATATAAATATCTACTAACCTTTTTTCTTTGATGATCTTCCGACAATCCCAATTTAAGAAGCTATTTCAACACAGACACTACAAGTATTTCTTGCGCATGCGTCATACGATAAACTTCCAATCGGAACGTGGGATACTTGCGTGTAATATTTCTGCAAGAGTGTAAAATTACTCTATTAATAATTCATATGTATCACAGATTTCCGTTGATAGATTTGTAACAATCCAATTTCTGTATATGGACGTCCATGTATATTTCAAACAATTAACAATAAAAGCATTATGGTCAATGGTCAATGTAAAGTTCAGATAGCATATTAGGAATTGTAAACAATGCCCACAAAGATATTGAACTGTTCGCCCCTTTCTATAAAACGCACGCAAATGGGCGCAATCGCGTCGCAAGCATTCACATACCAACGTCAAACTTCATCACCATAATATGATAGCACAGCAATGGACACTGCTATCCAACTCGGTGGTATCGTCATATTGACAAGAGCTAATGAAATTTCTCACGGGAGGCCTGTGGTATCGTGATCATGACTCTGTATCTTTGTTTTACATATTCTATTTTGTGCGTCCAGAGATTTCACTTGATGGTCTAAAGATGTTTTGTTCTTGGAATTGTGAGAAATAAACACACAAAAAATATGTAGCCACATACAGGGTACGGCAAGTTGTCCGCAGTTTGACGATGAAACTTTAAAGAGAAAAAATAAATGAGTATCCTAAGTTGCATATCATTTTAAACTGCAATTAATATACACTTATAATGTTTACTGTGCATGTTGAATGTCTCGGGAAGATTCTGGTGATTAGATGGCCAGAAACTATTTCAAACCATGAGCTCTGGAATTGAACAAGCTGAAGCCAATCACCACCATTATCAATGATAAGAAATGAATTGGCCACATAATTCGGAGACACCAGCCGAACATAGTCAGACATGCCCTGGATTGGAATCCACAAGGTTGCAGGAGAAGAGGTAGACCAGGGACAACCCGAAGAAGAATTCTAGATGTTGAACTCAAGTCCATCCGCCTATCATGGGGTGAAGTGAAGCAAGAAATGCAAGAAAGAACCAGCTGGAAGAAAGTAGTGAACACCCTATGAGTAGCAGAGGACTACTAGTAATTAAGTCAGTAATGTTAGATTACTCGCCTTTATACGGTAGCGCTGACAGTAAGACGCTAGTTATTTCATACCCCTTCAAAAAAGTGTCATTTATAGTTAAATGGTGAATCGACTTCCTTTTCGTACATTTTCAAAGTGATCAATGGAACCATTCCATGCACAAAGTCAATTTCAAAAACTAAAAAAAAAGATTTCTTTTATATCCCAGGCTTCGTCTTGCAACCCAAAGCGACAAAGTCCCTTTGAAAGATTTTAAAACATTTTACCATGACACTATGGTCCAACGGAATTCAACTGTTCAAAGGAGAGAAACGGAATTTATGTGAGCCCAATTCAACGAATCATTTTCTGTATACACTTGATTTGGTAAACGTGTGATTTGAATGCTCAAAAAAAACGTATCGCCTTCTGAATCACTTCAAATGTTATTGAAATGGTGGTTCCTCGTTATTCCCTGTATCACCGTTGTGATGAACAAATTCCCATTGCAACGACTCAGTTAAGCATAGTTGCATTCTTTAACTACCACAAACACCCCCATTATAAAGATTTTAGTAAACAATCCTGATGGTTTTATGTTTTTTGTATCACACCTTTGAGGTCCATAGGCAAGAACTTGTAAATGTGGCATGTTAACAACTCTAGGAGATTCTAAAATCCCTCATGCTAATATCGTAAATCATTACGTTATTCATGAAACGCCTTTTCAAAAAAGCATGATATACTGCTTATAGTGTGATAAATCTGTCTGAGAAATACGGTTTTAGCTGTCCATAAGATATTTCTTGAGAAAATAGTAATAAATCGATAACTTATTCTTCACTTATTGTAAAAGTCAGAAAAGCAAATTACATATGTAATTACAGACAGGAAATTTGTATAGAGTTCAAGTATTCAACTAGCAAACAAGCATGGGGTTTTATTAATAAAGATTATCTTTCTAATTAAACCAAGCTAACTGAACTCTAGGATATTACCCTGAACCATGATATAAACATGTTTACGAAAACTGCGCATGCTATGTTATCCGACTTTACAGGCTGTATTAATGATGATTATTTTTCGTATATTAGCTGATATATTGAATACATGTACGTATTGAATAAGTTAAGACTCATCAACTACTAGTACTTCATTAACGGTATATCACTAAACCTCATCTCAGTCATTTGTCAATGTTTCTATAAATATATCTGATAGAAACATAGATATTAATAAACTAACGAACAATGGTAGGAATCTATGAGTACAATACGACGTCAATGTTTAATTAGCTAGTGGTCCTGGTATTATTGGCAAATTTGCTACCGATGGGCTAAAAAACTCCTAATCACCTTTACCATAATCAGGTATCATTAATTTGGGAAAAGCGACCTTTCTTATCCTGTAAATTATCCATGATAGCATTAGTCAAGCAATAGCTACGGTTGAATCTGAATTAAGTTGTTTTCATTATTCGCATTAAAACAACATAACAACAATTATATATGTATGATACCAAACACGTTTGGTAAAAATAATGTGTACCCTTTTCTCTTTATGATTCCTAGACGTATTTATAGAATATACTTTCGATATTAATAAACTATTATAGGAATCCGATGGAAAAGCCTCATAATTAGGTTGACCTTAATCTCCACAACGGCCGGGCCTTACATTACCCGAAACAACAGAGATCCGACAACACTATTTTGAACAGAAACAGGTGGACATTGCAGAATCTGATGTTTCGTTAACATCGTTTTATAGCCTTAATTCAAGTAAACACAGCATACAATACTGACTATTCTTTGACATCCCGGTACAGGCATACAAGCAAATAGGGACTGGTTTGTCCCAACTACAGACATAACCAATCTTAATGAATATAAAGCTTTTTAAACTACTGTTGAGAATTTTTTGTCACGTCTGTTTTGCCGGTTTTTTTTCTACTTATTTTAAACGACTTTTGTGTTGCAGATTTTATCTGTATGGTCATCACTAGTCTTATTTGTTATGTGATTCAAACATGGTTTAGGTAAGAATATAACATAGACTGTATAAGTATCATTTAAGTTGTCAGTATTAAGAAGATGATATGGTTTATAACACATCTGAGCAAAACTTCATTTTACAGCACATCTATTTATTTGTCGGCGCATGATTTGTAATTTTCTGTAATTAGGTTGGTAAATAAATAGAGAAATACGAAAGGTCCATGAAAATTAACTTCACATGCACAATAAGAGCAAAAAGCTGGATGTTGAGAATCTGCTTGAAGCCAAAGGAGACGAGATTATATGGTTTGGTACTACTTTTCAGACGCAGACAGAGAAGTATGCTAATGTCATGGAACAATTACCTTAGGTTGGTAATTACATTGTCTTGATATTTCTCTAGCACGATGTCGAAAAGACAATATTCGAAGCTATCCAAACCGTTTAAACTTTATGTCTGTTTTTGTTGTTGTTTTTTAAACGGTCGTACCTCTGTTTGTCTCTTTAAAATATATTATGAAAATAATTTCATATCCAGACGGACAATCTTTTTAAACACTGAAACATTACTTAGAAAGTTTAGTATTGTTTAATCAGAAACATACGTCTTTATATGTTGGAAAGGCTTTAACAAACCTATAGAAAAAGATCGGTGAGGTTCTAATGGAATACATTGTGTACGTTTTACATCCCTACCATATGACTAAACAGTCTGACATACATGCATAAATTTACTCATTAGGGTTTTATTCATTGTTAAAAGATTGATTAAATACCTTCTCCAAATTTAGAATGCTAGTACATATAAAAATTGGATATAAAGTCAGTAAAATATACATTTGGATTGAATCAATTTATTTAACAGTTCTGCGGCATCTAGAATCATGGCGTCTTCTAATGCTTTCGTGTCATACACCTTAGTTTCAGAAGTCTTAATCGAAATTTGCTGGAATGCATAAAAGTGGCCCTGTTTCTTCAGTTCACTTCCATTTCTATGTTGCTTTTATTGCTTAACCATTGAAACAGCATTGTTATCATATTATTGGTCATTTACATTCGGTATGCGAAGATGAAGACACTTTATTGCTTCCCTTCTTCCTAAAATGGCTGCACGATATAATAGCATTTCATCAGCATGCAAAATCTGTCAACTCACGAGAAAACTTTCGAGCTCTATGTATCGTGCAAAAACAACCCCCCTTTCCAATGAGAAAACATGTAGGTTTTAGTGTTTTAGAATGAATTATTCAAGCCCCCGATATTTTTCACACTCACATCTTATTGTATCACAAATGATTCGGAGTGAATGACAAAGTTGATTAAAATCACTTCCAACTATGAATGCACGCGGAAAACATACTTTTGCAAGAACAACAAACCAGCACCGACAATGAGTTCTCAATCAATCTGAGACCTAAATCGATTTGAGAAATAATCATCAAATTTGGTAACAAATCAAACTAGTTGAAAAAAAGCCGATCATAATTCATTGTAGCCACGCTGAACCACAAAAATGACCATGTGGTTATGGATACAGTCACGGAAACGGGTCCCTAACGTTTTAATTCAGCTGAGTTAGACAATAAACCGAACCCTTGTATATTTGCCGAACCCACTGTTTTGTCTATTCTACTTGATACAATCACTAATTAGGGATGAGGAGCTCCGTGGATGAGTCACTAGCCACTCACTCATGTAAGTCCGAATCCCCTGGTTTTCCCGACAAATGTCCAATATGCAGCAGTAAGGACGGTGGATTTAGCATGGGGCTATTATGAGTTTTATATTCGCTGTTACAGCTGGAAAAGTCGCCAAGGCTAAAAGTGCAGAGTTTACCCCCGTACCCCCCCCCCCCCCCCCCCTAACCATGATTACAAAGTTGACGTGCTTTTTCCGGGTAGGAGGTCAGTGCTCTTGCTTGTTTATTACGTATTTGCCAGTGTACACATGAAGATCGGTTTATTTGTATGTGGTACATGTTGTATGTAATGTAAGGTTTCTTTTCAAGAACCTGGTTCAACCAGTGAAATCGCATTTAGCTTTACAAAACAATGCATTATCAAGGCCAACGGTAACATATGACAATGTATGAGTATACTGAATGTTTAGCCCTTACACATGTATCATATTCATCTATTCAGCATTGCTTACGGTTTGGAATGCAAAATGTGTGTCGTGCGCGTCGATGGTTCCCATGATACGATCATAATATTGATGCAATCATTTGTCTTTTAGGCGGCATTGTGTGCAACATTCATCGCGGAGATCCACAACAGCAATTTAAGTTTTATTACATCCAAGTGTCTGTACACGACAATAGTTTGTAAGAGAAAGTGTCTACACAGGAAATTACATTGTGTCGTCTGGTGTGCATTATAATGATTAATAACAATCGATTGGTCTGTTTAACCTAAATTAAGGAGGACGTGTCCCAATGAGAACTGATTCTCTCGTCTACGATGATGTTATCCACTTATATGGCAAGTCTAATGGCTTTGGTTGTATTTAGACCGCTTTTAGACCGACAACAAGCGAATTTAGTATTGGTATGGTTGCATCACTAAGGTGCAATACACGAGACTTATTTAATCCGAACAAAAATCACTTGATATATTTAGGTGTCATTATATCGAAGTGTTTATTGAATGAGAATTTGAATATTTCCCCTGACTGCTTAGTGAAAAGCAAGCATCTAAATGATTTCCAATTTTAATTACTCTTTGAGATTATATAGAATATGTGTTTAGCCATCCAATGAAATGCGATACCATCACTTACTATTAGAACACGGTCACGGCCTTCCTGTACATTGAACGACGGTTGTGTTTGATTGATTTGTCCCTTAATAGTTGTTCAGTAATATAATTATCATAAAACTCAGATAGTGGGTTAAATCATTACCATAATGGATATTGGAGTACCAACAGATCTCCTTAAAGTCTATATTTCAAGTTTCCTGGCTATTTGGACCATACGGATTCACAGAATATGCGTTATGTGATTGATACTGAATGACATCCGCTATCAGTAGACTGAGGTTCATAAGTCATGTTCATTTATTTGTAGCCCGGCTGGTTCCGATTAAAATATCGAGCTATTGTGATCACTGCGTCTCGTCTGCGGCGTCAGCGTATGCGTCTGTGCAAAAAAACTTTAATGTAGCTCATAACTCAGTAACTATAAGAGGAAGCAACATGAATCTTCATAGATGGATAGATCTCACTAAGGCGGGGAACAGCTGAGTGTTGGCACCACTTGCGGTGCTCTTGTTCTTCAATGCCGCCAGATAGGACTAAATCTTAATGATCTTAATATATTAACATCTAGCAATTAAAAATTCAGTCGAATAAAGTATCATTTTTCCACAGCGGACCAATGGTGTGTTGTTATTTTTTCTGAGGGGTCGGCAAAACAATTACATGGCGTGTTGTTTCTTAATCATTTCTTTCTTTCTTATCTATTTTCAAGGGGTGGACAATAAAATCAGCGTTAATAGACTCGTATAGTTTCACCGTTTCCGCAGTTCTCACGGAATTCTGAGTCAACCCTAATAGACACTGTCAGTCGTGGAAAGCTCGTCTTTCTGACAGAAGCCACGAAGATTGGTTACATCTGGAAATGACAGAAACGCGAACTTCGGAATTCTTCTATTGATTTTGCGTTGCAAGACGAAATTTCGTCACGAACTATTCAACACAGATTTTCGTCATCAAAATATTTTCTGTGTGTTTTGTCATAATATGGAACTGTTTTGTTGAACATAATACAGCAAAAACCGTTATCTTCCAGAAGCTGTAATTATTAATTTCATTTTTGGCAACAACGGAAATATCAATGATATAAACTCATAATTCGTTTGGACATTGGCATGCAGCATTTCAACCAATGATGATGGTTCCTACAAGAACGTGTATAAATCGAGGTCGATGCTACGCACGAGAGATGGTCGTTTTGGAAATGATCGATATTTAGACACACGTACAAACTAGAAATAGCAATTTGACTTTTGATTCTGTAAAGATCTCTTCTTTTACAATAAAGTCTAAATCTCCAAGCCACTTTTGGAGCAAGAGAAAATTATTTTGAAATTTAAGGTGGTTTATTACTATTAATACTGATAACCGGTAAAACAGATGTAGAAATAAATGTTATACTTTGTTAATGTTAACACGTGGGTGTTCCCAAAATAGTTTATGTGAAGAATTCGCTCATCAGTATGTACGCAACTGTCGTTCATAGCATCACAACAGAATTGTTTTGGTATTGAGTTTTACGCAATATGTTCAATTTCGTGCCATTTTGGCATGGTTTTCGGAACCCTAAGTTAAGTTGCGTGGAGGCATAATTCTACGTGGAGGAAGAATCACCTAATTATAGTTAATTAAAGACCTGATTAGACTGGTAAGGAACAGGTCATGGCGACTAGGGATTATACGAGTAATCAAGCATTTTAAGAAGCCTGACACTTGCAATAGATAGCACTAAATTGTAAACATCATCTTGTTTATTTTAGAAATTATGACGAAATACAAAGCTACCAGAGTTAAAAGTAGATTGAAGTAAAAGTTAAAGTTAAGTTGGCATTATAATTGGAAATAGTCTTTTTATAAATACGAGGGCACCATTGACGTAGGATTAGTTGGAAATGAAATATGTTTATGTTTTCTGCAAATATTATGCTAAGTACTTAAAATACCGATTTTTCCACTGTCAAAAAAGTGTTTTACGTCAATGATTACATTCTTGTCAAATATTTTCATAGCTGATAAGCCCAAGCCAATAAACTGACCTATTTTATGTGAGGTTGATTTCAAAATTGTAAAACCTACTCAAATTCTGTCATAACTTAAATTTATCAGTGATAAAGTGAAATGGGCTTCCCGCCTCAGTAATTAAAAGTTGCCATAAAATTGTGGTAAAAACATAAATTTTCTGTATATTGATTTTTGTTTATCTGGCTTATGTATGGGTCTATTCTCTTTTCATTATGTTGTTAAAGTATTAAACATTGCAGCATGCTGCCTTTATTAAGAATCTTATGAATTACGTGTTTACTTTTCATGATAAGTTTCTGTTTGTTTAATTTCTAAACAGAATGGACGTGTTCATAAATAATTTCAAAATCACAACAGGAGTCACACGACCGATATCTGGAACACTACAAAGTACATCATGTCCGTAATACGGCACAATCTCACGAAATTGTAGAATCAGTCTTTCCCATAGATATCAGATTTGGTACATTATCAAAGAAGAGGCGTGTTCAAGCTGATCAGAGACTGGATATAAATACTTGAGGTTTGTACCAGGGTTCTGATTAAGTGCCAAATTGTTTTAAATTATGTATTTATTGTTTTCATACCAGTTTCATTCATTTTACATTGACCTTGAGTAAGTGTGAAGTAAAATCTCACGTATCGACCTGGTCGATATTAAGAATCCGACATTACAACGTCCGGTTATTGTCTGACCAGTTTCTTGTTATTTTCCTGATAACTAATCAGTATGATTTAAACTGTCTTCATATTAATACCGAGGATTTTGATTAAACTGTCCAAAAGCTGGTCATAACATCCTAGTTTATGTTTTTATCTAAATCTACTGAACATTACGTTTCAGAATTGTTTTGAATCTATTTATCTATTTGTTTCATCCGATTTAAAGCCATTTTCAACATTATTTCCTTTATACCGTGGCATTTAGGCCTTAACCAGTATTAACCAATTCTACCTGCAAGCTACTATCAAGCTGCCTCACATTATTCAGAGGTGGAGACAATTTAACATAGGATGTAATATCATCAGTCAAATTGTCTCTAACCACTGAGCTAACCGGGCAGGCTAATTGTTGTTAAATCTCCTAATATTATTACCGAGACTGTATATTTACCATCTACATAGGAACTTAAGTCCATTACGTGAAATATTTGGGCTGTCCCAACTAAATATGTAAATGTCTAACTACATCAAGGATTTAACTGTATACGTCTCAAGTCATACTTGTAATTTATCTCGAACCTTTACGGATATTCTGTAAAACTTACGTAAAATTAAACACTTATTATAGTCGCCCGTTCAAAATTATACTCAATCGCAGATATTTAAGTGATTTTGACAATTATAAAACATTGGACAACCCACGTAATACACGCTGCCCTGAAAACGTAAAAAATAATCATTTCTTTAAATATGGTTTCAACAGCGACCGATTAGAATTTCTTTGATCACTCTTAAGAGAAATGTATCATTACCTCTTCAACGTAAGAATACCAATATTGCTTACTGATAATTATCATATTTTTCCAGTTATTGTATTTGTATTCCAATACTATAAAACCTGTCCATGAATACTATTTTAGAGAGAGTAAAATTGTCTATAGTGGAGGCAAGCATCTTTCATAGAATATCTGCTTGCTTCGAGAATCGCGGACTGCAGTCCAGAACGCAGTTCGCAAATAAAAAAAAATATGTATTTTAAATGAAAATCAAAACTGTTAAAGTCCATTAAGCATTAAACGACTGTCGATCTAAGTTATACTATACGACCTCATAGCCGACAGGTAAAAATTCTGAAACGCGTTTTCAAATCGCGGACTGCAGACTGAAACGCAGTTCGAGATTTGCGAAACATGAACTGGTTCTGCAAACGGCGTACCAACTCAACGTACTTGAATTTGCAAGAGTCAAACACTTGATTATTTTAACGAATAAGAGAGATTACTATTGCTTTGCTCATAAAGCTGTCAACTTACGATGTCCGTTGTCATGACGACATATTTATCACGAATCTTGTCACGTAAATGACATAGTCACTTATTAAGGTGATTACCTAGTCGTAATAAATCACTTTGTGTAAATGACAAAGTGACGAATTCGCCACGAAATGAACGTACAAAGGTATAGGAGAATAACTCTAATGATTTGGTCAAAATGTTGTTTCAAAATAATGTAGTTTATGAATGTCTACACACTGTCAGGGTGCAACCCCGGACCTGCCTCGGTGCTGGCCGTGAATTTAATTGAGTTAACCGGTTCTGAATATTTCAGACCATCGGAGGCTGTTTATCGAATCGAGCCGGATTAACAAGGTCCATCCGGAACTGCCACGGTTGATAACGGTGCCATCAGGGTTGTACTTCCGGTTTCACAGGGTTACTCCCGGACGGTGATAATGTGGTTTAATTGTTCATCAACTTGTAGCACTTCCATTGCGTTGGAAAGTGCTATTTGAATGTGCAGAACTTTTGCCCCCTCCCCCAATCCACCAATTCCGCTAGAGTTCCCGAATCACCCATTAATAATAAAGCAAGAACAAACTCGTTATTACTTTACCCGAACGCCCTACTTTTTTACACCAACCTTGAAGAGTCTAATGACAAATGCAAAGTATGGACATAACTATTTGGTGGTGTATTGCACCATGTACTCTACAGGTCCGATCACAACCCATCGTGCGTGTTTGTAGTCCGTACGTTTTCTTGGAAAGCCAAACCGTCACGTTTTTTTCTGAAAACGTGGAGAGGGAGTGGCAAGAGCAGAGAGGAAGTACGTAAAAAGTATGTTGTGTTTTTTTGTAAGAAATGAATTTTGTTATCATGTTATCAACCTATCTACCTGATTGTTATCGACAAGTATTCCTAGACAACCATCGTCACACGACGTAGATTCCAACGTTCTCAACTAAATCTAAGATCAGCATGTGGCCTACCAATAACGAGTACCGCATTAAAAGGAATGCATAGCGGTTTTAAAAGAGTCATAGAACTATTTCATGACAATTCACTGTCAGAAGCAGACAGCTGATTCGAATTAAAGACTTGTCATGTGTCAATGTTTATACTGCTTATATTAGTAACCAGAAGCCTTTAATGGGGTAAAGAACAGTAAAAATAGATTTTTATTTTACACATATACGTGTTACGTTTTAAAACAAGTTGTTTTCATCTAATCTTAGATTGGTCTCCATTCAGAAATTAATCGTAAATGAACATTTCAAACGGGGGCAAAAAGTTAAAAGTCCGGTTTTCAAACGAACACTAAAAATCAATCGTATCTACTCGGGCATTTCCGTAACTGAAAAATACTTTTCTTGGACACGCCGAGAAGGTCCAAGTGATTAAAATCGGTACACGGTACGAGTTTAACAGTGAAACGGGAGCCTGCATCATAAACTTAGCTAAGAAAGCAACCTTCAAAACTTAAAATCTCACTAGTGGTATACATTTCAGACAGCTACTTTTAACAGCTGATAACAGACATCTAAATCAAAGAGTAACAAGGTTTTAAGTAAAAAATGTTATCTCATTAAACATTAACAATGGAACAAGCCTCATATGTGCTCGTATATCTCGGTTTTGAATCGAGTCCTTATCTTGTAGCTTAACCGCGTCACAATGTAATTATTTCGACAAAAATGACACCATCACAGAATAATATAAATCGCTCTTAACAGGACTCTTCCGTCCTTAATTGCTCACACTTAATTCAAAGAGAGTAACCAAGATAAAGTTATTCCGATGTGACATGTTTAAACATTATTGTGTTTCAAACTTTCATGCAGAACAAATTTAAACAAATGCCTTCATGCGTGCTTCTGTAATTAGTGGCATGCGAGAAGTTTCAGCCCGAAATCGCACTCAATCATGGGCCATGACCCTCTGACCCATGGTTAAACTGCAGATAAGACACTGATACAAGGTAAAATACCACTGACAACTGGACGTAATATATTAAGTTATCTTGTAAATTTTGTTTAAATATTGACATAACCTCTTCATATAATTGTTCAAGTACCAGTAAAGATTGAATTATTAAGTATTGGAATGTGTATATGTTCTTATTACTAGCTTAGATTTCAACCTTAGTTTGATCTTTTTCAGCGTCTACAGCATTTTGACATACATTTGTACATAATATTATTGACTACCTAAGTTATTGTATTACTTTCCTTATACACATGTATTTGTATGAACAGTGCAACATACTTTCTTAGCAGCAAAATACGTTGTTGTTGTGAGGTTATTGCTCTAGAGAGGATAAATTAATAGATACATCGTACAGTGGGAAACAACATGCTATTGTTACAGAGAGGTTATTGCTAAAGACAGTGCCACTCTATGGTGCTTGTACTGGATGTACATATGTAGGTTTTCATACTTGTATGAATTGAGAATATTGAAAACACTTGTTTGTAAAACTTGTAAACATGTCCAAATTCACGTGCCTATTGCTTTTACAACCATAATTGATTGTTTAATTAATTAATTATATTAACATTTGTGAGATATTGAAACCACAGAGCTTAACAAAATGATAATTTTATATATGTTCATATTACACACAAAAACTGTCTGAATAATGTATCCTTTACATTAATAAAGAAAAGAAAAGTAGATAACTACTATGTTTATACGTTAGATAGGGTTGTGACTTCATAGCCATGTATCCAGCCCATATGACATGTAAACAATTATTTATAAATTATCGATTAAATAGATAGTACATTATTAAAGAACAGAACATTTACTCTATAATATGATTTCAGCCTTGGCTCATCAGTTTTTGTACGTATATACAAACACACATAACATTATATCAAACATGCGACGTTGGAGTAAACATACATAAATACAAAACGTACGTAAGTATCAAAATAGAGGTAGGAGAAATCAAAATGCTAACTGTAGCAGTACGGTGTATATAGTATTCGTATTTATAAATTTACTGTAATATTAACGGCTCGATTAGATCAGTTGATAAAGCATCTGACTTGCAAGCAGGAGGTCGCGAGTTCTATCCCGCATCGGGTACATTATACCCCCCTCCCTCCTCCTATTACACTAATTAACGTGTTATAGTAAGCTGTACAATGTACAGACAAACAAATAACGCATTATAAAAATATAAATAATTTTGTTTACGTTGCATTTTGTGTATAATTAAGTACCCGCCATAATGGACAATAAACCAAGATGACAAATTATCGAAAAGTGTCAGATGCATGTTATAAGTCATTCGTAATTTGTCACAATAGACATGATAATATCTTTGTTCGGTACAATAAGTATGTCTATTTTTTATACGCCAAGCCAAATTCAATGAATTTCTACACAGCAATATCAAAGTGTACAGTGTAAATGTGTGGTGTACATATGTGTGTTAAATAAGCTTATTTATTTGTATTGACGATAAATATGTAATGTAATGTTTTCAAAATGTAGCACTGTTTTGCATTGTGAGTTTTACACGTATCATAAATTTCAAACAACGAGTTGATTACTAGAAATTGCAAAACTGCAAACGTCTTTAAGGGCAATGTCACATGGCTGATCATTGAAAAATGAAGTTTTTAAGTATACATCCAATGTGTATGTACGTCAATGAATTCATATTGTATAAAGAGATGTACCATAAGATTGAAACAGCTCACGGTTAAATGACCATTGAGAACACAGAGGATATGAAACCAGCTGATTTGAGGAAAGATTGTAATTTATATTCATTTTTTTATTTTCACACCTATTGTATTGTGTATTGCAGGTTCAGTACACAGAGGTTATTGTTGTAACTTACATTAAAAACTCACTTATACAGCACTGAAATATTTAAACCATCCATCTAAAAAACGCATTTTTTTTGTCTGTTTTTTATTTTAGTATATACCTTTCAAACTTCATGATGGAAACACTTCAATTAAATTAACAGATTTTTTGTCTCCAATATGGACGTGATATCAAAATTTCTGTATTCATGTGCGAGACGTTTTTGTTTAGCTAAATGAAAATGTATTAGGTTAGAATAAGATCGCGACTTACCTTGGTTTGACTATCCCCAAATAATCGCTGAGGAATATATAATCATCAAATAAAATCGCCAATTTAAACACAACGTCTGTGTATTAGGATATCCGAACTTATTCACATCTTAACACTTTACGTCAACTATTATACGAGAAAATCTATGTACAAATATTGTATTCCCGATTTGTGATGACCGGCTATAGAAAATAACACAAAATGGACTACGGGTTAACACTTACATTCGCTTAATTAGATACGGCTTTTTATTGAATCACATTATTAGTGGCCAATGTCTGCCCCTGGGTAGAAGCACGTAGCTATTTGCGATACAGGTTAACAATGAAAGTTCACTATTACTGACAAGATAGGGAATGGCTTATTTATTCATTTATGGTTTAACATGAACGTCGATGTGTGTATGTAATTATCTATATCAAATGACCTGGTATGGACATTAACGTAAATGGACACACTGTTTATAGAACAGAATGTTTAATTCTGTCAGGTAACAGAGGTTTTAAACTGGCCTTCGTTCCATGTTTCATTGTAAACTAGTCCCCGTTGACTCTGTCTGTAGCACTGCAATATGCAACGGAAACCAGTTTAATTACAGTGCCTCTAGGTACAATGGGTACCAGTTAACAGAGGTTGGCGACGTCCATTTCATTTGTTATACTTTAAATGTCGGATAAATAAATGCACTCATTCATTCAAAGTCGATTGTGAAGTATCTTTACAAAAATCACAGCTTAAGCTTTATCATTTATTCTCCATTAATAAAAACTTACTATCATAATTTTGTATATTATAACTCGTTCTGTTCTGTTCTGGCAATAATAATTTAGTGTTTTCTTTTTTGTATATCGTACTTATAGTAATTACATGGTAGTGTCATATTTTCAAACTCAGGATGATTATCACCGAAAGAGCTTAAACGTCAGTTTCTATTTGACAGGCTTTCAGTCACAAGAAATGCAATTTGTAAGACTTAATAATTATTTAGAGCGACCGATGATTTTCATTCAATAGGAAATGTTGAGATAAAATGTTGTCTTGTAAACATGGGAATAATTTATACGTAAATAGTAATCAGTTTTAAATTTAGGTCATGCTATCTAGTGGGATGTGTGTGTCACGTATTCGCATTATATTCCCGTTAATCGGATGCATTATAATGACTTAGTATCATGTTCAATATTATGACCCTTTGTCTATTGGTTAGGTCGCTGGGCTTGTAACTCGGCGAGTCTGGTTCGAATCTCATTCGCTGCAGGTCATACCCTTCTATGGCGAAATTCCAAGTAGCCGGCTCCTTTTGTAAGGGCGAGAATATGGTTCAGAGAAACTTATTAGGTGAACCGACTGCCGCATATAACTAAAATTTTGTTGAAAAGAAAACGACGTTGAACCAACGGAAAAAAATAAGGCCAACGTTAATGACGTTATTATTTGCCACCAAGATGCAACGTAACTTTATTATCATGTCAACTCTCAGTTCTGATAAGTACTGCCAATAAACGTATAAACAAATTATTTAGAACGTCTTGCTTGTCAAAAGGAAGTGAGTCTTATATCTGGTGTTTTGACTATAAGTCACATTGGGTATGGGCAGTTTTCATATAGTATAACCTCGGTATTTAAGAGCACTGGCCGTGATATTCGAGGAAAATAATCATATTACTGTAGTGGACTGGACTAATAAAAAATTTGACATATTGAAATGGTACACTAAGTCGTTAGGAAAATGATATTTTTTTAATAAGATAATCTTAATGTATATGTGGTTAACAAACAAGGTTTTATTGTATCATAGACATGACGTCACGAATCGGGATACTATAGCTAAACTGACTAACACACCAATTATAGCGATTTCTATCTCGCGAAAATGAGTTACAACGTCGTAAAATGTCCGACATCGTACGACTTGGAGATGATATACGGACAATGTGGGGGTAATATACGGATACGGACTGAATATAAGTACGGTCAGTTGACTTTTATCCTTCCCATGTGATGGACAAGCTAATTAATGAATAAACTGGTGGTTTATATTCAACTGAAATGTGATATTCTCCCCGAGTAGGCTATACAGTGCAACCTCTCTAAAGCAACACCCTTCTGGAGTAGTAAAAACATGATGTTGTTGAGAGTTTGCTGCTCTAAAGAGGTTAAACTGATAATTAAACGTGCAGTTGAAAAAATCGTGCTGTTGCCGGTTAAAGGGAGGTTGTTGCTCAAGAGAGGACCGTTCTCGAGAGGATGTACTATATTTGCCACATACATTTAAGTACATGTATTCATATTATTGTCAACCGACTTTGTTCCTAATGAATACAATCATAATATGGAGCGCTGATTATGATTGTAATTTTGCTATCATTCATTCTATCATTAGCCTCCGGTAAAATATAATTAATTGAAAATCGTGCGGTAGATTTATATGCATCATTGTCTATTCAATGATAAGAGTCCATTATCCCGATATCATAATACATTGTTTTGAAGCATAAATAGTATCAACAAATGAAAACAATTAGCTTTTAATCGGAAATCAGTCAACAACACTGTTGTTGTGGTTGTTGTTGTTGTTAAAGTTGTTGTTGTTGCTGCTGAAGTTGTTGTTAAAGTTGTTGTTGTTATTGTTGTTGTTAAAGTTGTTGTTGTTGTTGTTAAAGTTGTTGTTGTTAAAGTTGTTGTTGTTGCTGCTGAAGTTGTTGTTAAAGTTGTTGTTGTTGTTATTGTTGTTGTTGTTATTGTTGTTGTTGTTGTTAAAGTTGTTGTTGTTAAAGTTGTTGTTGTTGCTGCTGAAGTTGTTGTTAAAGTTGTTGTTGTTGTTATTGTTGTTGTTAAAGTTGTTGTTGTTGTTAAAGTTGTTGTTGCTGTTAAAGTTGTTGTTGCTGTTAAAGTTGTTGTCGTCGCCATTGTCTTCGTCGTCGTTGTTGTTGCTGTTGTTAATGTCGTTGTGGTTGTCGTTGTTTATGTTGTCTTCGATTGTCATGTCCGAACAACGGACGAACGAACTTTCATCAGATTTTTGTGATAAGCGATGTAAACATTCATATAAATGTATGTTCATTATATATAGCTAAAAGTTCAATAATAAATAATTACTGATTAGATAATATCATTGTGAGCGACTGAAACCGAATACTACCAGTCCGTGCTTTTAGTCAAAAGTCAGGAAATCAAAATATGCCGTCTTTAGTGGTAGGCCACCATTATTCGGGAGGTACTTTGTTGAAAATTGTCAATGTCGGTTTTTAACAGAATGCCCTTATTCACAGGGTGGCCTTAATTCGGAGGTGGCAACTAACACAAGTGTGACTGTATATGTTATGTCTTCACAGCTTCAATGTAAGCAATAAAATGTACAAATTGTTCTTGTTCGACAGCTCAGGCTTTTCCGACGAAATCTTTAATTTTCCTCCGGTATGCTCTCCCTTGCCGACAGGAAATGTATCCTGCAATAGGCAATAAAACTTCTATTTCGTATTTCGGTCGGGTATTTCAAAATTTACAGTAGCAATCATTAATACATAATTATGTTCTCTGTGTCCGTCTTGATGCTGTTTTGTACGTACTTGTAAGGGAGACAACCGTTATAGTTTAATAATGCTTCTACAAACTCCCCGCAGCGGTTACCTCCCTTTATAAGTATATTAACAAAACGTGACGTAACCGGTGTGAGGAGTTCGATGCTTCTACTGTACGGGTTTTCTCCCTTAGTATGAATTCTGTTCTGATTTCAGAAAGAATGTCGCTCTCTTTTATGGGTTGTTTTGATAATTAATTTTATGGCGAATCAAGAATAATTGCTGTTTTTATGTAATATAACGCCATTTTTTCACCGATAGTTCAGTTATAGAAGAGGTATGATGCACGTAACTAGTATTTTCTTGGATTGTTTTCTTATCAACTCTAACTTTAAACTGGTTCCCCTTGACTTATGTGTACAAAGCACTACACTGGAACATGGAACGGGAACCAGCTTTCTCTAACTTGCCCTTCCATAAAGAAAAACAGACAAATTTAGCAAATTTTCGTAGAAACCTGCCACGCTTGAACCGCCGGGTTAAAGCACTAAACACTAGACCATGGCTGTGACTAATTAATTTTCTGGTCGAATTTTCATCAAAATTAATTAACGTGCATTGGTTATATGGTGAAGATAGAATTCATACTTTATTTGACTGGCACTTGAAAATAATTATGGTGAAGAATTGAATGTATATTTTATGTTGCAAAATGTGATGATTGAATGCATTACAATTCTATGTAAAACAATATATTCCTTGGTTACAAGGTTCTTTTTAAGTGTGTGTGCACGAATGTACAAAGAAGATGTATAGGAATTAGTACTACAAATATATTAAACATAAAGTTTAAGTAAAATTATATAATGCCTTGTACTTGTATGTATGGTCTATTTTACTAGCAATAAAAAGTGGCATTACCAAAATTCAGTACGAGCTAGAGGCGGCCATGTCATCGAGTCGGGGTCAATGGTGACGAATGTTCATGGCATGATTCCACAAAAATTAACCATCAGTGTATTATGTATTGAGTATATCGCACGTAATCAGTCATTAGGGAAAATTAATCTAAATTGAAGAACACAAGTTCTATATTCGACAGTGAATTCAACTCAACTGGGAGATCGCTCACCACGTACATATTTTAAGGATATAAAGATTATATAAATCACCGTCCTTGGCAAGTGTCGTATGATTTGATTACCAAAAACATGAACGTGCAAAACATATATAATAAATTCATCCGGTTAAGTCTTTTAATGTCACTGATAACGCGTTATTTAAGTGCTAAAACAAAATATTGCTAGAAAAAAATTGAAAAATTCAAACTCACTAAAGGACACCAAATTCAACTACTTAAACTAGAAAAAACATTTCAAACGTCAGGATAGAACAATACAAACACATGTATTATCACATTTCTTTACACGTATTATACCAAACAGAAGAGCTTTGATGAAGATAACGGGCGCTAAATAGTTTAAACAAATACTCGAGCTATGATTTATTTTGTCACGTATTTCAGTAAAAATAAACAAAGAAAAACTACAGGAGTATACACTTGGATAAGATTTTGATTAAGTACGTATATACGTCATGAATATATGTAGATATGCGAGTGCTATGATAATACGGGCACTTGATACCATGCGAGGCACTAGGAACAAAGATAACTCGAGGAAATAATTTATGCAACTTCCGTCTGCAAAGCCCTACTAGTGAGTGTTTGATGAACTGCGACAATATTTGTCTGAAGAACTTTTGGACATGACAACAGCATTGTTTGAAAACTGAAGGACTTTTGGACATGACAACAGCATTGTTTGAAAACTGACATGGTGATCAAATACAGTCAAATACAAATAAATTACCGTCGGTGAATAAACGTCGCCGTGTCAGCACAGCTATTCTTGTAATAAAAGCCAAACTTGTACTAATTATTACAATATGTGCATGTTTGATTTTTATTACAAGAATGGTCGCAACACAGGTCATTCCATAACTCAATTTAACACTGGGTGGTACAAAAGAGGAAATAAACTACTGACTACAGAAGTTAATTGCACAGATAGGATCCTTTTTTATCTGAGGCCCCTGATGGGTAACCCATTTATTATCCCCGTAATGATACTTTTTTAATCCCATTGGAGCCCTTAATCAACGTGTATTAAAAAGCACATTCGTCGTATCTGGTTAACAATAGGTACATATTCCAATTTTCGACAACCACCGAGAATACACTTTGACATGGTTAAGTTAAAATAAAAAGTAATTGGTATTACTACATGAATATTTATATGATTTTTATTTTCAAAATGGGTATTTCAATCTGCCTGGTTTTTTTTTTAAGTTTTACGCCCCTTTTCAACAGTCAGAGACACATGCGGCGGACAGTTCACCCAACCATTTTTTCTGGGAAGAACCAGTGGTACGTAGACTCCAATCCTCCATAAGCAACTGCCTACTTTCTCACATACAGACACATGGCCGGTAGCTGGGCTCGAACCCACGACTCTCTATCAGTGAGACGTTACAATAATTTGAAGTCAGTGACCTTAACCACTCGACCACGGACCCAGCTTTGAACTACTAAGAGCATACTTGTTTGCTCTCTTTTTTCACCACACAATCCATTTCATTTTTAATATACATGTATATTATAAAAACACATTATTTGACACACTTTTATTATTTTCTACACATTTCTGACTATAAGATCAATTTGTGAATGATTTTAATATATTACCAAGCAAAGATCAGTACTTTGCTTTGGACAGGATGAATACAATTCTATGTTTGTGACGGGAACTTTTGTACATTTTATGTATTTTCAAAATGAAAAGCTAAACGATCACATCTGAATAAAGCAAGAATATTTAACAATTCAAATTTCTTTGTCGTTGGATAGGGCATGAAATTCATTATTAGACACCATTCAATAAACTTTGTATTGTCATTATTTTCTTTTTAAATGTGCATCACGATTCAACAACAACAACAACAGACTATTCCCTCACACTGAAACATCTTCAAGACTATGAATTGCACGAAGTATCCCGAATGCCTGCGTCCACGTGACCTTATCTTTCTCTTCTTTCCCAGAATTCTTGGATATTGCCGGAAGTGACCTCACTGAACGTGATGACGATGGCTTATGTGGTGACAACAAATTATAGTTTGATATCATCTCGTTTTCTAATCTATGACTAGCTGAAAGTCTGTCAACTTGTTCAGTTTTTATTCGGCTCATCTGTTCAACCAGCTCCGGCATGCTTAAGTCCCTTGATTTCATACGCCTTGGCTGGTCGGGTACATCTGCTAACTGAGAATGTGAAAGTTCATCTACTGATTTTGAATGCTTTAATAAACTTCTTTGTGAATATTTAGCAGACGACAGACTGTCACGATCCTTCAGGTCGGACAATACAGTTTCTCTCCCACTTTCAAAAATAGCAGGTGAACGACTTCCGGCAAGAACTCGTACTGTTTCATAGTCTTCGTTATCTTCCTCCGGCTTATACCCGTACTTCATCGGATACAGGACAGACGCTTGCAACCTTAACGAATCGTTTGTTGAACCCCGATGAACTATGTTATCTCTCGGATCTGGAACATTCTCAACTTCGTCCGGTATTCCATGCTTTTTAGCCAGCCTATGTACTAAGGCGAACATTTTCTTGGTACCCGAATATTTCAGTTTCATAATGTCAGAAAATGATACGTCCTTTTTCTTACGAATACGACCACCGTATGACGATACAGACATATCTTCGTCCCATACCTTAAGATCAAATCTATCCGGTTCTATTTGATCTTGGTTTTGATGCGAATCACCGCTATCCTCAATGACATCTTCGCATTCTTTCTCAGAGTCTTCCGTGATAGTAAGCAGTTTAGGTTCAAACACCATACTCTGCTTTCTGATTCGGCCATTTCCTGATTTATCTTCTGATTCTTCTGCAGACAAACCAGTCTGTAAATACATTGAGTCTTTGTTGAATTCAATTTGAGGAGCAGATATTGGCTTAAAATCTTCGTCAGGATCATAATCATCGTTTTCTAGTTCATCTCCTATATCCGGTTCTACTATCTTTATTTCTGGTTCTGGAGTTGATGCCGCTGCTTCTTGTTTAAGTCGTAAATGTAGTTCTTCTAACAAGGCCCTTTCCTTGTCTCGTCGATCTTGTTCTTTAATAAGTTTTGCATGCTCCAGTCTCGTCTGTTTTAGCTTTCGAATGTATCTTGCGAGTTTTATCCGCATCTTTATCTGCTCTCGTCGGATATTATTCACTGAGCATGTTACATCTTTATGGTACATATTTAGCTTTCGCTTATATTCAAGTTCAGTACCAGCAACTCTAGTGATGACAACGCGACCCACTTCACTCTGTAAACCAGCTATCTTGGCGTACGATGACTGTGACATAACCAACTCCTGAAAATATTCGAAAAATATATTTTTTAGTTTTGAATATCACAACCCTTATTTCTTACGTGTTCTTTTATATTTTTAATTCATCCAATTTCCTTTTATTACATTCGTCTGCATCTCGTCTTTTTAGAAATATATGTTTCAATAATTCCACTTAGTTCCCTCAGTCCATCTTGAATTCGGGGTTGTTTGTCTTCTTAGGTATACATATCTGGTTTGTTGTTATAAAATTGATCGAACTTTCGCATTTTCTGTTTTGTTAAAGATCTATAGAAATAACCTCTCCTAGTATTTAAGTTTCTTAAATTTTACGAATATTTTTTCTCGTAGATCTTGTTTAGAGGAAGATAAAAAATTCGGAAGATTGACAACTTTTTAGCCCTTTGTCAAATATGCTGCATCTTATTCCAGATGGTTAATTTGCCTGTCCGTCCGTCTGAATGATTGTCTGTATGTATGCCCGTAAACCCGCAATGACTTCAAACATTTAATACGTCGCTTGTGCTGGATATTTATTGGTATGACCCCCCCCCCCCCCCCCATTATAAGATTTTAAATCTATGATAATGAATTCACACGACCATCATCTTTGGAAGATATATGATATTTTTAAGTACTGGTAAAGTTTGAGCTTATGGCCAAGATGTTAGTAGGTTATGCTTTGAAGTTTGGTGGTCGTTGGACAAAACTCTCTAAAGATTTGGCTGTATAAAGTTCGAACGCAGTTCTCAATTCAAAAATGATTTATTCCAACCATAGAATTTTAGTCGTTAATCATTTCATATTTCTAATTAAAGTCCGATGAAGTAGTGCATACGATCCCCAAAAGAACATTGCAAATTAAAATTCCTTTAACCAAATAGTACGAAAAAGTAATCAAGGTCTACCTTAAGAGATGAGCAAACATATTCACTGTGTATTGTATGACGATATAGAAATAACGCAAGATGTACGAAAATTTCAAACTGCGTTGAGGACACAACAAGGTTCTCTAAATGATGTTGAATTTAGATTATTTAAAGATCAAGTACTTGTTAACTTAATGACAACGTGTTTTTCCATTGCTTTTCTGCAGTGTATTTAATGCATTCAAAAGACTTAGCACTTCAAAACATTGAGTGATTCTAAAATAGCCTTAAATAATATAATTTTGATCACATACCTAAATAAAACATCCCCTCTGAATATAATTAGTTTCACAAGCAAACGCAGAAAAAACGCAAAATGACATTAGACAAGAAAGTGTTGACAAATGTCGTGCAATGCTTGCCTCTAAGCAGAGAATGTGCGCTATTACAAAAAATGGCATGTATTGGCTATATTTACTTACTCTTTTCATTTCCGTCCTAGCCCATCTGAACATCGAGTCATCCCCGTGTACTCGAGTGCGTAACATCTTCGTTGATTAATTTCCTCAAGATGAATTTGTCAAAAAAGTTGAGCCTGAAATGTATCCAAATAAGTATACCTTGTTGGTGTGTCAGTCGATTACCAGTTTACTCTCTCCATCACGCTTTGCTAACGAATTCTGTCGCTAAAACATGTATGACGAACAGTCCTTTTAATGCTCTGAATTATTCGTCCGAGCAGAAAGAATCCTAACTAATGCAACACAAAATTCGAGGTGTTGTGAGATCGGAATCAAACCTATATTAATCAAAAAGAGGTACTGATAATAGTAAATCCCATGAAGCCGTTACTCAGTTAACACGGTACTTTCGTCGGTAACACGGTTTGTAAATGACAGATGGCTCGCTAAATACTAATATTGCGCCCGTTCAAATATTGCCTCAACGCGTTTTACAATCACTGTTAGTCAAACAGTTGTGTAAGGGTAAACGTCCTGTGGACAATATCTTTAAGAATCGTTAACAGCTTGACATTTTGATTCTTGTTGTGATTTTAATATTTACTTTTCTGTTTAATTGATCTTAATATCTGCAGCAATTATCTATAGGCGGTTTATTCACGAACTTAAAGTTATTGTTTACAATGTTTATAACAGAGAAAAATCACAGTGGTCAATTTAAAATGTTCATTCAGTTTAAAACGTTTTCAATTGATTTGTGGTAAAGTCGGTCGATGTTTTTATGATATTATTTTAAGCGATTTTTTAAAAGTTTTTGAAAATTTCGCTAAATTGTGTCCTTCAAGAGCCAGTGTGTGAAATGCAAATACGGATAAAGAAGTACGATCTTAGCCTACTTTTCTCGAGACAGACAAAAAACTCTGACTGAATTATTTTGGTACAAACAAATAGAAAAAGTCAATGTTCAATTTCCTTAAAACGAAGTGAGCGTTTTTCTCTGGGTCTGCATTGTATTAATACGCCTTTGACGTCCTGTCAGTATAGTTCGGTATTTGAAATCTACATGTTCCTTCTAAAAATGAAGCCAGTTAAGGGTTGTTGAGTTAGAATTAGTGTTTTGTTCGATATGGAATTTATTTAGAACAATGTACTGTTTTATTTATAAGTACGATAATGTTATGTCAGTTTTTGCAATTAAAAAATCAATTTAGTCCAACTTTCTAAATGAAATAATCTTATTGAACACCCATTTGATATCAATTGTAAAGTTGTACCGAAATGCTTAACTTTAACAATGGTCTTATCACTTATTATATTTACAAGCTTTTTGATATAAAAAAAGAATACATAATGTTGATTAATAATCTGTGTACAATGAAATATATATATATAATGTTAAAGATTGTGTCGAGTCAAGTAAATTTATTTAATAAATAACAATTAATAAACGTTACATTCGTATTACATATATAATACCCATATAGTGTTAATTATCTTTTATTATATATGTATAAATATTTTTTGTATATTAATAAAGCTTTAAAAATATGATACTTTATTATACATATATGATTAATAAAATCAGTTCGTTTTTATCGTATGTATTCAATACCATACTATGGTATACATATAATGCGAGGGATGTTCATAACATTTTTTTATCAAAAACCTCATCAAAATGGTGTAAAATAATAATAAATTGCTGTTTTACAGTTTTCAAATAAACCCCAACCGATTTCACTAAATCATCAGGAGCTTAAAAACTGTTCAAAAATGATTTATTATTAATTTACACAGCTATGTTAAGGTTTTAATAAAAAAAAAATATATATATATAAAAATAATTAGAAGTACAGGTTTTAATAAGGAATACAAGTTAGTAAAAGATCCAGCATATTTTTTCGATTGATCATACAAATGTAAATGTATAGCTGGTGCCGTGAATTTCAAACTTATCACCATATTTATACATTTGTTTTTATATAAACATGCAAATGTCTATATTATGGCTTAAGAACTCTGAAAATAGTTATTGAAAAAATTATCATACAAGAGTGAAATAATTTCATGTTGATTAATCCAGCGTACTTGTATAATATCATATTTTGTGCTGAATGGAAATTACTTTATCGTAACTTATTTTCTCCAAAATAGTCAATATT
Source organism: Lutraria lutraria (assembly GCA_964023205.1). Taxonomy (NCBI): domain Eukaryota; kingdom Metazoa; phylum Mollusca; class Bivalvia; order Venerida; family Mactridae; genus Lutraria; species Lutraria lutraria. The sequence continues at coordinate 27,315,320 of OZ026845.1, read as the reverse complement.
TCCACTAAATGACTTCTACTTAAAAAATAATATCAACTTACGTCAATTGATCTAGTAAAACCAGTCCACAATATATAGCTTTCTGAACGTTTTTCACAAAGATCGAATACGGACGGGTATAAAATCCTTACAGGCCGTTCGCTCTTTGTGCTTTCCAATATCCTAGTGCCGTGCAAACACAAGCACATTTATAAATACTATTTATACCTCGTGTCATAAGATGTTTAGCACAGTTTATATCAATCTTGAATTGATAATAAGTGATAACCCAAGATGTATTTAAGCACACTTTTTCTGCAAACAGTCAAAATACAGATCCAATAAATTGAAAATCGACACTATCCTATTGGCACGATAAGATAGGATGAGATTTACGACGCGTTTACGGTGGCTTATGAGATTGGAGATTTACAATTACCCTAGTAAGGAGGGTAGGGACGCTTCTGGTGACGTTGTCTGTGCCTGGGATACTGTGAAGGGGTTAAATTGTGTTTTGTTGACTTTACATTTTACTGACGTATTAACGATTTTTCATATGTTTACCTCATACCTAGCTAAACTTAAGACTTTAATCAAATATGTATGTTTAAATACATAAAATGATGACGCACACTGCACTAACTTCACCCTAGGATTTACAAATATGATTCCTAATCAATGGCATTTGTGATTAATTATGGTCTGATTTAATCTGGTTAAACATTGTCCGTCCGTATGTGCCGGAGTTTATTCAAACGGAAGCAAAAATGTCCCGCATGGTCGGTAAGGCTGAAACAATAGCACAGTAAAATTAGTTTTTTTTTGTGTATACATGTATGTTGTCGTTCGGTTTAAATGATGTCGACTAAACATGCATTACCTAACTGTATAGTGTAACTTAAATGATCTGTTCTGGTACAAGTGACAGTCACGTTGCTGATCATGACCAGTGGTTACGTTATGTGTCACCTACATCATTAATCACTGTTCTGTCACTCATCATTTATAATTATGTTCTTGTGCATTGTCACTGGCCACTAATTTATACGGCACAAGTCACGTCACTGTTACGTCACTGATCACTTATACGTCACTTCCACAAGTCAAGCCACTAATACGTCACGTCACTGATACGTCACTGTCACAAGTTACGTCACTGTTCACTAATACGCCACTCGTCACTACTACGCAACTGTCGCAAGTCACGTCACTGATAGGTCACCGTCACAAATAGGTATTGTAAAATTTGCGAACCCCCTCCCCCCTTTAACCACCTCTGAGTGCAAACGAAATTTTCCCAGACCGCTTTCCGTTCTTTTTATTAGCAACTAGGATTTGATTAACATGAGCGTTTCTGCATGCAGTCACAAAGTGTCGCGTCCATAAGTTGGCTATATACAAATCACACTCAGTCTGTCGGTCTAATCGCCAGTCTGACCATACGTGTATCCGTCATTTTCTATGTTTGACATGCATGAGGAGGTATTCATAGAATAAGACGAAGGGGATCAGCACATATAATCCAAATATAATTATTCAGAATTAGAATTAGAATAATTACCTCCCTTGGTTTACTAAAGTTACTAGGCGGTCTGATTTGTACTGTCGTCTAGTGTATGTATGGCTGTTACTATGGAGACCGCCATTTGTAACGAGGATCAATTTAGCTATTACGAATTATTTTTAAGTTTGTTCAGATTAATTAATAGCACTGACATTTTTGTTCGCAGTCTTAACTCAGTACATATACAAAATAAATAGCCTAGTATAAAAAGTCATGCTGTTGAGAAATTCCGCTAACTTCCAGGACATCCCTCGCATATAGTGTCGTAGCAACGCTGAGGCACGCCAAGCCGTAGTTGCCTCTGCTAAAATTGGCAGAGAAACATGTTCTATGAGGATTAGAACGCATTAAAGATCAATGTATAACTATGAGCGTCTGGCTCCTCGATTGATCCTATCGCTTGTTGTGGACTTCAGCAAATAATGCTCATATACGAAGCATTGTAACCAAGATATAACTTTATAGTTACAAAACTGCCTCATACTGGTACGATGTCCATGATGCCGATAATTGTGGGTTTTGGGGTCGTGAGGGCTCTTATCTTTTATTTTAGTCGAGGCAACTGCCTCGGCATGGCTACGACGCTGTATTCAGCTAAAACTCCTTTATACACCTTTCATAAGAAACACAGTTTGTGTTGAATGTCAGACCATAACAGCATTTGTATTATAATATTGATGTTGTTTATTTGTATTATAATCAGGGACACTATATGAATGTTATAGTATCCTGTTAGAGTCGAGTGTCAACTTACTTCGTTATACTGTCCGTTTGTTCACCACCAAGTTTTAAACCAGTTTTAGTTTACTGTCCAATGTGTAACAAAACAAAAAATCTAAACTGAAACCGAATATTTCAAAGTGAGCCCTAACACTATGTCGAACTTCAAAAATGCATTGAACAAAATCATCTTTTGACATATGAAGTATGAGTGTCAATAGATAATTATGTGATAGACATTTCTACACCTGTAGCCTTGACCTTCCGATACGATGACCCAAATAATTATTATACATGGTCATCTACTAATTATGTTTTCCTATTCTGTGAAATATGAGGGCTCTATCAAGCAAAGTAAAACAGTGTGACATTGTGATAGAATATATCGGTTGGAATGTGTGCGGACGTTTTCGTATGGGCACTTTTAATTATGTTTTTCTCCTTTTTTACATGTGAATTTTACGTTTCTGCTTCAGGTGGAGTAAAGGTACGGAACGAGATTTTCACAAATGTGTGCCATATTCGTACGAATTTTACACACATTTGTGAGTAATTCGTACGATTTTTCAACTATTAAACAAATATGCATGACTGATTATGAGGTGTGAAAAAATTGCACATTCTCTCGGGTATCCCCCTGGCTAAATGAACTGCAGCGAAGGCCTTTTGGTCCCTAACATGTTGAAACAAAATAATTTAGAATGTTACAGTTAATGACCTTATGTCTGATAGTACTTTTTACTTCTGGAAAAAAGTGTGTTTCATATCTATATCTACCACAACCTCTGCTACAGAATCATATATGTATACATCTGAAACAGTGTCAAGTGTATCAACATCTACAACACCATCAACAAGTAGATGAAGTGCACCAGTAACATCAACTAATACAGGATCTAGGCCTGAGAGACAGACAAGTAAAAATGATTTAATATCTAGGTCTGCCTGTGAACATGAATCTTCAAGCTATTCAGAGTGGCAGTGATTTCTGCCTTAAACTGTATACCTCAACGACCCACACCTTCGCATGGACAAACATTCCACGCGGATAGGAATTTAACGTTATCTCTATAACAAGCCATGATTCCCGATACCCGGACTTTAGGGGATTAACTTCATCAGCTTTAGAATCGAGGTCTTTGTTTTTACTTCCATTCATACCAAAGATTTCTACAGGATGGTAGAACTATAATCGATACTGATATCAAATTGTGATTTATTTAGCGTCCACTAATCCTTTCATTATCGATCTGGACTCATTTCAGAAGTAAGTCGGAAATCATATCTTTGGAATAGATTAACTCAGTGAATGCTGAACTTTTCAAGTAAGATTAATTAGAACATTTTTAGCTTTTGTTTGCTCGTTGTAACGCGCGAGTTGCATTCGGAATGATTCGTGAACTTTCGTCAAACTAAATTTGTTGTTCGGTAAACTTCGATATTTTCCGTAATGTAGAAGTAACAGTTCGGAATGGTTCGACAATTCCTGACAATTTGAAATCAATGTACGTGTGATTTTATTTCAGGTAGTACCAGTTCGTTATGAACGGAATCATTTGATCGAGGTGCTCAGATCGTTGTTGAATATAATAGCATGAACTTTAGTAATGCCTATTCCGAACATGCGCAGGTCAATTCTAGAATTGCATTGATTTATAAAAACACAAGAAATGTATGTATTACAATCTTAATCAAAACATCTATAACGACATTTTAACGACCATGCATCTGCAAAATTATTAAAAATACTTTTCTTATTTTTTGTTGTTTTTTTAAAGGGAAGTAACTTGTTCATTGTATCCCATTTTCAGCAATCTTGTATGAGTTGTCTTCCTTGTACTGTATAAAATTTAAGGCAACTTTAAAGTGCTTTCATCTTCTTGTTCAGGACATAGGCACTCGATTCCGTGACTTTTATACGTTTACAGACGTTATTTTCAATTTCACTCATCAAACAACGCAAACCTGTCGAAAGAAAAATCTTCATTTTTTTCCTTTATATTGGGTGTATAAAAACACCAAGGTAGTGCAGCCGCCATTTTTTTGATTGACGGTAGTGACGAAAATAAGCTTGGGTCCCGGCTTTCCTTTCGACTCAGATTCGCTGAGCTTAAGATAGACCCGCGTTCACATCTGTGTCTAGTGTTTTGAATAGTATAATTATGCAATTAATGGAAGTGTTAAGTTTACATCTGTGTATTTTCATTGAAAAAGATAAAAATAAGTTGTAGAAATCAACAATTGTAACATTTATTTGTATGCGGTTCAACTTGTATCAGATTTGGGTAAACGATCGAGTTGGTAGTGTTTTTCGCTGGTTTCTCTACGATTACATGTCGCAAAAAAATAAAACCAAAAGCGTCCACCTTTGTAGGTTTGTAGGTCAATTGACCTTCCATGAACTAGCTAGACAACAACACTCGTGTGAAATGTGTCTGTTCGAACTCATAGCGGCAAGCCATCTGGACAGTTGTCATGGTCACGGGGTTGATTCGGACTCACAGCCGTGGATCATCTGATTAAAATTTAAACTCCCATTTTGAACTACACTGTATTTACAGGTGTTGACGATCTTCAGTTACACGTAGACACATTGTTTTCACCAATCATCTGGGCTTCATAGTTCGAGTGTTCGGCGCAACAGTGTCGTAACTCATATTGAACTAAGAACAAGTTACGACACTGTTGCGCTGAGCCCTCGAATTATCATAGTCAAGTGAATAGTGTTACCGTCTGAACATTCTTTGAATCGAAACAGTAAAATCATAGAAATTATGAAAAAGGATTTCAGTTCTGTGGAACATATACCTTAGTGCACAAAGTAATTATACATCTCACATTCGGAAGAGAATAATATTATATGATTCGTCATCTAATTGTATGTTAAACGAAGTTGTTAAATTGCGTTTTATCAAATCTTTAATCTGCATACATCTAATTCAACGTAACTATTGTGTCCTTTGTTTTATTACATAATTACAAATACATCATTTACAAAACCCTGCAAAATGCAATACGCCTACAGCTTAAAGGCATTATATATAAACATCACTAAATTAGTCACAGCAGCAATTATATACACGTATCTAGAAATACAGGCACATGCCGCAGGAGGCTGGCCAAAATACAGTTAAATAATATCACAGTATAAAATGTTGGCTTCACTAAAGCCAACAATAACTTGCTAATGAGTTGCCCTTTTTATATACAACGTAAATTCAAGAATCAGTGACATGTAGAAGTTATCAGTTAATAACCTGATCAGTTTTTGCAAAGATTTTGCAAAGTTTTTGTATCAATGTGGATCTAGCAGTGTGTAAGTATTTATATGATGGTATGTGCACAATATAATCGTTTGCGGGTCTTGACGAGAAAGAGGCAGCCGTTAACAAGTCCATATCACCAATCGTCACAACCATTACGTGGGTTTCTCGAAGACGCGCCATTTCTTCAGCAGCCATCTTTAGGTTCTCCATTTCATCATCAATGAAGAGAACTGCAACTTTCTTAGAGAATCGCCGTGCGCCGTACGGTTGCGCGTATCCTTGCGAAGCCAATTTTCGGATCAGTCGACGGTAGTCCGGAAATGAAATACCATCAAAATCCATTGAAACTTTTTGCCCGGTAAGAAAAACGTCCGCTGACGTTAAACAGTTCTCCAACAATCGCCCAACTCGCAGCCGACCCGCTTCCACATCCAATGCAGTTGTGACGTCATACACGAACTTGGTGATTCTTCGAGTACGGGGAATGCCGAGCTGGGCGGAGTCGTACACAAACATCAAATCCGTTGAATGAATTAACGGGCAAGCTGAAAGAAAATACAAAACTATTTTGAAATTTACTTTAACATCAATGAATAGAAAATGTAAGCAACAGCACACAGTTATAAAACCCCAGTCGGTGATTGGTAATTTCATTTGACCAGTACAAAAAGCAATATCATAAAAAATACTATTACTAGTTTTACCGTTTTAAAAATGGTTATATAAAGCCACGTAAGTGTATAAAATGCACTTACTTAATTCTTCTTGGTCGCGGACAAAGTCGTCGGGCTCGATTGCACAGGTTTTTATAGCCAGAATGTTCTTAATCGTGTTAAGCACACTAAAATTGCTGACGTGGAACACAAAATCATCATCAGGGTCACTCGCTATATCTCGAAGTTCCGTTCTCTCAACGCTGTGTCCAATACCTATGGCAAACATGTATATGCCATCTCTCTTGGCTAATTCTGCTTCTCTCGCCGTTTCGTGAGGTCGTTTGGAAATCCCATCAGTAAAGATAAGCATAATATGAGCAACACCTGGTCTCGCAACATCTCGCGAGAAACCCTGCTCGTGCACAAATTTCAGAGCGTCAGCGGTTTTTGTTCGTCCACTCATGAATTTTATGTTTTCCATATGTTTAAACAAGATGCTTTCTTCTTGCTTGGTATTGAAATCAAAAATCACTCGAACCCGGTCGCTGAAGGTCACTAGACCAACTCGAGTCTTGGCAGAGGAGATATCAAACATGCTGATGAGGTCACGGATGAATTTCAATTGCTTTTTGAAGTCGATTGGCCATATGCTATTTGACGCATCAAGTGCGAAAAAAATATCTGCCGGTTTTCCGCCACAATCTGTAAAAAAATTAGTATGTATTGAGTAAACAATAAACTCAGACCACAGGCCATTGTTTACGGTTGAGCTTGTTCTGACTGAATACAGTATAAATATGTTATTAATGTTGACTATAATTAAATGCACAATAGTGTGTCTTAAACAGTCTTTTTATGTTTCGAAGTTGATGTCTTCTTCCATTTCTCAAACTCTATAAGTTGTGAAAAGATTCCTGAGAAAGATAGATGTGATTTTAAATGTATTTGAGCACTGGCAACCGGGAAGTGATCATAATTTTCGGGGGGTCCTATTTTTTACAATGTTAACATGACCTCGCAAAAACATACGCGTTATGGCAATTTTCGGGTGCCTTTAGAATTATCCATTTTTTCAACACCTTTGCTATTAAGCTTGTCTATATCTATATCTTAATTGGTGTATCTAATCTTTTCACTGATATACACCCTGTTTCTCTGTAGGCGAGATGAAGTTTGAAAAGATTTATATCAGACGCAAGTAGACATAATGCAAGGCAATAGACTCCCCGTGATGTTTGTAAACAAAGTCGCGAATTTTAGACCCAAAATAAACGAATAAATTATAAAATCCAATTAAATCCGGATGTTATATGTGATCCATACTCGCTTACTGTTGAAACCAATTAGTATGTATCTAGACCAGACTTGATGTTGTCAGATGACATGAATTAAATATTTCATTTCAAGGCTGCTACTGACATATGAGAAACACAACTTAACCTAGACAATTACTGCCAAACCTGTGAACAAAGGCCACGCCTGGGAAAGACAGAATATGGTCTTTAATGACAGATAACCTTTATTCAGAGGTCGGTTTCTTTTACAGAAGTAAATTTTTTTTTCAAAGGATGGTCTTTAATCACAATGTAGCTTTTATTCGGAGATGGCCACTTACGCATGCTTGATTGTACAGTCAACCTCTGTAGAGCGTCACCCTGTCGGAGCTGCAAATATTGGCGGTTGTTTAGAGGTTGTTGCTCTACAGAGGTTAAATTTATAGTAAATATCAGCTTTGGGGAATTTTAAAGATGTTGTTATAGAGTGGTTGTTGCTCCACAGAGGGTCGCTCTGGAGAGGTTGTACTGTATTTCGATGCAGATATGTTAATTCATTCTATAAGACATTGATTGATATTACAAGACAGACTCGAAAAAAAATATGATCCAAAATAAGAATTGGCTTACGGTCAAAACATTTTGTTGCGAAATATATCAACATTTTATTTCTAAAATCTGTAACTGTCTACGTTCCCTAGAGATGAGAATAAGAAAACCACTAGCTTATAAAATAAGACCTTGAAAATAATACATTTAGTATAAAAATAACCGTGTGCGTGTTATTTGATTTAAGAGTGAAATATACAGAAAACAGATCCAGGAATAATCGGTCTTCAAAATGGAGTGATTTTAACAACAAACCAGAATTGGTCAACATTGACTACAATGCAGGAATTCATTTAGATGTTAATTTATACAATGTATACAGTAAACAGTGTGTCCTTAGTCTGAAAATGACCTAAAATAATCCAAAGTCACATTCAAGGGCAAATAACTCAAAAAAAACGAGCATCGCGACTCTTATTTTTGCCTATATATCTATGTGTAAAAACTGTCAAATATGGCCAGAATGCAATGTACGTGAAATATTTTAAGAAAATTGCTAAAAGTAGAAGTTTTTTTATTCTCAAGTTACTGTAAACATGACAATAGACAAACCTGTGAACAGGGTACATCCTTGGAAACGACAAAATGTAGCCTTTGTTGACAGGTGACCTTTATTTAGAGGTTATTTTGTTCTAAATAATCAATGACGGTTTATAGAATAATGGACTTTATTCATAGGTCATTCTGTTTTTAATGACAAATAACGGTTTATAGAAGAATGACCTTTATTCACAGGACGGCCTTTATTCGGGATTGGTCGCTCACACAGGGTTGGCAGTATTTTGTTCGAGTCTCGTCACATCAAGAAGTGTAACAACTTACTTGTAACGTTAAGTCTCGGATCAATATCAGCTTGAATATCTTGCCGACTTCTAGTTGTTGCTCTGTTGCCTTCATTGGAAGGTATTGGTATGGTGACGTCACGAAGTGTTGGGGGTGACGTTGCAACGATCCGTTTTGGGGGCGGGGTCAAAGGTCCCGCTCTACTTTGTGGTTGTCCTGTGTACCAGTAATCATAAGATTTGTCTGAAATATACGATCATACATTACACTTATACATGTGTGCGGATAAATACATCAGAAATCAATTATTCGATTATCCGAATTTGGTTGCTTGAACAAAGGCCCGCCCGGTTAACTCAGTGGTAAGAGCGTTGATCCACTGATCAAGTGGCTGTTAGTTCCATCCCGGGGCGAGGCTCACACTGTCCGTGACAACTCTGAATCTGACTGGATACATATATATTACATCCCATGTTAAATTGTCATCCACCTCTGAATTATGTGGGGTTGTTTGTTAATAGCTTGCAGACAGAATGTGATTAGTGCTGGTTAAGGCCTAAATGAAATCCAGGGAAACTGGTTAGGATAACTGCCCGCCACGGTGTGACTCAAATAATGTTGAAAATGGCATTAAATCCAACGAAATAAATGATTTGTTTTAACAATCAATATTTAGCGAAAATTGCAATGTTTTGAATATCCTAAGCAAAATCTACCCGTCGGACAAACGTAAAACCTTTGAATTCTTCAAAATGCATTTTATGTCTATTCATATCTATTATACACATTGCTAGTATTTTGAATGACGTATGTAGGCGGATTTGAAAGATGTAATCATAATAGCGACAGACGAATAATTGCTGTGGTTGCCTCGTCGCCACTTTCCGCGAGAATGTCTGCAGCTACAGACGAATAAACTTAGGTTATAATACACACCAATAAACGATTCCTAACACGTGGTTGACAAGGTTCATTAAATCTATATCACAATAAGAAATGGACTTCACCACAGAAACACTGAACTAGAGGCGGACACAGACATTCTCACGGACAGCGGCGACGAGGCTAATAAAGTTTATCAAAACAGACAAATTAAACGAAACTGTGGGTAATAGAAAGTCGGAGTACAAATCTAATAATGCATGAAATTAATCAGGAAATTAAATATGAATGTTCTCTGGTATAAGGCACATTGTATATCTCAATGGCACAAAAGCAATATAAATTATGATAAAATAAAGTTGTTTTTTTAAATGCATTATTCTGTAACATTGTAGATCCTATTAATACTATTAAAGGGGCATACCCTACAACTTGGTGCATCTAGAATATAGGCAAAATGATGATAAATTAGAAGCTTGTAAAGAAAAAGCGACGAAGAAAGTTTCAGCCAAAAATTCATCCAATTAAAAATAAAATCACAAAAAAAATATTAGTTTCCATAACAGATCGGAAACTCTTTGGAATTTGTTGTACAATTTTTGGAAGGAAGTGATTTATTATTCATAGCTATGATTTTTGCGGCTAGTACCTAAACTAGTCATTTTATGACCCAAGTTCTTCTTGCAATTATCCATTATATATTGTTTTACATATACATCTAACACATTTTAACTATTTCACAGAATGTTTGTCAGTTGTAGGGTATGCCCCTTTAAATGTATTGTTTTTTGTTTACAGTCAAACCAGTGTTAGCGACAACCTCCTATAAAAGACCACCGTTTTGTCTTTCTAAAGGGTGACCTATGTTCACAGGTTTTATTGTATTAAATGAACTAAACGAGTTTGGGTCCTGTCAGGAAAACATCGACGGTTGCCAAAATGGTTATATAGATTCCCTGACAATGGCAAGTTTTCTAAGATTTGTTCGTAAGAAACGTAAAATTCTTAACACAATAGTATTTATCTGTGTCTGTAAACAGGAAACTTATGTATGAAACTTGTCTAAAATGTACATACCAATGCACGTTTTGTTTGCCAGTACATATTTCATTGTATCGAGCGATTTAAAATCTTCAACTTCAAACACATATTCCTCTGGTGGAAAACTGGCAATTTGTTCAAGCTCTCTATATTCTACGGCATCACCAACGCCAATGGCGAACACGTTAATTCCAGCTTTGCGAGCAGCTACTGCTTGTTGTATTGTCTTCCTGCGGTCTTGTGATTTACCATCCGTGATAATAACAGCAACATGTATGGAGTTAGCCCGGGCACCATATCTTCGACTGAACATATGTTTAACCATGTACTGAAAAAGACAAAGTGTGGTTTTATTTACAGGTGGCCTTTGTTCGGTGGTTAATATGTTCTAAATAACCAATGACAGTTGTTTTTTAATTTTAGTGTTATTTATTTACAGTGTTGCCTTCCTTTCGGGGGGGGGGGCGCCGCTAAAGTACACAATGATATCATGCTGCAGTAAAACTTCGTGAAACAAACTCATTGAATATCAAAACTAACTCATTTTAAATACCACATAATTATGTTCTCAATTTTACTTAACTTACATATATTATATATATAGATGTATGTTTCAAACGGACAGTGTGACCACATTAGTATCTATTATTTGTAGTTTAGTCTACGCCATAAAATTCAATTTGATATACAGAGCGATCTCTCCAGAACAGCCATGTCTTGAGCAACAACCTCCCTTCAACAACAGCATATTTTTCCCATTGCACGATGTAGCAATTGATTTAACCTCTCTAGAGCAACAACCTCCCAAAAACAACATAAGTTTGCTTCTCCCAAAGGGTGTTGATTTAGAGAGGTTGCACTCTTTAATGATACGGCAAGATTGATTTACCTTCAAAGCCTCGCCAGTGTCAGTTTTTCGTCCAGCTCTATGCCGAATACGAGTCAATGCTCTTTCCAGGAGGTCTCTCCTATTGTTTTGCCATAAGTGAAACTGTAGATAGAAGTGATCGGCAAACGTTATAACACCGATACGGGTTTGGTTGGGTTTTAGGCCGATGTCAAAATTATCGGCAAAGTCCCAGATGAATTTCTTTTCCAACTCGAAATCCGGTTTCCATATACTGCTGGACGTGTCGATAGCAAAGACAATATCAAAGGAATTATTTGCGCACGTACCTGAAAATGAGATCCAAAGTTACAGAGTTAAAGTAAATACGTGTAATACATGAACTCACTATTTAACTCATATCCATAAGCACGTGTACATAGTATGCATGTTTTATAGTGCATCTATCCTTATTAGAATATGATAGACAAAAAAGCGCTTGAGTCATATTGATTGAATTTTAGATATTCACTGAAATCGTATATGTTTACTATGCTTTTAAACTATGTCGTGTCTGATATAGTTTGCAGAAGCTGTTTATATAACAAATATTTTAACCTATAATATACGACATATAATGCTAGGCTGCTAGCTCATATGTTATGTTATGTTTAAGATTGTGATGTAAATAGATTTGCATCAATATGATATTCTAAATTTCGTTTTCATGTGAACATAATTACCAATATTGATAGCCATGTGGACTTTGAAATAATGTAACAAATGCCTTAGAGCGAGTGATGTTAGACTTCACAATTATTCCCGATTCTAGTACTTTCAGTTCTCTGATTGAGTACGTACTAGGGGTAAAAATCCACTATATACGAACATTGCAACATCCTGTTATAACATTCATTGTGATACTCAAATTATTGGCGATATTGCAAAACAAATCGCAACATTATCTTGAATACGTACAATCTAGATTATGTCTACCTAAGTTTAGATAAATCCGAACAAACGAATACCTCGTTTCCAATAACATAATATCGGATGCATCTATATACGTCGCAACGTTTTTCCCATATATATTTGCGCAGTAATCGTGAGTATCAACAACTAAAAAAGGCTTCTTAGACATTTGGCTGTGTTTACCAATACCAATAGTATAATTACGGTATGTTCAGTACTAAAGTCCCATAACCATATAAATTTATCGGTCGTAATAGTTTCTGTTTGTTCTATAACAGAGGAATCCGGTGTGTTTTCCTCCCGTGCGTACTTTATAGCAAGAAAAAATGTTTCCAAAACCACTATCGTATTTTTTCAATATCATTGAAAAAATAATATTTATAGAACAGCTGTGTTTTCCCGCAGTCATATTATGCACAAGTATGAAGTGACGTCACGCGCTCTATATATTTCAAGTTTACAAAAGCATAATTCACAGCGAAATGAGTGTTTTTAGAAGAAAAAGGGCTTGTTTCGTCGGTAATAATTGTCTTGGGATAAAATTAGCAATTGTCCTTTTTTTGCATACATATTTTTATAGCAAAAAGCTAATGGGACTTCAATATGAGGATGATATATTTTTGAACCGTTTTTTTTTTTGCATTTTCTATATATTTTAGCTTTAGGATTGGAATCTTTTAATGTTAATACCGAATTTTTTTATCTAAATTTTAGCAATGAGGATTTGCGTCATCTGTAAAACATTTTCTTATTCCTCTTGAATTGTACTATTTAAGTGCAACCTCTCCAAAGCATTAAAGCAAAATAAATAGATTGTTGTTTATTGGTTGTTGCTCTAGAGAGGTTAAATTGATACATGTACGTTGTTAAATCGTACAGTCCAAAAACATCTTACTGTTTTTTAAAGGAGGATGTTGCTCAAGAGAGGGTCGCTCTGGAGAGGTTGTACTGTAGTTCATGTTTTATGTTATAATCCCGTCTCCCCTAAACGTCATGTTGTATTTTACAAGATATGGACCAAGCTTTACTATAATATATCCCTGAAAAGTTGCCAGATTCATCATGCAATGTGTTTCTATACCAATAAAATGGTGTGGAGATTTTTTATCAAGTATCAATTTAACGATTGCGTTTGATCTATACGAATCGACATATTAAAAGTATTTATCCATTATTATTAATTATTGTTTAGTTATTCGATGACGTCATAAGTCTGAGAAAAATACCACCATGCTACAAGGTGATCTGACGTTCATTCCATATAATATTGTGAGCAGTAAACAATTTACGGATCGTTAAAATCACGTAAATAGTGCATTAATTACTACACCGGTTCCGATGGTCGTGCTCAAAATGTACAATAAATACATTGTGTGTCTCTACCTTATGACTTGATTCAAAAGACACTGTTGTATACATGTATTGAGGACCGTGGTCACATCTGCAGATCATCATATGAAACTCATGATAAGGTTATCCCTACACCTTTGATGTTATGCTTCAAAGCCTTAGAGATAAATATGCATTTATCAAATGCCCGATTTGCAAGAAAATGATAAATGATATTATTTAGAAACACTTTCACGAGGTCCGAATAGTTTGTGCAAATCTACAAATGATTATCGGTAAGTAATTGTAACAAAATATTCGTTATGAGATATTTGTCGGGAATTAGCGACTGTATGGTCTTCAAACTATTCGAAGAATGTGTTAAACATAATTGTAAAATGACGAGTTATTGAATGATTAACCATATAATAGCTTTAAAATGAAATAAACAATATCAGAAATGCCACATTCACAAGCAGACACGACATAACAATGTGGTCATGTGGTTGAATGCCGGACAATACGAAATATTGGGCATTAGATACAAGAGTATGGATCCAGGCCATTACCGAGGCCATGAAAGTCGGGCGAAAGAGCTAACCAAACAAAACGCAGACGTCGATTAAGCCATTTAAGGCATGAGGCACATGAATATGAATCCTGGACATTCCCAAATGCTGTACCGTGAACTACTACCGTAATGAGAAGACTGCTAGGGGACATTCTTAAAGAAAGTGATGCACATGGGTTTTGGTGTTAGAAATCATGCGCTGAAGGACACTAATGGTATAAGGGGAGAAAACTTAGACTAAAATTTCGAATTCATTATATTTGCGTGAAATTTTACCACATACAATGACAAATACTATACCGCCCACTCAAATGAATCAAACATAGCGTGGAATGTTTACAAAATAGCGTTAGATATCATGTTGTGAACACATTCTTGATATTTATGAACACCGACTGCACTTTAAGAGGTTGTTATTTTTAGTGCACATGCATATAAGCAGACGATAAGATAAGCAACAACGTCACGATGGCAAGAACTGCAGGCGTGGTATACATTGTATCAGATCAACGTCATTGAACGTCTGTTTTTGTAGATTTTTTTTATTGTTTATTTAGCTAAGGTTTGATGCTTCGGATAAACTTTGTTTACTAGAGTTCATTGAACGCATGTAATACTTCTAGATCAAGAAGAAAATAACATGTCTTCTTTATGATACAGTCGGAAAGTCTGTTTGTTGTTTATCCGAATAATTACTTTAATTATCAAGTAAAAAACAGACGTCATCGGAAGTCATTAGCGTCGATCATCTGCACTTCCGGTTATTCTGTAGAGTTCAAAACAAACATTTCTCTTTTCTTATAGTTTATATAATTGTTTTGTTTATTCTTTAATGAACACTGTTTTAAACTTCTGTGAAGCAACCTGTTTCAAAAGAAGCTCGAAAGAACATAAATTATAAGCATTGGTTGTTGTATAAGTGATTGAAAATAGTTTTATCATCTTCGTGCAGGAAATTCTTGGCAAACTAGACTATTTCCTACATATATGTCACAAACACCGAGGGTATTTCTAGTGAGAATTCAATGCATATTTCGTATAGATGTACTGATTATTTACTTAATGAATAACTCTTTGTCTGAATAAGGAAGTTATAGGGAAGAATTTTTGATAAACTGATGAAATTAGAAATACTGTATTTGATTGCCCATAGATTCGGAAGTTTTTCCCAATACTTTTCTAACTGAAATTTATGGAGACTTTTAATTATCATCCAAGAACTCAATTTTGAGTTGTGTCATAATCGTTCGAATATCTGTTAAATATAAAACTGCAAACTATATTTCATAACTAACTTCATATCTAAATGGATCTCTTTTTTACAGAGTACATCTTATTGTGTACTTGATAAAATTAATGGACAAAAAAAACAGAGAAGAAAAGTAAATTTGATTACCTGTCGGCGCCAGGCGATCTGCTGTCACGATGATAGACTGAAATAAAGAAGAAATACAAGTGTTATATCATACCATTGAGAATTTATTGTAGCTTATATTAGTTAAATGCTTATGACTTTATCATTTTATGCTTCCAATATTGTTTAATATCAATTTACATGGATTACTACCTTCAACACATATAAGCATTATGCAAAGTGCAACAAAAACGGTACGCTGAATACCGGAAATACACGATGTCGTTTCCGATGAATGCCGGAATCATCGAGCTCTACCGGAAACAAACGATTTTTTTCGCGTTCCTGCGTTGCGTTACTACGCAAAATCTATTATCATGTTAGTGATTTATAGAAAAGCAGCGGCATTATAAAACTAGTTATTGGTTTGTATGGACGCATGTGCCAAGTTTGTGAGGTTTTTTTTTGCATGGATGGACATTTTTCATATAAACATACGCTGCAAATCCAGTCTGGTATTGTCTTCGCAACACGTTTACAAAACATTGAAAGTATTAACACCAGCATAAGAGATAAATAACATTTAGAAGGCGAACCCATAAATATAAAGAGAAACGTTTATTCTTGTCTATATCAATTTCATGACGAGAACGTGAAATATGTTACTTCCAGAAATCAGATAAATTCATCTCAACACCAACCTATAATTGCTACCACTGCATCACCGAAACTATAAATATTCAAAACTCTACTAAGATGAAAATAGACGCAACACTAGGAGTAGATAACAATGACATAAATCGAGTTTGTTCCATGGAATTGACTTATCGGTTCTTTCATTTTAGAAGAACCGCAACAAAAATAATACTTGTTGTATGCACATACATGTATAAGACGCCCCCTGTTGAGATCTACAATGTATCTCAAAATACATGTACAATAACACCTCACCTTCACGATCTTACCCGAGACACCACTTCTTTCTGGTTCTTTACCTTTTCTACATATCAGTTTCATGATTGATTTCGTATCGCTACTGATAAGCTATCCCACATAATTCAGAGGTGAAGGACAAATTAATATAGGATGTTATATATTCAGTCAAAGTCACGGACAGTGCGAGTCTCGCCCGGGGTCGGAACTCACAACCACTTGATCAGAAGACCAACGCTCTAACCACTGAGCTATATTAAACCAGGCAGGTTACAGTATATTATATACGAGTATGATACAATATTTATATGGAGGTATGATATCTAAAATTGATTTACACTTTGAGGGGCTTTACTCAAGTGCCAGCTCATTTCATTTTCAACATTAAGTGAAAACTAATATGGAAATACTTTAAGTAATACTCGCTTATTTAGCATTCCACGTGTCATGAAACATGATATGTCATCATGTTGAATTAAAATACATGCAGTTTAAATTTTCATATTTGGTTTGTGGTTAAACCGAGTTATTAGTCATCGTTTGAGTTATAAATCAGTTATCTTGAGAATGTGTGCCCACATTATGAGAATTTTTCCATATACAAACATATCCATCCTGAAAAACAACGGTGCTTTGGGTCTCAATTATTTTTGGCATTTTAAAATCATCGAAAAGTGGTTTGTTAAATACATTTCGAAGATGATACATCGTAAAGGTATGAACAAACGAGGGAAAGATTATTGTATGTTTATTAATTCGCCCGATTGCAAAGTTTTAATTTATAGTAAATATAACTAAATATGCCTTTTAATTTACCATTGGCGCTTTCTCTTACCAAGGGGTGACATTTTATGCATGCATACAGTGTAACCTCTCCAAATTAACACCCTTTGAGAGTTGCAAAATTATGTTGTTGGTGTTGTTGTTGTTGTTGTTGTTGTGAGGTTGGTGCTCTGTATAGAGAGGTAGAATTAATAGTTAAAACGTGTAGTGGGAAAATTTTATGCTATCGTTGAAGGGGAGGGGTGTTGCTCAAGAGACGGCCGCTCTAAAGAGGTTGTACTGTACATGATTATGCGACAAATGGTTTAACGATGTCGCTTACTATGTAATATTGTAGATTATTCTAATTATTGACCACGTTAACAGGAGTTCTTGTTATTGAGGGTGTTAATCACGTCTCCTATCAATGACAACACAGTATTAGTTTATCCAACGTACATAAGACTTGAAGTCAAGTTCCGAAATAAAAGACACGCATATCGGATGACCATATTATAACAGATACACCTACGTTATGATAGTACTTAGATTCGTATACGAGTACATTATTACGTTGCTGAACTAATCTTAAGTTGGTTCAAAAGTAGATCATCTACATAAAGCCAATGATCTAACGAAGGCGACACTGTGGTTACTGCATTGGCGACAGTGCTTTTGTATTAAGTTCTAAATCGGATAGATGAAAAAAAGCATAATGACAACACGACCATTTGCAAGTGATGAAAAAATAATACATATAGTTTAGAGTACAGACGTGCTTGTGAATCATATTGCTACATACAGCAAAACTTGGTAAACTCCGCAATATCAGGCCTGTAGAAGACTTCACTTTAACGACCGTTAAAATTAATAGTAAACTGTAGTTTCAATACATTCACTGAGTTTCGACTGGGTAATGTGAAAATAACTTTGTCCAATCAGCGTTTGTCTAAGGAAAAGTGCGTATTTTTCACTTACGGAAATGCCCGAGTATAGTTACGATTGCTCTGTTTCGAGACAATTTCAAAGTCACAGAGGGAGTGTTATATTGCGGTTTTACTGTAAGAAACATAATAATCAAACTGGTAGATTTGAATGTCTCGGAAGTAAAATGTTGAAAATCTGTTTAAATAACAGGTGGTGGTCTGTTTGATTAAACTACTTGTCCGCTATCATTAATCCAGTATATAAAATGAATGGTAATAGTCGTAAAATTAGAAGACGTATTTTATGTGAGATAAAATTAATCATATAATTTGCACAAAAAAACAAAAACAAATAAAACGCAAATGATAAATATGCAATTAAATTCAGATTGCTGCATATTACAATTTTATGTTTTGTCGACACGTCAATGCGCGTTATTGTACGGCGACGGAAGTCGCCGTACACTCTGGAATGCTTATTTTTAAGTGGCAATGCAAAATCGCAACTTCTTGCACCGAAGCAGATTACTGACAGTGCCAGAAATATCTGCAATGGTCATCACGTGATAAGTGGCAATGCAAAATCGCAACTTCTTGCACCGAAGCAGATTACTGACAGTGCCCGAAATATCCGCAATGGTCATCACGTGATATAAACAAAACAGAAATAGAGCGAGGTCACGTGTTACTCACACCAACTAGTGTTAGCTTGATGACGCAGTCGCTATTTATAGTCTAAGAATGGAGCGAGCTCGATAAACAACGACGGGAATGAATCTGCCCATCTGTCAATAAACGAACCGAATCCAATCCTAATATAGTAAACAAACATGGCGTTGAATTTAGTACACTATCAAGCATTGTGTTATATTACTGATGATGAAGCAAAACTACTTTTTAAGTGGTGTTCATGTGTACATACAGACTGTGTATTATTCAAGTTGTTAATCGGACTCGCTAATAGTCTCAATGATCACGTGACATTCACCGAATACTAGTAGCTGTTTCATATCGTTGTCGTCTCGCCATGTCAATCACCTATAAATTACTAGAAACGTGTCAATATTTCAATAAAAGTGGTTTCAGTTGACTGAGAATTTGTCTCCGCCTGGTGCGCTACAACGAGAACTAGTTTAGTATTTATATGGGCACTGTGACGACAGGGTTCGACATTAAGGCAGGTCCGAACGACAATCAATAGCTTACTGGTCCAGTCTAGTGCATCTTGCTATTTGGTAGCCCGAGTGGTCGTGCTCTTGAAAATGCAGCCGAAACTCTTTATATCAAAGGACTTAGGAAAAATTGTTCGATCTAAATGAACTTCGATGTATAAATTATTAGAGAAATTCGCTGTGTTTATTACATTTTGGAGAGATCGTCGGTGTGTTGTAATAATCATTTAATACGGAACACGGTATTTATACGTTTCGATGTATTTATTTTAGCAACATATCGCAAATAAACAAAACATTATAAACATATTTACACAGACTAATTTTATAATCGCGAGCGTGGACACTGACTTGTTTACGATATTGTAATTAATTAAATATCGATTTCGGAGCTCAATACAAAAAATGTCCGATCAGGTGAGAAATGATGATTTAATTGGTTCGACATAGACGGTCACTTTATGGTTCGATATAGATGGTCACTTTACAGTTGAAAATCTATGTTTGGGACCGTTATACCAGGTTTTTACGACAACGTACCCTCAGACAACGGAGTATATTATTTTTGGAGACTTTATTTAAATATTTTAAATGCATTCCAGCAGATATTGCAACGTCTGATACATCGAGGTGATAGTTTCCCCTGATTTTAATTTTAGGGTGGAAACAGGGACTACATATAGACTACATATAGAGTACCTCGTGAACTGTAGAACCATATGACCAGATTCATGAGATTCATGAAACGGCTTGTATTTTTGATGGAGTAGATGATCACTTTAGTTTCGGGATCAGTTAAGTCAAAATAACAAATTCGTTTGATCTGAAACTTCAAAAATGTTACATAGGCCACATTCTAGTATTGAATTCCGGATGCGATTTTGCGCCGTACAAACATTTAACTTGTTCAACATTTGAATTAGTAGTGTATGGTACGGTACGGTTACTAGTAAGGAGTCCGGGAAATAAACTAAACCATCCAGAATTCAAAATGGCGATCATAGGATAATACAACACGTATGAAAAAGGAGGACAATTACTGATGGTTGATTCGTTTGATGCAGTTAATTTGTTAGGCAACATTTAAACATCCAGTTGTTATCGTAGGAGGTCTGTAATGACCGAATTATTTATTGTTGCCAAGAAATGACTGTTTGCCAAAATTATGTCACTAGTTTCATTTAGATAGTTTTTGGGTCAAATCTTGCGACGTTCAAAAACCCGTATGACAACGTCTCTGGCAAGTATAATCTTGAATACATTGTTAAACTCAGGAATGCCAATGATATCAATTCCAGTTAGTTATTCTTAGACTTCTAACAGCTTGAATTCTGCTCTCTAAGTTTTACAATCACGAACCAATAAATGGCGCTTTATGATAGTTTCAAAATACTCTACAATGAACTGAAATACAAGAGTTCGGACCAATAACGACTGTATGCAAAATAAAACATAAGAACAAAACCAAAATCAGGAAATAATTAAAAAGGTGATTATTTGAAACTGAGACTGTCCGGATAATCAAATTATACAACGAACTTCTAACACACACGTATCAAAAATAAACAACAGTCAAACCTTATACAGCGACCATTCAAATATTACGACCACCTCGATACAACGGCAGATTATTTCCGGATTTCAATATTTATTCTATATTTATAATGAAATCACCTTAAAATAAGGACCGTTGTCATGGATCCCAAAGGTTTTTTTAACGTCCAGGTTATACTGTAAAACACAACGAACCTCAGTTTGCGACTTCATCAATAATTACAATGACCACAGTCATATTTTCACACATTTTTACAGATGTTCAACAACTCCTAATCAATCAACTTTGAAAATGATGACATCCCCTTGAATTTTAAAGCCGCGACCATGGCGGTCTAATGTGCTGGATTTGTAACTCCGCGATCCAGGTTCGATTCCCGGTAGCGGCATATGAAAATTAGACGACCATATCAATGTTGAGAAGTTGCCGTTTCCTAGTGGAATGATGATTTAATACTTGTTAGAATACCGTCCGGGAAAACGTGTAAGGTAAATCGGCCGTCGTATTTACGTAAACTATTGTATCAGAGGTATACTGTAGTCGTATGTCAGCCAGATGATTCTTAAAACTTATTTGAGCGCATAATTAGATAGTCGTATAATTATATAATAGGTGTGCACGACGTCGAGACTAATTATCTCCTTCGTACGATTCTCGTTGACAAATTGTATGCACAACAAAGACATTGTTTTCAACATTATTATTGTGCAAACAATCGGACAGAATAATCACCGAATTAGTATTGTAATGATGCGTGATTGTACAGCCAGATATTTAGAATTTTTGTAGAGAATTTCTGGCCGTTCTCCCATATACTGTCAACATGTGATAATTATCAAGATATGTTTTAAGTAGAAAACGTTGTGTAAAATATGCAATATTTTGGATAATGATCTTTTGTTGATTTGCGAGGTGATTTTATATTATCAGGAAAAAAACATATGGCGTACTTGAAGAGCTGATCATAAAAACAAGGGATCAAAAGTCGCCATTGTTACCACGGTTAGGCCATCCTTTAAAAATATCTTGTTTTGGTTACGCTACCTACTCACCAAAAAAACGGCCATATCCAACTGTTTTTGGCCTCCTGTGTATTTTTTTCAATCTATGAATAGCGTTTTCACAGGTATTTTGGATTCCATACAAAAAATAAATTGCAAAACAAAATACATGTATTTTTTACCTACCTACCTACCTACCCACCCACTGAAAATTATCTGAGTTGGGTTACCACAACCAAACATTTCTTATGGATGGCCTAAAAATGTGTAAATATTTTTTTATGGGTCAATTCTTACAAATTTGTTGTAAGACAAAGCACCTTGATAGAAGCTTTAGAGTTGGAAGTGGACTTAATAACAGAATTATGAACTAAGACTGATCTAACAGACAGATTTATAATCTCAGACTAGTATTATTAAAACGATGTTAACGTCATATCATTGAACAGAACTTTTCCGTTATGTGTCAGACATAAGCGCCTGTTTTATCTGTTATTTTATCAAATACTTCCTTGATTCGTCTTATTGCTCAAGTATAAAGAACAACGGGATTCTTATCTACGTCATAAGAAGAATAAGCCAGGTAGCATCAAGGCATATTCTAAATAAAATAGTTTTTATTTTATTTGGGTTTAAATGTTTGTTGTTATATACAGCGGCCGATTCACTTAAACTGTTTTTCCCACATGTGGCTGTATCAGTGTTCGGGCCACACACAAAAAAATCCCGTCACTGAGCTTATAAGCTCAGTGACGGGATTTTTTTGGTGAACCAAACACTGATACAGCCACCTGTGGTTTTTCCTGGGCTAAATGCTTACGAGTACATTAACTAAATCAGCTTTCCACTAGGAACCGGCAACGTTTCCACATGTGGAGGAACTCGACACAGTTGTCAAATTTTCATGGAAGTGTATGACCTGCCGTGACCGGGAATCGAACCCGGATTGCCGGGTTACCAATCCGGAGCACTAACCTTATAGATATAGATGTTAAAGCTAAAGTGTATTAATCTATCCGAAAGTTCTATAATTGGCAAAATGACTGTTTGCATGTGATAAGAATCATACGAAAATACGTAGATTTAAATAATGAATATTGGAAGCGACATATAACTTTTGATAAACAACTATAAATAGAAATGAAAGGGAGAAAACAAGGAAATTTAAAAATCCACAAAATAAAAAAATCAAATTTGAATGTAGCTTTCCACTTTTCCAAGATAAACTACATTGCCGTTTATATATTTTGTGGGAGCGAGCAGGGCATGTTTGAATTCAGCATAAATTATATTATTATTGCTTGTATCGTTTAACAGTGGATTAAAACGTTAGGGAACACTTTATTCTGATAACTTATAACAACCAGGTTTGATAAATTACACAGACAGTTCTTGACTTGAGATTCACAGTTTTGTGACTTAAACATTAGACAACATGTTTGATATTTTGTCATTGCTCTTAATAAATCATTCGGAACAAATCGTCTAAGGCGGGTTCTCATTTTATCATCCCATAATGGAATTTTTTGTCTAAATACATTTATCACCACAAATGACTTTAATTATACATATCTTGCTAATCACACATTGTTTTCGAATAAGGGTGTTAACGATTTCCATGGTTATAAAAGAATATATTTTCTGATTCGTAATAGATATGCCGGCCATGTTTCATAGAAAGCATCGCCTACACGATAACATATCGAACCACTTAATCAAATATCTCATTAACTCTACAAAACACCAGTACACAAATCTTATTTAGATCATCCACACGGATATATACTGAATTAAACCTGTGTAAACCGTCACCTCGAATAAAGGCCACCCCGTGAATAAAGACCATTCTTTGAAAGAACGTTTTTGATTATTTAGTACAAAATAACCTCCGATTAGATACCACCTATCAATAAAGGTCACGTTTTGTCTTTCCGGCGAATGGTCTTTGTCAACAGTTTTAATTGTACTCTTATTTCAATATTTGTATTTCAAGCAATATAAAATGTTGCAATGTCATTTACGCAACATTATTGTTGCTGCCTTCATATGTGAAAATAATATAAAAAAATTGTGGTAAAACAGTTCATAATTATATTTGAATAAGTCATATTCACAATTTAATGTCATTTTTTATGTACTAATGTGGAAATATAGCGTATCATATTCGCTGTTTGATGCACTTTATAAATCGTTTTATACGAGTTTGACGGTTTTTCGCATCCAACAACCCTGGATTAATTTTATCTTGTTTCGATTGTTGCTAGCTAGAGTAATAATGCAAAACTTAATGTTTACAATTCAAAGACGTTGTTTACTTCACTCAAGCGTTTAGACACAAATATTACCATACAAACTGCGTATTGCAATTCTTCTGTAAACAATTTCAATTTTATATGGTTAAAGATAAACTCACTCACCAAAAATCCACTAATAAAATACACTAATTTAATCCACATTTTGAATAATCTATTCTTATTTTCTACACAATAATTGTAATGTCCGTTAAATTGTAAATCGCACAGGTAGAGTTTAGATCATTGTATTCCGGTATGAAAAGCGTCCGGAAATTATTCGGTTTTATACTCCTCGTAAAATGTTACTCCACCAAAACGTCAACGAACTACGGAACCGCGTTCACGCCATCGATATAAAATTATGACTCACAAATCGTTCAGTCAATCCTATTTAAACAAATCCATACGAATAGTATAGGATAGCTAGGTTCTATGTGTCACCCCTATTGAATGCACCAGCCATGTTGACTATTGAGAAACCTATCTTTTATGCGCACTGTACCTCCCGAATCCCTTCTCTATTTACCAGGTGCCTGGCTGAAATGGGCCTACGGTAACCATTATTTAACTCGCTGGCGGCTCAACAACCGATCGCATCAGTTCACTGGGAATTGAACCTTCGATCTCCTGATCCAAAGGCGGACACCCTAACCATTCGGCTGCGATTGTGGATGTAAGTACAGACTTAGTGTTGTCCTGCACCACTCTTTAACACGTCAACCATGAACGAATAACCTTCGATGAGTAAGTTACTAAATTATGAATGATTGTTTAATTAAAAATAAAATCTTTTCTAACATTAAGATATTATTTTCGTTTCTAATGAATAATGTAATGCTATTTACATTATTCATTAGAAACGAAAATAATATCTTAATGTTAGAAAAGATTTAATTTTCAAGTTTTGTTAAAACAAATTATGTCACGTGACAAAAACGAATGACGTCATTTTCCTATTTATTTTTGCTTATTGATGATTCACGAATGTTTCTCAAGGAGATGCATGGCTTCTCTTAAGAATGGCTATTAAAAAATCAATATATGTAACAAAATATTGACAAGATAACAATTTGTTAAATGCACCTTGACAAATATTAGAATTGTTATCGGCACAGATCTTCTTTATCATAATACACTGCATGCGAAATGGTTCATTTAAATTTGATGAGTCAGTGCGCGTTTTGGGGAATTTAAAATGGACATACGTACACGCTATGGTATTATACTTCTCTAATTTCCCACTAAATTTCTTTGTATATATGTCAGTCAGTATTGAACACATTGTCGTAATTGTTACAATCTATAGAATTGCTGGATTCAACTTAGATCATTATAAAATTGACGTTAAATTAAGCAATTTTCTATTCACAAGTACATAGACCAAATTTGTAAAATTATCTATGACAGAAGTTAAGTTAATTTACAAAAAGGTTAGATTAACTTTTTTATCGGTATGACAAAAAGCTGACCAGATATGGTGACAGGATAAATTTAAGTTTTTCTTAAACCTTTCTCCAATACGATTAATGATGACTCGAGGTAAACTGATTTTCTTTGGCTCAATGCCGAACATCCGAACTTTATCACAATCAGGTATGTTAACGGTGACGTATAAAGCATGTGTCTACAAACGTTTTGTATTTATGTTTTATCGACAGTAAGCGTACCGAGATCAAATAATGACCGTAAAACTTAGAAACTAGGGGCATGCTATCAAACTCATTCGTTTCATTTTGCGAATCCAGCACAATCTGCACTACAACTGTAGTTAACTTCAGAGACGATGATGACGTTGTTGAATTGGTTAAAACCGTGAATAGACATACAAAAAAGGGCATGCTCGTGAATAAAGTTAAACTTTGATATTATACAGCGTATCGGATGCCGAAACCGTGGTCCAGCAGTTAATGAGCTAGGGTTGTAACCCAGTGATTCAAGCCGCGGTAGGTCATACCCTTCTATGAAAAGTTAACTAAAATGTCGATTCACCTACAAGTGTGAAGAAATGGCCGGCTACGCTGGAGATGTTGTACTGTATGCGGATATACCTCGGAGTAGCCATTGTGTATACATACGTATTAAATGACGAGTTGAACAATAGATATTATGTGATTCCATGACTTGTCACTATTCTATGCATATATTTTAAAATACAGGTTAGATACCTTATTCATTTCCCTGATTTGCTTCCCGTAAATGGCAAGTTTGTAATGTTGTGACAATCATTTCCATTTTATAGTAATATAGTGCAACCTTTACAGAGCGGCCCTCTCTTGAGCAACATAAATTTACTACTCATAAAGGGGGTTGCTTTGGAGAGGTTGCACTGCATTCCTGTAACTATGCATGAACCGTAACTATAGATGATTGCATAAAGTTGGTACGCAGTTCTCATTTAGGGGAATTTGGTCTGCAAAGTACCTGTAATGCAGATTGCTATTCTTAAAGAGATTTTTAATAAGCAACTTCTTCAGGCCTAAAACAGCCACTCAAAGATAGCCGAATAATGCACAAAAATTATTTCCGGGACTTGTTTTATCCCAACGGAATGCTCAATAAAGCTGCTTAATTTGTCCTGTCTTGGAAACGCCGAAAACGTTTACATAGCAAAACCTGAGAATTCACTAAAGAACCAATAATCATCTTACATTAAAATACTGTTTTACCTACTAAAATAATCTAGAGTTTTTCTTGGCAACCAATTAGAATTAATAATGCAAAAAATGTACCGCTCGATCAGGGGTTACCAATAAATCCAAACAAAACGGTAATCTCATTATAGACAGGAATGCGTGCCTTTAGTTTTCTGAATCTTTCCCAAAATATGTCCACGTCTTCTCATTTAAATACGGAATCGGGATAGGGCCACCGCGATCTTGCCGAGCGCCTTTTTTTGACTGGCCTTGGTGTGCGCCTGCAGAGCTTCTGTAGAGTTGTAGGATACCTTTCAGCACTGCCATGGCGACCTTGAGAACCGTGAGAACGCTGTCCTATTGTGACAGGGGTTTAACCTTACATGTTATAATGGAGATCATGGATTAATGCACTTAGAAATGGTACAGAAATATTATTACATGTTAAATAAATGTCTATGTCTTTGTTATGTTAATGGCGCAGCTTAATTCAAATAAAAACAAACTGTTAATGTTTTGTATAGTAAACTGCTTGACAGTGGCATTTAATGAAGAAAGCCCTTGGATTGATCATGGTGTACTAAGACCGTAAGTGACGTAGACACGGCCAATTTAGATGCTAATTGGGCATTTACTAATACTGAGTTAATATCCGCTGGGGTAATTTGAACAAATGTAAAACAGGTGTACAAAAATTATGTTATCGTTTGCAAACCAAATACATTACCGCCCTAACGAGGTTGCAGTTGTCACAATAAATCGCAACACATACACTGGAGAAATCTGAAACAATTACCACTTGTTACGTTCGCATCCAATATTGATAAGTTTAAGCACGTTTACAACACAACATCAACTTAAGTAAAATAACGGCTCTGCTTCGTAATCGTTTATGTTTTTGATCTTAATTTTATTGCTAATAAAAACCACTGAACACAACATTTTTATCTGATTGTAACGGAGTCTTATGCATCTTTGTGGTTAACACGATTAACGGGTTTTACCGAAGAATCCCGAATAGATACGAAGAAAATTCCATTCGTAAAATAGTTTCCCGAAATAAAACGAACTGTTCCGAATATCACGGAGCATTGTCAATGTGTTGTTATTGAAATAACCGGCAATTGTCGAAATAGACAATAAATATGGCTGCATTCACTGCATGAATTTACAACTCGATTTTTGTCGGAAGGGTACGTAAATACATGAACCTGGGCGAGCCATTCATTATCCACACGTTAACTATAATGACGGTATGAAGAAATGTTACATACAATAAAACAGGTGTTTGATTGAAAGATAAATTCAGTAACTGGCTGCAATACAGTCTCATTGATTAACATGTTAGTTTGTTTTTGCAACAAAACGCAAAAGATAAAATTATAGACATTAATAATTCGAAACTGCTGTTCACGCTAGGAGATATTATATTCATTTTAAACACGGAATTAATTGTTTTACAATATGTTTATTTCTTTGATCTTTACAGCCGCTAATGCAGAGGTTATATAATGTAGACGAAAATAGCACAGGAAAATAATGCTTCCCTTAGCTAAAACTCTTTTTCGGATATGTAACTACTGAATTTAGATGCT
Source organism: Lutraria lutraria (assembly GCA_964023205.1). Lineage (NCBI taxonomy): Eukaryota > Metazoa > Mollusca > Bivalvia > Venerida > Mactridae > Lutraria > Lutraria lutraria. The sequence goes on along the minus strand of OZ026845.1, from coordinate 27,286,623 downwards.
CGTGGCCTTGAACGGTTGCTTACATTTTACTTTCAAGTTCTGTTTAATCAGAGATGGATACCACGCTCGTTTTTGGCGCGTAAATCTCTTCCAAGAAGATAATTACCTCTAACATTGAGAGCTTTCGCATTCAATTTTCGTGCGAAATTTTCCGATATCAAGTATTTATTTTAGACAGAAATCAATTTCAAATCGCAGTTTTTTTGTTAATCCTGTTGTTGATATAAAAATTCGAAATGCAATATTTTTAGCATCAATCAAATGTGACTACAGATAGATGCCCCCATGGAGACTTTTGTGCTAAATTTTCCATTCAGTTATTAACAGGATAATTTGACAGTTATCCGTTACCTGGTGGTTTAATCAAGCTTTGTACGTGCTCTAGTTACGTGTCTGTTCGAGAACTGCCGAAGTGTAAGGTTTATAAGAATATGTGGAATTTTTACGAAAAACGTTTTAATGCAATATTCAGTCTTTCTTACTAAACAGACAATTCAACATAACAAATCTTAATATCCATTTTTTTTTCAAATGCATGTAGTTTTTTTTTCAGGAAATTATTTTCAGAATTGCATTGTTCATGTCATTAACATCTGCAAATTAACTAACACAATTGTACATATTAACACCAAACACGATTGTACGAGTTGATTTCAATACTTTGTTGGTATCATTCTGGAATTGAACTACAATGTATAATGAAACTGGAAATATTGAAAATCCAGTCAGAAATCAGTTGGTCGTTTTAATGAAGTGGTTGTTTATTGAAATGGTTGTTGAATGTACGGTTTCACAGTAATATAGTAAAACAGTAATTACACCAATGATACGTATACAACGCTTGTAAATGGCGCGGTGCTCATTAAATTCGGGAGTGTGCCTAAGCACACGTCTACTGGTTTTGTAGATGATTTTTTTGCGTTCGCTAGTAAGAGTGACGCACTATAGAAGGCAACATCAAGTTGTAATACAGTATTTGTTGGATTAGAGTTTTCAACATCAGCTTGTGTCATAAGGCGATATTCCAGCTTAGGTAGGGACCACCGAGCTTCCGTAAGCTACCGGACAGCATCCTCACAACTACTGTTATATATCAGAATATGTATCTATACAAACATATCGACATTTATCAATGTAGAGATGTTGAGTAGATATCAACTTCGGAATTCTAGAATAGTTTACGTGCCTCTCCCAGCGGGGATGTGCATGTTTAAAAGTTCGAAGTAAACTGTAAATCGATAACTGGAAACATGTTAATTTTGACACAAAAATCTTTAACTATATTTTACCGTAGTAACAAGTGTCTGCTTAATGTCTTCAACGCGCGACCCCTAAAAAACTTATAATCGTAAGCTTTACAGTCGAAGTGTCGAATTAATGGGCAATGTATTAACTATAAGAATATCCCTGTGGTCTTGGGTCTTAACGACGATGCAATGTTTTCTACAACTTTAAATCACAATGTGAATGCAAAATACAGATATCTTATTCTTTTATCTATTTACAGATAAACAATTTTCGCTTTCGTTCTTTGATAACCTAAACATTCAACTTACCAAACAAAGAAAAACAACAAGCGATAACAGACTCGCCATCCTTGTCCCAATTTGAGAATTCAACAAAATACGCCGCACTAAATTAAACAAAATGGCTAATGGTTTATAGTACACAAATAATGTCAGTTTGATTTAATGAAATATTAAAATGTCAATCTAAACATATATCCAAAACAATTAACACATTCACATTAATCCCTCGGTCGAGCGAAGTATCATTTGCGTCAGTTGAAATTATATAATTTGTTAATGATAAAAGTAACAAACTTCATCCTCAGCTATTTACCACGCTATTAAAGACACAGATTCGTTGCAATGTAACGATATAGTGTAATATTCTAATCTGCGTTTTACGACAGCGAATTAAAGTCCAGAATAGCAAACGGTTGCGCTGTTGTAATATAATTATGCAAAATACACATTACAAAATATCCACTCGGCCGCGTAATATGAGCAATCAATTTCTCATTCATTAAAATCGTCCATACAGAAATGAAATCATACAACCATTATGTATAATCTTAGGGAAAAATTGCCATTGTTGGATTGTCAATGCTCATTTCTTAAATTACGTTAAATTTTCTCAGCTCAACTTTGTATTACGTTTTTATTGTTTTATTTTGTATGTATTGTAATGTGTTTTAAGGCTTGCGTTAACTTTTCATAATAAATAACACTTCATCTATTTCTTTCATTTGAATAGATTTCGTTATTTTAGTCATTTACGGGTAACGAACAAATAACCTTCGTTTATTTATGATATAATATAGTGTATTATATATATAACATATTTTAGTCGGATAAGATCGTAAACGCTCGGGATTTTAGAACTTACTGTCACAGTTCAGACAACGAGTTTCTTTATTTGTTTAAGGTTTGTATAAATAAATTTAAGTAAATGTGAATATTTTATGTTTATAGAAAATTGATGTATGTTAATCGCCGCAATCTATGGAAATAGAATGGAATAGCATTATCATAGATATCAATTATCCTTGCATGAAACAGTCAATTTAAAGCACAATATGTGTGTGTTTCAAATTGCTTGGATATTTAAGAATGAAATATAATTACTTTGACATTTTAGATTACACAAATTATTACTTCCTTAGACAGATACCATCTTTATTACCAAATTCAAATGAAGGTAAGGTGTAACATAGCCTCATATAAAATTTATTTTTCATTTCTGCGCGGTTATGATATACTGTTAATATCCATGACGTTTAATACCTTTTCATTATTGTATTTCATTAAAAATAACACGCAACTGACGATATATAGATAGACATTATGCCTCATTTTGCATCTATTACTTCGTGGGTATGCTGTTACTACAAACTGAAGTGTTTCCATTGAGCATTGCTCAGATTTCATTCGGAACACCTCATGCAGTTCACAACAAAAAGTTAATCGTAGTCAAATGTACTCCGGATGCGTGCATGCAATAAAATCGCAATATCTTGGTACAAAGATACCATGTACTGCAACAAATCCGTGCAAATAGTTCGTAGAAAAACGTAAATTGGTTTGAAAGTGTATTTTGATGATAACTTTATTACTATCATAGATTGCCGTTTGATGATTTCATTAAATCGAATTAACAATATAATAACTAGATCTCATTATGAATATATTGATGTCGTAAAATACTTAATTGTTATTGTAGTTTTCATCTAGACATTCTGGCAAATTTGTAAAAGGAAAACACTTTTTTTCAAAATATTGTACAGTGCAGCCCCTTTAAAGCACCACCATGTGGAAGAAGCGCAAATATGTTGTAGCAGGCTGAGATGTTGTTGCTCTAGAGAGGCTAGTGCACTGGGAAAATCATGCTATTATTGAAAGGAAGTTGTTGCTTAAAAGAGGACCGCTTTTGGTGAGTGGCTGTGAAAGTTATTTATTTAAGACATTGATAAATAGTCCTGTAAATAACTACATTATTTCTAAAATTAGAAAATAAACCTCGGTTTTGAATACAGTCGATCTGCGTTTGTCAAACTAAAAAAGTGTTAGGAAAGACTGTATACACGAAATGCATTTTTCATGATTGGTTTATTAAAAAAACTGATCAATCAGAAACATGGCTTCCAAAATGTAAAACTACTCAGCTTGACATAAGATGTTGTTAAGAAATTTTAAATTGCCCAATCAGGGATATCATACATGATCTGGCATTTCCAACATATTTCGAAGACTTCGTAATGCGTTTTATTTCAATTTGATTTCACAACACAACACTCATGTTTACTAATACACTGCGCATATTTCAAAATGATGTTGGGATACGCCCAGCGATCGTTGCTTGCACTGTCCTTATGACGTCATCCTGGTAATAAATCTGTAGTGTTCATGCATTAAATCCGGGGTAAAACGAGAAAGAACCATTTTAAAATGAATCACTTATAATGGATATTTTGATCACGGAACTAAAGTAAATGTTAGATATTATATTGTCTGGCTCTCGTATCGTAAACACAAATATATAAAATAGAAATAGCATGCAAAATATCATTTTCCAATCATACTTCCAATTATTATTGAATTAGCGCTTAGATAGCATATTATGGTATTTTGTGTAATGTCTTTCTGGAATACGATTTTCTATGATTACATTAATGGCGTTTAAAGATAGAATTGTATTAAGTTGTTATGTACTCGACCTTCATAGTCTAGAACCATAATCGTCATTAAAATAGTTATCATCATCCTCACCACCAGTACCATCATCATCATCATCATCAGCAACAGCAATAATCATTATTAGTACTACTACAACTAGATTTTCATCATTATGTTCATCAGTAACAACAATTTCAGCAACATTAGCATAATGATAATAATCATCATCATAATCATCATTACCATCTACATCAACAAGAGCAACTTCTACAAATACAACAAAAACTACAACATCATCATCAGTTGCTGCAGCATTATCATTTATTCATTAACATCATCAAATGATAAACGATCAAAGTGTTTATAACCATACCAGGGAGAAGAAGATTATGTGACCTTCAATTGAAGTAGACCCACCTCAGTAGTCTAGTGGTTAAGGTCGCTGACTTCAAATTACTGTAACCTCTTACTGATAGAGGGTGGGGTCGTTGGTTCGAGCCCCGCTACCGACCATGACTCTTTATGTTAGAAAGTAGGCAGTTACTTACGGAGGATGGGAGTCTAGTACTGATTCTTCCCAGGAACGATGCTTAAATGAACTGTCCGCCTCAAATGACTCTGATTGTTGGGGAGGGGCGTAAAACCCGATATAAATAAACAAACAAATCAATTGAAATAATATACAATAGTGGAAACTCTGATAGATATATAAATCAGGCAGTTGGCACAATTAAACCATAAGACATCTCATTTAGTTTATCTAACAGCTAATGGCAAAACAATGTCAAGATGATATTATTAATTAATTACACAAATCTGGCAAACAAAAGAGCACAAAATACATGTGATCTCTATCCTTTACAACGATGACACACGAGCATAATGCGTTTGCATCTAAAAAAACTTACTAGCAAGATATTCGAAGCATTTAAAAGCGTATACGAAGAGGAATGCAAACGTTTTTCAAATACAACTAAACACCCGTCAACAAGATTTGTGTCGTTAAACATCAACCTTTGCCTGTCTGGTAAAATAGCCACCGGTAACGCACACCTTTGCTACAGAGGAGTTGTATATTTGACATAAAAGAATAATGCAGACCTTCGCATTCTTGAGTATTTTTAAACATCCCGGCAGGATTAGCCGTATAAATATTTAGACATAACAATTCTACTCTATTATACCTAGAAGTTTATGCACTAGTACAGTAGTGACAAAATATGTTATCATCCTTTTTTATCAAGTACAAATTTACGGAATCCTGGTAGTGCCATGTCGAATGTCGTCCGTCGCCCCACAAACGCGACGCACGACAACGCGATACGACAATGCGACAACGCGATACGACATTGCGACAACGCGATACGACAATGCGACAACGCGATTCGACGCTCGACAATGCGATACGACGGACGACAATGCGATACGACATTTGTCAAAATGTCGTGATGTTGAGTGGCCAATTTTGGCACGATATATTACAATGTCGTATCGCGTTGTCGAGCGTCGTATCGCGTTGTCGCATTGACGTATCGCGTTGTCGCATTGTCGTATCGCGTTGTCGCATTTTCGTATCGCGTTGTCGTGCGTCGTGTCCTGCATTTCAGCGACATGCGACGCTCGACAACGCGATACGACGCTCGACAATGCGACACGACGCTCGACAATGCGATACGACATTCGTCCAAATGTCGTGATGTCGTATCGCGTTGTCGTGTTTCGCCTATGCGTCCATACCATGACATGCGACAACGCGATACGACAATGCGACAACGCGATACGACGCTCGACAATGCGATACGACATTTTGAAAATATCGTATCGCGTTGTCGTGCGTCGACCGGTGTTCACTTAAATAAATACCGCCGTTCGCTTCGATCGTTGCGACAATAAAATTTACTCGCACCTGACCTGAACAAAAGTCTAACGCGCGCGGTAGGATGACCTCTGCTTGTTTCTTATGTATGTTTTTCTTATATTAACAAGGGTTGTTGATGAATTGTCATAATATGATATATAAGTAATTTTTGTGGTAGTTTATCATGTGCTGGTTTCATTTGCGCATGTGCGTTATTCTTTAACGTTTGTAATGAACAACTGAACGTTTTAATACGTGTATTGAAGAAACAAACACAAAGATACAAAAGTAACTCCATTGGATAGAAATGTTTCCACGACGAAGCTGTATATTCTAAAGATGGCTGATTCCTGTATATTGACCTCATGAAAAAAAAATATATATATATAGATATTCATTTGGCAGTCATCACTAGTTAATATAACTGTTAATGCAAACAAACTGCCAGTAATTAATCAGAAAACAACGAATTCGTTAATGTATTGTTTTCAAGTAATTAACAAAGTAACATGAATGCATGTGTGAATAACTTTGTGTGTTAATAAAGTTTGACTTCAATAACACTCCACATGTGTCAAGCTAACAAACCAATAAAGTAGCTTGTCTGTTCTCCACGCAAATGAAACCAGCACATGTATAAACTACCACAAAAATTACTTATATATCATATTATGACAATTCATCAACAACCCTTGTTAATATAAGAAAAACATACATAAGAAACAAGCAGAGGTCATCCTACCGCGCGTGTTAGACTTTTGTTCAGGTCAGGTGCGAGTAAATTTTATTGTCGCAACGATCGAAGCGAACGGCGGTATTTATTTAAGTGAACACCGGTCGACGCACGACATCGCGATACGACATTTTCAAAATGTCGTATCGCGTTGTCGAGCGTCGTATCGCGTTGTCGCATTGTCGTATCGCGTTGTCGCATTGTCGTATCGCGTTGTCGAGCGTCGTATCGCGTTGTCGCATTGTCGTATCGCGTTGTCGTGCGTCGCGTTTGTTGGGCGACGGACGACATTCGACATGGCACTAACAGGATTCCGTACAAATGTACTGTCAAGGAATGCGGCTCCGAATATGATAATATTAATTCACACAATAAGCGTTGTCTGAGTTGAATCTGTTAATTTAGGGAAGATCGTGATATTTGATGATTGGCATTCCGATGCTTAAAGTTTATATAAGGTATATATGTACCTAATAGTTAAACACATATTGCTCAGTAAGGTATTACATCTCTAATATTGTACCAATCTAACGTGTCAGCTGAATGCTGCACAAAAATGTAAATATCACAAAAATAGTACTATTATTACAGCCCAATTATTTTTATTTCACAGATAGTGACCTTAGATTATGGTAGCTGTTTTACGCCATGTCGTATTTTCGCCACAACAAAATTAAAGGATTGTCATTTTTAAAAAAGAAATCACGGTACATCATGTTTGTGACGATTGATTTATCAATCGTTCACAATTCTTTTGTTTAAACAAATCCAATCAAACAAAACAAGCGACACTCAAAACAGAACAAAACGAAAAAAACATAACATAAACAATAATTATTTTAATGGTACAAGGGATGAAATGCCTTAGGTGTGATTAAAATTGACCAACGTTTTAGAATGGTTAAATTTCAGTAAGCTTGCATATTTTTGGAAATTAATGTAGCAATAAAATAATTGTATAATAATGTTTGCATTTATAAATTGGCTAGGCTATTTACATCCCGATGTCAGTTGGTAGAGGGTTCGACATGCAAGCAGTTGGACGCGGCTCAAGTCCCGAATCGGGTACATTTTTCCTCCTTCTTCACTTACAAAATAACATTGACCTTTAAAATTCATAGTTGATATGGTAAGATACTTAGATGTACAATCAACCCTGTAAATAAAAGCAATCCTTTGGAAAGACAAAATGCGACCTTTATAAACTATTGACAGGTTGTCTTTATTCGGTGGTCATTTTGTTTTAGATAATCAATGACGCTTTTAAGACAATGACCTTTATTCACAGGATGACCTATATTCGGAGAGGACCGCTAACATACTGCGGGCTTGACTGTGCGCGTGGATTTAAGTGTTACCTGACGGTGAACGACCGGTTAAACAAATTAGCGACGGGAGTTCCGATTTTTGTCCGCTTATATATATGGAAACTGTGAATAAAGATTGGATGTAATGGAATTTTCCATCGAAAGATCATTGTTTGCTTGCTGAACTGTCCATTTGGGGTTAGCACTTTGAAGGAATGGTGTACAGTGGTTATTAGGGCATATACTGGCAACATGAACTAAGAACACATCATATATATAAATGTATATGTCATGTATATTCTATGTACTTGTTTGTTGTAATATAATGTCTGTCATTTGTATGATTGTAAATGTATTGTCCATGGGCTATATAGCCTGAAGGACTTAATAAAGTTACTCACTCACTCACTCACTCACTCTTTTGCCACCGAAAATGCATGAATTTTGATTTCATTAATTTTGCTTCAATAACCAGTGTACACTATCCCTTCAACGTGCTAGCACCCTATGGAACTGTATAGATACGAAGTACAATTATTATTGATGGATATATCATTACGCGTCAACTGGCCTCTGTCAAGCGGTTGTTATCTGATTTAAAATCACCAGTCACTTAACACACGCTGTGAATTCAAATCCCATCCGGGATCAGACAAATATCATAATTATTTGATGAAGGCGTCTAGCGAGCTGCTTACGGAAGCTTGGAACCTTTCCGGACTTTCTCCGTCGTCCAAATGACCCCGACTGTTGGTGTGACGTTTAAGGACCCACATCAGCAACAACAACAACAATATAACAGTCATTTAAAAATAATAAACTAGTATACCGTGATGAAAATTTTATCGAATGATTCATATATTCAACCATAGACAAATGTTACTCAATCGTGACGTCACTACGTTTGTCTAACCTCTATACATAGAACTGATTACTATCCACATTTAGATAGTTATACATGCGCTAAGATATAGTTCCGCGGAAGGATAAAAAATGTCTAAACAACCATATCGGTTGTATGTTATTAACAAAATGTGTTTCGTTATGTAAAATGAATACGTTATATAATTTCTATTCTTGTGCTTTTGTCAATAACACTAATTATTCAAAGAAACGCAATGTTGAAGTACACTTTGCTCCAATGTGTACCATACGGTGACGTCACGTTATGTTATTGCTTATAACTTCCATTTTGTAAGAAGTTCCTGCAAATACCCATAATGCCCCGAGCAGAAGAACACAGGTCAGTGCATAGCGCTACCGTAGTGTACACATTGGTTACTCAATGGCATTGCCATCAAGGTTATGAAAGACTGCAATGTTAGAACAATAATTCTTTGTACTAAAGCTTTGTACGTGTACAATTTAAATAAAGTAACGAAGCTTATTTCATATTTCTTTTCAGTCTATCAGACAATGGTGTGGGTTCTCCCTAAGTTTTCTAAATACATGCCGAAATACATGCCGTAATGCAAGTCCACAGACCTAAGTTTCATCCGCTATCAATCGGAAATCCTCGGCGTTTGTCTGAAGAAAATGCTTATTTCACAGTGACGGGAATGGCCAAGTAGTTACGATTGATCCGCTATGTACATTTTCGATATTTTTTTCAAACCGGAAACTAAGTATCTATTTATAGATATTATATACTGTAGCAACCTTTTGACTGTAGATAGGTCGATGTTTGCACACACAAAATAGTTCATAGGATGGGATCCGAGAAAGGCATTTTCACTCGCGTAATGGTTACATATGGAACTGTATAAATACGAAGTACAATTATTATTGATGGATATATCATTACGCGTCAACTGGCCTCTGTCAAGCGGTTGTTATCTGATTTAAAATCACCAGTCACTTAACACACGCTGTGAATTCAAATCCCATCCGGGATCAGACAAATATCATAATTATTTGATGAAGGCGTCTAGCGAGCTGCTTACGGAAGCTTGGAACCTTTCCGGACTTTCTCCGTCGTCCAAATGACCCCGACTGTTGGTGTGACGTTTAAGGACCCACATCAGCAACAACAACAACAATATAACAGTCATTTAAAAATAATAAACTAGTATACCGTGATGAAAATTTTATCGAATGATTCATATATTCAACCATAGACAAATGTTACTCAATCGTGACGTCACTACGTTTGTCTAACCTCTATACATAGAACTGATTACTATCCACATTTAGATAGTTATACATGCGCTAAGATATAGTTCCGCGGAAGGATAAAAAATGTCTAAACAACCATATCGGTTGTATGTTATTAACAAAATGTGTTTCGTTATGTAAAATGAATACGTTATATAATTTCTATTCTTGTGCTTTTGTCAATAACACTAATTATTCAAAGAAACGCAATGTTGAAGTACACTTTGCTCCAATGTGTACCATACGGTGACGTCACGTTATGTTATTGCTTATAACTTCCATTTTGTAAGAAGTTCCTGCAAATACCCATAATGCCCCGAGCAGAAGAACACAGGTCAGTGCATAGCGCTACCGTAGTGTACACATTGGTTACTCAATGGCATTGCCATCAAGGTTATGAAAGACTGCAATGTTAGAACAATAATTCTTTGTACTAAAGCTTTGTACGTGTACAATTTAAATAAAGTAACGAAGCTTATTTCATATTTCTTTTCAGTCTATCAGACAATGGTGTGGGTTCTCCCTAAGTTTTCTAAATACATGCCGAAATACATGCCGTAATGCAAGTCCACAGACCTAAGTTTCATCCGCTATCAATCGGAAATCCTCGGCGTTTGTCTGAAGAAAATGCTTATTTCACAGTGACGGGAATGGCCAAGTAGTTACGATTGATCCGCTATGTACATTTTCGATATTTTTTTCAAACCGGAAACTAAGTATCTATTTATAGATATTATATACTGTAGCAACCTTTTGACTGTAGATAGGTCGATGTTTGCACACACAAAATAGTTCATAGGATGGGATCCGAGAAAGGCATTTTCACTCGCGTAATGGTTACATATGGAACTGTATAAATACGAAGTACAATTATTATTGATGGATATATCATTACGCGTCAACTGGCCTCTGTCAAGCGGTTGTTATCTGATTTAAAATCACCAGTCACTTAACACACGCTGTGAATTCAAATCCCATCCGGGATCAGACAAATATCATAATTATTTGATGAAGGCGTCTAGCGAGCTGCTTACGGAAGCTTGGAACCTTTCCGGACTTTCTCCGTCGTCCAAATGACCCCGACTGTTGGTGTGACGTTTAAGGACCCACATCAGCAACAACAACAACAATATAACAGTCATTTAAAAATAATAAACTAGTATACCGTGATGAAAATTTTATCGAATGATTCATATATTCAACCATAGACAAATGTTACTCAATCGTGACGTCACTACGTTTGTCTAACCTCTATACATAGAACTGATTACTATCCACATTTAGATAGTTATACATGCGCTAAGATATAGTTCCGCGGAAGGATAAAAAATGTCTAAACAACCATATCGGTTGTATGTTATTAACAAAATGTGTTTCGTTATGTAAAATGAATACGTTATATAATTTCTATTCTTGTGCTTTTGTCAATAACACTAATTATTCAAAGAAACGCAATGTTGAAGTACACTTTGCTCCAATGTGTACCATACGGTGACGTCACGTTATGTTATTGCTTATAACTTCCATTTTGTAAGAAGTTCCTGCAAATACCCATAATGCCCCGAGCAGAAGAACACAGGTCAGTGCATAGCGCTACCGTAGTGTACACATTGGTTACTCAATGGCATTGCCATCAAGGTTATGAAAGACTGCAATGTTAGAACAATAATTCTTTGTACTAAAGCTTTGTACGTGTACAATTTAAATAAAGTAACGAAGCTTATTTCATATTTCTTTTCAGTCTATCAGACAATGGTGTGGGTTCTCCCTAAGTTTTCTAAATACATGCCGAAATACATGCCGTAATGCAAGTCCACAGACCTAAGTTTCATCCGCTATCAATCGGAAATCCTCGGCGTTTGTCTGAAGAAAATGCTTATTTCACAGTGACGGGAATGGCCAAGTAGTTACGATTGATCCGCTATGTACATTTTCGATATTTTTTTCAAACCGGAAACTAAGTATCTATTTATAGATATTATATACTGTAGCAACCTTTTGACTGTAGATAGGTCGATGTTTGCACACACAAAATAGTTCATAGGATGGGATCCGAGAAAGGCATTTTCACTCGCGTAATGGTACGAAAATAAATAAGTTCTAAGAAATAGAATTATGTACTTAATGTAACTAGAAAAATGAGATAATGAGAATTAAGCATGGGGAAATAATTCAGGTTTTATCATCTTGGTAACCAATATTCCATAAATACCAGAGCAACAAAACTATACCAACAAAAAACAAAATATATGTTTTAATACACGAAGCTGTTCCGGTAATATACCAGACGGGCTACCAATCAATGTTTGTGTATGTGTTCTAGAAACATATGTTCCTGGCAACGAAATTGTCAAATACAAATATTTTTTCTCCGAAAATATAGTTCGATAATTTAAAGGTGTGTAAAGTATGAAAATAAACTAACTTCACAACATGGCCATTGTTTGTATGCGATGGGTATACAGTGCTACCTCTCTGAAGGAAACCCTTTGTGAGTAATACAATTATGTCGTTGTTGCGAGGTTGTTGTTCTAGAGAGGTTAGATTAATACTTGAATCGTGCAGCGGGAAAAGTCTTAATGTTGTTGAAGGGAGGTTGTTGTCCAAGAAAGGGCCGCTCTGGAGAGGTTGTACTGTATATAAAGCCATGATCTCTAAGTAGAAATCATCAGTCACTTCCGGGATCATTTCACAATTGAGGAATCTGTCCAGCTAGCTTACGGAAGCTTGGTGGTTATATCTAGATGCACCCTATGTCCCGGCTTCTTCCATTGTTGAAGCTGTATTTGTATATAAAGTTATCGCTACATATATTTTGATAGATTTGCTGTAACTTCAAAATTAATATTAGATCGACAGTGAACAATTAAGTTTATAATATATATCTTGAACTTATGGAGTACCCCTCTCGACCATGGAAACTTGATACTTACTATACATTATTTAGTAATAGGCAATTTCAACTTTAGTAAATTTAAACGGGGTAATATATCTACTTGTAGTATCTACTCGGATTATGACCCAAAAAATGTGTGTTTCTCTTCAAATTAAAACGACTTTGCGTTCAATATTATGTTTTTGTCCCGACCCACGGGCGTTTTTACATACCCCTGGAGGCCCCTTTTGGTTAGATGACTGGTCCGCTTGGGTTTAACTGACACACCGTTAATACATGGCATTTGTTGCAAGGCACATACCTCAGTTGTTTTGGGGTTCATGTTTTTGTGTATTTGCTCGATATCTCTCAACCAGTCTCAAAGTTTCTCACAGGAACACGAAAAACCCACCACATCGAAAACATTTGGCAACAATACACGTTCATATCACAATTCCCTAATGACTTATACAAGGTGCTAGACGAAAATGAGACAATGTTATGTTGTACCATTGTTCACACGCGGCATGTTGACGCAAGGAAAGAGTTGTTTATCAGATTTTTAAAAAAATGACTTAAATATGGAAACATTTCTCATTATTTACTAATTATCAGCGCAGATAACTTGTAAGAAAACGACATTTCTATTAAATCTCACGCCACGCTGTACTTCTGGGACAACACTTAATATGCTATCCCCACTGAATGGTTTTTTTGCAACGCAAATTCATAAATGTTTAAACATCATCAAAACTTTCTTCATCAAATCTATCACAAGAGTTTTCTATAACAAACCGTGTAACGAGTACAGATAACTTAAAGCATGGAAGTGGACATCTTACGACTATAAATTGAATTTTCATTGAATATTTGAAATAATTGCAATCTCTTGCTATAATGATGAATGTGTGGGTGGCCTTATACAGTTGGGAGGACACAAGTGTTTGCTTAATCAGGATTCAATGTTAAGAATGAATAATAAGGACTAATTAGTTACGATTTTAAGTAATCTTGGAATGAGACCGCATGGTTAATAGTATTATATAATATAATTATATGGAAAGTACTTCAAAATGATCCACAGTAATGGTTCTTCAATCAGTTTTAATTAAGACGCGTTTTGCTCTCCTTAGTACAAATACGCAATTACTAGACTCAAGTTTGCCTTTTAATGTCGAATATTGACGATACTTGACGAACAATTTCCTTGTGAGTAATACAGGGGTTTATAGGCGTTTTAACTGTGTTTAGTCATAAGTATGCATTGCTCACTTTTCATCATCGACAGCTCTAAATCTTTCACAAATACAGTAATAAATGTACAGTAGTTACGCCAACGACAGAAGACGAATACAAAATAATACCATTTTCCACATCATAAGCGTACATCGCTAGTATATCGGATGGTTTCTTTATTAGACGAAATACCATCATATTTAAAGTTATCACAGGATAATTTTAACTTTATTTGTTGCTTATATTATTTAAGATCATACAAAAAAAAAAGAATAAAATTTAGAGTTGAAAATGAAGTCACTTAATAAACAATCAAAGGTAAAGCCTGCATTGTATTTTTGGTCAACCACGTTTTTATGATACATAACAGAACAGAACAGAACATGATTTTATTTAGTAACTTATACATAACAAAGTATCTCGTTACAAACATTATTAAAGAGGTTGAGCTATGCGTAAAAAAACATGAATCAAGAAGCATGATTAAGATTTGTAAAATACAGATGGAAGAATGACAACGCCGGGTAAGAGTCCAGATTATGTAATGTACGATCTTTACTTCCGGTGATGACATTGAACATACTCAGATTTCAATTTTCATACCACATGCGCACAAAAATGCGCATGACTCAGTTTGAATTATTCACGACCGAAAATGTTTTCAATCTTTATGATGCAGTAGTAAAATGTTCTCTTCCTACATATTTCTGCATTAATAGACCGGGCGAGAATCTGCGAGAACTGATTTATTATGAAATATTGACAGATACATGCAATCATCTGTCTTCTACTTGCGAAATACAGGAACATGTTGATGCTATCGTCAGTTCACAGTATGAGATGAGAAATATCTTATCAAATTGGATTCCTAAATGAAATGATGTAAAAGCACGCTCGGAATGCTTTACCAGAATGTTAGACCATGAAGTTACGTTAGTGGGTGGGGTGTCGTAATTAAATATCCTTGAAGAATTAAACTTCTAGTAACATAACACACCGTACGCATTCATTGTTCCAGCTTTTAATTAATTCGTTAATCATAATCTATAGTTACTTAGCTTAAACATTTGACACCATATGCATTGCATGTCGAATAAATCATTCCTGCTCCGATCTTCTCCTTTCATACAATGATAAAAAAATAACTCATCATTAAAATTTATTAGAGTAATGTAAGCTTGGAACTTTTTTGTCCGCCCTGAGATCTTAAACGAATGTTTCCTTTTCTCGGACCTATGGTAATTACCAAATTATATTGATCATTAATACATGTACAATCAAACCTGTGATCAAAGGCCATCCTTGAGAAATACAAAATATGGCCGTTATTCACAATGTGACCTTTATTCGGAGGTGACCGCTAACACAGGGTTTACTGTATTAAGGTAAGAAGTTGTATCAAACATGAGTGTTTACAAGCATTCTATCCAAACATTCGCTTAAGTTATAAGTAGAGATAAATGCAGCAGACATATTTTACTAAAACGTCATTGAACAAACGTGCTGTAAGATGTTGGAGACGGCCACAACACTGTTCCGTAGAACGAATAGTTTTACAATAAATGCAGCAGACATATTTTACTAAAACGTCATTGAACAAACGTGCTGTAAGATGTTGGAGACGGCCACAACACTGTTCCGTAGAACGAATAGTTTTACCACGCTCGTATATCATCACAACACCACCACAACAACAATTATGGAATCTGGCTAGTTACATCGATAATTATTGAATACTTCATGCTATGCTAACAACAAACAACAAGTTAACATTCTAATTAATTTCGTTATCCGCTAGATTACTCGCGCTGTTAAACAAACGGAAACCGCTACGAAAGTATGTCGTCTGTTTTGAGACACACTGCGCATATCTAAAACCGTGCACTACGACATACTTAGCACATTTCGTATTATCGCATGAAGTGGGAAAATTAAAATAGGGTATGTAAGTCTAAAGTAAATATTTTTTATTTATTGCTTACACATTTCGTATTTAGGAGGTGCGATTCGACCCTAAATATGATAGGTGATCCTTATATTCTGGAACTTTTACAATAAAAATTATCAATCTAACCACAGATGAATAAAACTTCAAAACTCTTTTTTCAAAGTAGACCCAGTGTGACCTAATACAATTGTTACCTCTTTCCTTCCAAAAACACATTGAAAGGTGTGACGTAACAGATGATGTAAATGTTCATCATTATTTTCCTAAATTGATGCATAATTTTGAAAATTAAGATTAAAGTTTGATATTTTACTGATATGATAAAGGTAAAATATGATTTCGAATGGTGTCTTTCTTCTTCTCCATGTGAAAAGAGTGTCACTTTGTAAAAAAGGTGACATTTTAAATATGATGAGTATACAATCACAGTGCAGTTTTTTTATTCTCCGATATACATGTATCCAAATCTCCATCAATCATTGAATTAAACAGTGGACTCATAATAGAAAAAAAAAATGTCTTTATGTAGTTAATGCTAATTGATTCTTTGTTTATTGCACTTAAAGTTGCTTTATTCTGATTGCCTAACACTACAGGTGTAAAACCTTTTGGCATGGTGGTTTAGAAGGTAAATTAACTGTTGTTTATGCGGTTTAAACAACAATACGTATATGCACGTATATTATCTTAGAAGAAGCATTATAATCAAACGTGTAACAAATTTAGTGGTGTGTTACACCGGACACGGTAAGGAACCATAGGAAACTATTCGAAGTAAGAGAAGATATATAAATACCCGGGTCTTTTTTATCACCCCTCTCATAGCTGCCTGTCGAATGGCCTGTTGAACAAGAAAAACTATAATGAAACGTTACAGGTAGACGAACTACAAGAAGCATAGGTATAATTTTTTTGTATCAAATTGCTTTTTTTCGTAAAGGATATTGACAGTCTATTTTATTCATTCCTGCATTATGGAGAATATAACATATTTACATGTACAGATAATACACATATATTGACATTCATGAGTATTTGACAAATGAATACATTCGTGTATGTAGTTAACAAGTACATGGTAATACCATACCATACATCAATGGAATAAAGTACATCCTAAATACTACCAAATTCACCATCATATAGTCTGCTATGATACAACCACAATAAACTTACTTCTAATGACGTTTCCATTATTATGCCAATATCATAGAACAATGCTTACCTTTCAACAAAAGAGCAGACGAACACATTCATTCAAACACGACAGGTTACGCGATCAATAGCCAGTACAATGACTGACCAATCAAATGACCGATACCACCATTAGCCAATCAAATGGCCAGGATTACCCAAAATAGTAATAGACACTATACTATATATCCGCAAACTATAATAAACTAGTACCCATGACTAAAATTCGCCTAGAAAAAAGAAATAACATATATCTATGATAATATTGCGATCAGCATGAAAATAGTATATATAATCTTATTATGAAATGCAAACTAAGAATCCACAATACGTGCAGTCTGGATAAAAAGTATGTAATATAGTATTCAATTTATTCATATAATTACGAGGGATGATAACCGGAAATAACCGGATTGAGCCTACAACTTTTGAACAAAATGAGAAAAATTAACGAAAATTACGCATTATGCTTTTCAATCTTTAATACATCGTGTATGTAAAATATTATGTCAGCAGTGGTTACATTTTAACTGCACAAGCGCATGACTTTGCTTTTTGGATTTCAAAGGAAATAATCATAATTCTCACGAGGATGTTATATAAATTCAAACAACCTGCTGGATATTAAACGCATTATATTTATCGTGAAACATGTTTGCAACCAGGTAACAAACTCATAAAATGACACTATTTAAGTGGATTGTGTATATAAAAGATGAAATATTTAGAAAAGGCAATTTAATTCCGACAATAACTGAAAAATCTATCTAGATCTGTATCGTGAAGTGTTTGTTACGAATATTGCAACTGCATCAAATCGTGATATCATCTAAACCTACTTGTTTAACAGAATGATGTAACATAAAAACTGCAAGATTGAAAACGATGAGGTACATCAGGTGTTCTAATCACACATCCTAATCGATACACCGTCAGTTCTGATGCATATAATGCATAAGACGATGGCGAAATAAGACACACAAAAAAACAATCATTGATCACCTACAACATACGACTATGTTTCTAAACCAACTCTGGATATGTTCCAGTCATTATTTATTCTATTCCGATACTGCCGTTTCTAGATGAACTATATCTCCGAACTAAAGGAAATATTTGGAAAAAATGTTATGCAATATCTAACCTAAACCAGGTATTAATTTCTTTTAGTCTGGACCATTGTATTCAGCGTTCTTTCAGTCTTATTTTGACACATCCATGGAACCTACTGTTGTTATATAAATAATTTCAGTCATTTTGTCATCAACTTTGTGCCTGAAACACTTCCCCTTTATGTTCGTGTAAATAATTCAGGAATATGTATTTCGATAAATGAAATTTAATTTCGCTAATTGTGCGAAGAAATTGAAGACGAGTATCATTCTCCTTTGCAATTTTAGATATTTGACGATTTTTTGGAAAACAACCGACTGTTACAGTAAATTTTAGTTAAAAGAAAGAATATGGCAGGGAAATTAGGATAAATGACTCTTATTCAAGGCATTATCGCCAAATGTTTGTGAAGTTGGCGGCCTAGCGGCCTGGCGGCGTGAAGTTGGCGGCCTAGCATTATCGCCAAATAAAATATTGATACCGATCAATGGTGAACAAAACATGTAAACAAATATATTCGAAATTAACGCATAACTGAGGTATCTGATTAAATACCGTCTTTCTAGATTCATCCATGATAATGCTAGTTATTCATACGGCAGCGGTGTGTTCTATATCACAACATGCACATGACGTTTTGTTCTCTAATCTTTATGCGTGGGTGTTTCTGCCTAGTGTCAGGTTATTTTTGTACTTGGTTGAGTATGCTTAATTTAATGTGAATACATAAAACGCGGCATTTTTATGAATTTATATCCGAATTATCCTTATCATAATAAACCTTTCATCGTAAATCGAGATTAGAAAAAAATCAGTAAATGGATACTAACGGAATAATAATGATTCCCTATTACATATTATAATTAACAACATAATTGCTAAGTCTGTCATTGGTTTATTAAATCTCATTCAAATCTATCTATTATAACCATCTTCAAATCAAAGTACTAAAAGTAACCATGGAAACTGAACTTACAGTCTAGACTTGCACTGAATCATGGAACGGGAACTAGTTTAAAGGGGCATTCCCAGGAACTGATGTGTCTTTTTTTCGTACACCAAAAATGCGTTTGACACTTGTAAAAACAATTATTATAAGCCTTTATTGACGACAACGATATTTCCGATACGTCTGAGAGTTTATCTGAGCATTTGCGCTGCCTTTCAATGTTTTAGGTTTTGACAGATACCGAAAGGGTCGAGTTGTGAAAATGATGAATAATTTCTGAGGCCGAAATCGACAGGTTTGGTCAATCTTGAAATGTGTATTTTGAGTAAACTAGCGGGATATTTTGTAAATATTTTACAGGGCTTTCATTAAAATAATTTAGGCATTAAAATGGTACCAATTTGATTGCTATTCGAGACGCTTCAGTTCCAGGGCGTACTCCTTTAATACTTACAGTACTTTGGTCCGTATCAAAATTCATGCGCGCTAACGAGTGAAGGCTATTGAAAACTGAACTCTCGTACAATTTCCATAAATGAATTTTATTATAAGCGGACTTAGTTCAAATAATACAATACACAGTCAGCATTGATAAATAACTCAAGGATAGGAGATGTGTCTAATTGCAAGAGGTATTAGACATCAGTTTGACTATACATATAACCGCTTGAATTTTAGCGATACATGCACTTGAATAAGACTGACTAAAACTCGGATCACGTGATATTTACGATATCATGCATGTCTTGATGCAGAATAAAATTCGTATAGGCCTGCATTACAGTGTCTACTTTAATATGTTGTTCCAATGCATGTTGATTCCATTCAAAACGGATCTTAAATATATAAGTTGATAGTTTATTAAATTTTGTAAAACCATTAAGCCAATTGACCCATGAGGGTAACATATTTACAACATGCTTTCAACATAAATTATATGTATGATATACTCCCATACATACACCTACATACAAAACAAAACATCTAAATTGAATACAATCCTAAGTTTTATGAGAAGCTATGTGAATGACCAAAGTACCATTATAATTGAGTAATTAACATGTAACAATAACTTTACATATAAACGTTATATACAGCAACATAATTATATACATATATATACAACAGTTACAATATGGATACTACTTTCAATGTCATTTTTAATAGCAGCAATCAACAAAGCAAAAACTGCACAACAACAAAAAAACATATAAGCGTTTGTCTAACCAAGATACACATGTCCTTGCCGAAACAAAATACAAGGACATTGCAGTGGTGACGTGCTACATAAAACAAAAAAATGAAGATATTAGATGCCGATATTTTGTCTATTATACAATGTAACAACTTTCAAGTTGTAACCAGAACTTACAACCTTATGTTCCAGTAAAGTGAAGGATAAAGGATAGGTTTATAGTCTGAAATTATATACATATTCAACCGACTTTCACAAGTTACCCCCTGATCACTGGGTTATAGGTCGTCCGTTAACATTCGGCGCCGTAGGCAGCCACGGAACATTGACTTATTTCCCTCACAGGTATATTGAACCGTATCAATATACTCCTAGTATCAGTTATTTTAGAAGCAATATGAATATGAGTAATATGTATGACGCGGTTTTATCTCAAACTACAAGTAGAAAGTAGTTAAAGTCAATATCTGAAGATAAGCAGTTCTCATTATAAGATTTGGCATTCGTTATAGAATGTCCAAAAACTAACCGATCAGTTTATGTTCTATTTTTATGCTGGCTGGTAAACAAACTGCTCATGGCAATCATTTTTGGTCTTGACAGCTGCTTATGTAAACGTATTTTCACGTATTAGCTATTTGTTGTACATAAATCTATTTAGCATTTAAATACTGTTGCTTGGAGCTTTTCATATCGCAAACGATTTCTCATATAACGTTGTTTCTTAAAAATGGCACATTATATAGAAAATCACAATAATCACGTCATTTGTGAAGTAAAAGAAATTCCATTTTGGATACAATTTAGAATCCTATCGGTTTTCTTGAAATAAACCAGTGTTTTATATATAACTTAGAGAGTGCTAGTAACAGGTGACTTTCAAGTATTGCTTATAACTGAGCTCGTGGCACCTATGGCGAAGCGTTCTTTTACGAGAATTATTTCAAAATTATCATACCTAATATAAAATATTTCATATAATTATTTATATCGAGTTAAAACAAATGTTAATATTTAGCTTCATAACTTTACAAGTCCACATAGCAACAGTCTATTAAATTCTCACTAGATTAAAAAATTGTTTAATTTTCAATAATTACAAAATTATTGTCACTATACTAGTATAATGAGTATTGTGTACTGGTTTTGTCCATTTGTTTGTTTGTTTCTTTTCTCTTAGCCGGGTTTATATATTTGTAAATCACTTTTGAAAACGTATGTATGCGATGTTTATTATAGTGTTATTAGTTGTATGAAGATGAAACGCAGTTCTCTGTTTACGATTCAATTTTTTAATTGCGAACTGCGTTCTATCCTGAGTTCGCGATTCATTTTTTTTTTTTGAACTGCATGTTAGACTGCAGGCTAGAACACAGTTCGCAATTGAAAACAAATGAATTGCGAATCGCAGGCTTGAATTAAATTTTGTTTTTGTTGTACTTAAAATGTATACAACTGTACACGGGCCGCAAGGCTCAGTTGATTTACCGAAATGAACTTAAAACTTATTACGTATTAGATCTACAAACTATCATCCAACTTTGATAGCATCAGTGTTTCAATTAGTGTATTTATCTTCACGTGTCTTGCAGAGTTTAATCTCGTCACTTAAATACTGCCTCAGTGGTCGAGTTATTAATGTAGCTGACTTCATATCAATGTGGCCTCTCAATGATGGAGGGTTGTGGGTTCGAGCCCGCTGCCGACCATTTCTCTTTATGTGAAGTACGCAGTTGTTTACGGAGGATGGAAGTCTAATACTGGTTCTTCCCAGGAACGATGGTTATGGTGAACTATCCGCCTCATATGACTCTTATTGTTGAAAAGGGGCGTTAAGTTCGAAATAAACAAACAAACAAACAAGTCAAAAACAGACACGAATTGTTCAAATCAGTTCTTGGTTGATATACAGTACTCTTTTGCTATGTCCAAACTGAGCTAACGATACGCACTGTCTGACAAGACCTTATTTTTGGAGGCTTAGGCCGACCGTACTTTTCACAGTGGGGAAAGGTCATTTGAGGTTAACAGTAATATGCCATTCGGGTTCAACGTTGCAACAACAGATTAGGTCAATTTGCGACTTTCCTGTTTCTATGAAAATCCGACTTGCCGTAAATAAAATCAGAGACGTATAATACATCTCTGATAAAATTAAGTATGTCTGTGACTTACCACGATGGTCTTAAAATAAGTATTTAATTTAAGAAATTCTCTATCTTGATGAAAATTGAGACATGATCCCTGAAGTAAAATATAATTTTATGCCAAATCATCCTTTCTTTTGCATAATTTTATTTTTATTACACAAAAAGGACAATTCTGATAGGAGATCTGGATTTACGCACAGTAGTTAAATTTCTCACGACTTAGTTAAATTACCACTGAATGCATTCTGCGGTTTTAATTACATGCAAAACCTCCTCAGAATCATTTTAACATTGAGATGGAATGATTAAACACTTTGTTTTTATCTTTATGGTCGTTAATAATATCGTTATATCGTTAATAATCGTAAATAAAGACAGGAAGAGGTGCAATAAAATAGAGTTATCATTAAGATGCGACATAATGGAAAAGTTAATCAGACACCCAGCTTAAAAATCGACGCGAACATGTTATGTTAACGTATAAACATAATATGCACATTAATAGCTTTTTAAAACATATATAGATATTATGAGAGGGAACAACCTTGTTAGCTTATCAAACCGTGACATACTTTTCTTGGATGCAACATGCTACCAACTGGAATGGGTCATTCAACGACTTTTCAAGCTTTAACGGCGGATTAAGACCACATATAGGCACTTAATTGGACCAATCGCGATACCTTCCATATGATAGCTAGACAAGTTCCTTACATAAGTAGATCTATCGCGATACCTTCCATATGATAGCTAGACAAGTTCCTTACATAAGTAGATCTATCGCGATACCTTCCATATGATAGCTAGACAAGTTCCTTACATAAGTAGATCTATCGCGATACCTTCCATATGATAGCTAGACAAGTTCCTTACATAAGTAGATCTATCGCGATACCTTCCATATGATAGCTAGACAAGTTCCTTACATAAGTAGATCTATCGCGATACCTTCCATATGATAGCTAGACAAGTTCCTTACATAAGTAGATCTATCGCGATACCTTCCATATGATAGCTAGACAAGTTCCTTACATAAGTAGATCTATCGCGATACCTTCCATATGATAGCTAGACAAGTTCCTTACATAAGTAGATCTATCGCGATACCTTCCATATGATAGCTAGACAAGTTCCTTACATAAGTAGATCTATCGCGATACCTTCCATATGATAGCTAGACAAGTTCCTTACATAAGTAGATCTATCGCGATACCTTCCATATGATAGCTAGACAAGTTCCTTACATAAGTAGATCTATCGCGATACCTTCCATATGATAGCTAGACAAGTTCCTTACATAAGTAGATCTATCGCGATACCTTCCATATGATAGCTAGACAAGTTCCTTACATAAGTAGATCTATCGCGATACCTTCCATATGATAGCTAGACAAGTTCCTTACATAAGTAGATCTATCGCGATACCTTCCATATGATAGCTAGACAAGTTCCTTACATAAGTAGATCTATCGCCATACCTTCCATATGATGGCTCGACAACACTACTGGTAACAATAAGATCATAAACACGGCCACTAGACCATAACCACAAGACCATTACTACAATGATCATAACCACTAGACCACTACCACATGGTCATAACCACTAGACCATAACCACCAGACCACTACCACATGATCATAACCACATAACCACTTGACCACGGAGGTCCCCTCCATCATTCTCATTACAATTTAGGTTGGTTTAGTTGTCGGACTGTCTGAAAAAGTTCAAACACAAGCCACTAGTCATGTGCGTGAAAAACATATTTCAAGTATGACGTCGCTCATTAATAAGACATTCACGTTTTCACAGACGTACGTTAAAAAGTCACCGTTATTCACATTTTCATCGTTCTGTGATACACTGTGAGTCATTAGTTAGGCGAAAGAAATAATATACAGTAAAACCTCGTTATCTCGAGGAGTCATCGGACCAGACTTTTTGCTCGAGATAAACCTGGTGCTCGTAATAAACGGGTTTTGTTCATTGAATGAAAAATAGGCTATGTATCATGCGCGTTAATGGGTGTATTTACAGTAATAATACGTAAAATTTACACCACGATGTGTAAGATGAAAATACATGTTCGTTGAATGTATAAACTATACATTGATCGTTTAAATAAAGTTTTTTATTCATATATAATATGTTTGAGTGTTTTCAATGGTGCAATACCATGTCCGAAAAACGTGTTTTTGACATAGGGTGAAACGTAATAGTGACACAACGTGAAAGTTACTTATGTCAATGTCATGACGCCTAAAATTAAAAGAGAATGAGCCTTTCACTGGATTACTGTAACATGATAAAGAGACAGTATGAGGCATATATTGTAAACTGGTGATACAT
This sequence comes from Lutraria lutraria, assembly GCA_964023205.1. NCBI lineage: Eukaryota > Metazoa > Mollusca > Bivalvia > Venerida > Mactridae > Lutraria > Lutraria lutraria. The sequence continues at coordinate 27,261,380 of OZ026845.1, read as the reverse complement.
GTATATTTCTGTTTCTTGTTTGAAAAAAATCAAGACGAATCGTACCTTCAAAGCTCGATGGCATGTTTAGAAGCGCACCATTATCACAGAGATAAATTCTTGTTCAAGCGTTCGGTTTAACAAAATATTCGTGAAGGCATCGAACAATAGAAATTTACAATAGAGATAATGTTAAAATCGAGTACCGCTCTACGATTTCCAAAAATCTCATAAAATAGCGTAATGCCGGGAAAAAACATTTAATTGTTACGTCATATCATTTGTGACGTCATTCCATTCTACCCCTCCTAAGGCAATGTTACAAAATTATTGTGTTTAGCACGTTGTAAGTAATTGAATCATCAGAAACCTTATTTTTAATTCTGCGTTCGAAAAAAGTCTACTTCTTAATACATGTCCATGTAGTCATGAATATTCGTTTATCAGGCAGGAGATATTTCGCAACAATTTCGCGATTTCTCTTAGCGATTTTATGATAACGTCAATGTTTGTATATATTCGGTTATTAACTTCCGGATAAGAATAAGCTGGGAACTATTTTTGGAGAAATTAATTGAACGTTTCTGTTATTTTATCTGAAAGCTCACACATCAACACTGACAAATGACGCGATCAACACGAGGATGAAATTCCTATTATTTTGGGGAAATTCTTATCAACAACAACAAAAAAAACAATACAAATAAGACACTTTATCTCAAGCGTTCCTTACGAATTTATCATACACTTTGTTGTAAGAAAAACGTAATAAATTATTACAATTAGCTTCTATACATATCGAGGGCTCAGCGCAACACTGTCGTAACTTGTTCTTGTTTCAATATGAGTTACAACACTGTTGCGCTGAACACGATATGTGCTAGAACTGTTCACAGATAGGCTAGATAATCTTGATTATCTCTCTGCGATAATTTCGCTTCAGACTCTCATTGTGTGCAGATGTAAGCCATGCCTCTGGTCCTCTGAAAGCTCTTGCAACTTATTGATGATATATATGAACACTTCCGTAATCATTTATAACTGAATTGTTTTATATTGTATGACAAGCTTTAATTTTATGCTTTTTTCCGTATTGTCTGAAAAATTTGTCTCACTATGATTATCTGGAGAGCAAAGAATCTAGTCACATTATATTCTTTATTAAAGCCCCATAAGCTTTTTGCTATAAAACATATATGCAAAAATTAAACAATTGCTGATATTATCCCAAGATAATTATTACCGACGAAACAAGCCATTTTTCTTCTAAAAACACTCATTTCACTGTGATTTTTGCTTTTGTAAACTTGAAATATGTAGAGCGCGTGACGTCACGTTACTACGTGTGCATAGCATGACTGCGGGAAAACTCAGGTGTTCTATAAATAGTATTTATTTCAATGATATTGAAAAAATACAATAGTAGTTTCGGAAACATTTTCTCTTGCTATAAAGTATGCACGTGAGGAAAACACACCGGATTCTTCTGTTATAGAACAAATAGAAACTGTTAAGACCAATACATTAATAAGCTTCCAATATGCCATTGGTATTTTTTTAATCCTTTATGACTGATAATCGTTTTATAATAAGTCTTCTATAACACATATGTTGTAAAACTTCTTTATCTACTTTTTCATCCATTTTTTATTCCTTACAGAGATCAATCATAAAACCGGTTATATTCAACATTTCGTTTCGGTAGGATATTACATCCGGTTATTATTTATAATACAATGTTCTTATCTTTTGTGTATAAGATGTCTACAAATTGTTTAATTTTCAATGATTGCTATTTCTTTTTTCAAGAGGGTCACATTGTAAAAAAGTATGTTACATTTTCATCATTGTTAATGTTTCATTGTCTTTACGTGTAACCTTCGATAAATAAAGTTATTATTGTTATTATTATGAACAAAACAGAGGATCACTAGGTCTATGGATGTGCCACATATTTGCTACTTGCCTTAACATCCAGACCAATCTCACTGCACTACATGTATACTACAGTAAAAACTCGATCACCCGAACTAGGATTATCCGAAAACCCGGTGTTATCCGAAATGAATTTCCGGTCCCGATTTCCCCCTATATAATTATTTTAATATAAAATAAACTCGATTAGACGAATTGTGTTATCCGAAGTCATGGATTATCCGAAATAATAGTGCTGTCCCGTCGATTTCGGATAATCGAGGTTTTACGGTATATTCATTGAATTGTCTCTAAACTCACGGGGATAAAACACAGCCTAACATTATAAGATATCACTGTGTTCGAAAAATCTTTTAGGTATCAAATGTATTGTGTCGATGAACCGTGCGTTTTAAAAACAGAATTAACAGCCTGGAACCAGACTCTCTTGATTTAGTTATACATGTACAGTGCATCCTCTCAAAAGCAACACCCTTTGGGAGTAGCAAAATTATGTTGTTGTTCAGATGTTGTTGCTCTAGAGAGGTTAACTTAAAAGTTGTTACTCAAAAGAGGGCCGCTGTGGAGAGGTTGTTAATCAAGCAGTAAGAAATATCGTGCTGTTGTTGGAGGGAGGTTGTTACTACAGAGAGGGCCGCTTTGGAGAGGTTATTAATCAAGCAGTGAGAAATATCGTGCTGTTGTTGGACGGAGATTGTTACTACGGAGAGGGCCGCTCTGGAGAGGTTGTACTATATCTGATATTATATTCCACGTGTTTGCAACACTAACTGGTGGGTAGCGAGATGCTTAGATTGTTGTATTAACGTTATCTTAAAGTGTCTACCCCTGCATGTTAACTATCAATATTGATGCGTTTTTCTTAGACTCTACCTGCAATGAAAGTCGGTGTTTATTGCATATCTTACTAAAATAGATAGAAACATGTTTGTCTTGGGGTACATGATTTTTGTCGTTCGGTACAAAAACTCAAAGTTTAGACCAATTCTCAACAATCGGTCGTGAGATATATTTCCTACATACCGAAGAGCTTCTATTAACCTTCCGCTTACGAAAATAGTTTCAAATTTGTCAATTCAATGGCATAAAAACAAATTCATATAATACATTGTACGTGCATTCAAGTCAAAATCAGATGGCTATGCAAAATCGTAAACGAGAAATACGAAAAAAATCTAAACAATCCTCTACCTTGGAATACTAAAATTTTTACTATAAGTACGCACATTTCAAGAAATTATGACGTCATAATACACGTGCTGCATATGCTAATATAGACTGGTTCCGAGTTTATATTGTAAATATATAGAAGTCAACCAGATATTTAAAAAGGGGGCTCATCAGGAAATTGTTTATTGTTTAATCGATTAACTTACGTTTAATCTTTATATAACGTGTAACTTTTTCTTCGTCTTCATGTTTGAAATATTACATTTTGCGTAAGTTGAGTAGGTTTCGGACAAATATCAAGATGATGCAATTTCGGATAGTTTCTGAACCGAACGTATCGACATTGTAAAATGAGTAAAATTAATTAATATCACAAATATAACTGAACTGCACTCATTAAATTTATAATACGGTGCATTGTCATGATCCTTCAATATTGAATTAATTACTTAGAATTTACCTTGCTTGATAGTCCATTTGTGTATTGATTAAAGTTAACTGAATTAATGCATGTAATCAATCAATTGCATGTGCCTTATGGCATAAGTAATATACTGTTTTGTATACAAAGGGGCATGTAATTAAGACTATGTATGCTGATTGCTGAACTACTTTTGATGATCAGATAAGCAAACATAAATTGAAGTGCTAAAAGCACGTGGAACGGCAGCAAATTTAACAATTACATGGCGGGTGTAGAAAAGCGTAGTACTTTGGTAGGCATCGAAATTCATGAGCGCCGAGCGAGTGACGGCTGTAGAAAGATGAACTATCGCTCAGTTTCCAGAACTCAGCCCAATACCTCACCCTACAAAGAAATTCAACTTTGTTCGGAACAACTGCGGAACCTTCAGAGCTTGGATTGTTTATGGCTGAGTTTACTTTTCGTGACTTTTAGAAGTGGATATTTCTTTAAAGATATTGAATGAGAATCAAGTCCTCTGATTCCACAGTAGGAGGTAATAAAACAGACAGGGTCATTGAACGACTGGCTTTTGTTTACATGAAATGCTTATAAAACAATAGGAAGGTAGTCATAAACTAATTATCACTGTAAAATTGGCGCACCCGGCAATAACTATAAATCAATGATATTAACGAGGTGTGTACACACAGTTTCAAACAACAAAATGTACAGATGACACAAATTTGACTTAAAAATAATTTCTAACGAAAATAAAATTATGTCGTGTTTTGAGACATCATTAACGGTGTTCGGCTACAGGTGATGTGTTTGTTGTTTTGACGTTGTAATTTTAATGTTTATGGTACTAAAACGTTACTTTTTACGTAATGACGTAATAACTATTCGATACGTCATAATGCGTAAATATCTTATGTTATCTTCTTCCAAGGGACGTTTATTATAGAGCCATATTGTTTGCATACAAATGGTGTCATTCTACGGTGGCTGATTTATGTCATGTCGTATTTTTGCTTTTTCAGTACAGAAGAACAAAGAACAATTATAAAACTTCTAGCTAGATATTCGAAACGTTTCATTACTTTCCTTGCCATAGAGTCCTATCATTGAATGTAGCGATGAATGTGGTTCAGACATTCACATCTTTTCATTACTTTGATGTCTATACAGGTCCAATTAGACAGGCCTTTGTCAGATGAAGAACAATGAAACAATTAAGAAATGAGACATTCTTTTGCTTTTGGGATTCACTTATACAGGAGCTGTTCAATATCTTCAGAAAGTGCAATAGCATGTCAAATTTATGTATTCTGGACCAATCAATATCACTTTACATTAACAGTTCATATCATGAAAAAATAGAATGTTCATTATCATGTAATTAATAATAATGAAAGACATGATTGTAAACAAGAAAGGTCTAAAATATTTACATTAAATATTCCTTCTGGTTAAACAAGTATGCATTGTTTTAGGCAATGGAGTAAAATGATTTGTATGGAGCTGGTTACCTTCTGGTATTTATATGTATTGTGGGGTATTTTTTCTAAACAAGTGTCTATGGTATTGGAGGCTAAATTAATAAACATGTTCAAGTTATAGGGAATTCGTGAGTTTTTTGTTCCATAGAATCGGATATTTAGTACTTCTTATTGAAATAGAAGATGATACATATTTGTTCAAGCCAAGTGGATACTATTATAGTAAATTTTGTTCGGAGAAAATTTCATATACGGGTTGAATACTTTTGTTCGGCTGGTTCCCATTCTATCAATGTACTAGTATGACATCAACAGTATTCCTGCGTAGGGTAATTATGTCTTCCGGTAACCAGTTGATTATATCGTATTTGTTTACGAACAAACGGGACAGTTAAAAACCCGTCCCGATCGATTGAACATAATAAGAAACACTTGGATATCAATTTGTATATTCGTAAACATTAGTTCAAAGAAAGAAGAGGGCTTCAGGGAACCGAAAAAAATCGTCTATTCGTGCCAATGTGAAAATATTGAATGTTTCGTTAATGCATATCAGTTGTTTAGATAAACAACAACAGGTGAGACTCAATAAAACACTGTTGCTTGAAAATGATAATAAAATGTATCTTTGCATAAACAAGAAAACAAATGTAAATAATCCGATCAAGTGTTTATGGAATTGCTTTTTTGGAATAATACTCGTTGTGCAGCATAAATCTACAGATCACAGAGACGCTTTAAGCTTGATTGCTGAGTTCATTGGGTGGTGTTTTAGTCCTGTGAGTGTTTTATCATGGACAGACAGTTTGGTCACAAATATTCCAAACTGTTTTTTTTTCTTAGAATATTAGTAGATGTGTTCCGTTGTTGTTGTTTTTGTCTTATATGTGTACATGTCTGTTATGTATATCAAAGCATTTAACGAACCGTTCACAATACCTTTTTAGTAAGTTGTTTCGCTGTTATTGATGTTTTTTTTTTGTTTCAGAGATTTACATGTCTAGTATATACCTTCATATACCGTTCACATTACCTTTTTCGTTTGATATTCATTTTGATGGATATATATTAACCCGTTTTTTTTTGCTATGAAAATAATTACGAAATGTCTCAATTAAATAAATTTGCTAGCATCAAGATTTGAAAAACAAGAGGGCCAAGATGGCCCTATATCGCTCACATGACAATCACTGTTCACTCATTAAAACATTGTTTTGAACCGGTGACCTAGTTTTTGACCCCAGACGACCTATGTTCGAATTTGTCTTACATATCATTAAGACAAACAGTCTGACTAGGTTTGGTGAAGATACGATCAAAATTTGACATCTACAGTGTTAATAAGGTTTTCCTAAGATTTGACCTTGTGACCTGGTTTTTGACCCTAGGTGACCCATATTTGAACTTGTCCTTAATATCATTAAGACAAACAATCTGACAAGGTTTGGCCAAGATCCAATCAAAACCATGACATTTAGAGCTTTTACAAGATTTTTACCTAAGATTTGACCTTGTGACCCAGTTTTTGAACCCGGCTGACCCATATTCATCCTTCACCCACATATCATTAAGGCAAACATTTTGACAAGGTTTGGTGAAGATCCAATTAAAACTGTGACATCTACAGTGTTAACAAAGTTTTCCTAAGATTTGACCTGGTGACCTAGTTATTGACCCCAGATGACCCATATTTATACTTGACCATTATATCATTAAAACAAACGATTTGACAAAGTTTGGTGAAGATCCAATAATAACTGTGAAATCTACAGTGTTAACATGGTTTTTCATAAGATTTGACCTAGCGACCTAGTTTTTGACCCAAGATGACCCATGTTCGAAGTCGTCCAAGATATTATGAAGACAAACATTCTGACAAGGTTTCATGATCATCCAATCAAAACAGTGACTTCTAGAGTGTTCACAAGGTTTTCCAGCAATTTGCCCTAGTGACCTAATTTTACTACAGAAATTACCCATTTTCAAACTTGACCTACATATTATTAAAATAAACATTCTGACAAAGTTTCATGAAGATAAATTTAAAACAGTGATTTCTAAAGTGTTCACAAGGTTTTCCCTTATTTGGCCCTGGTGACCTAGTTTTTGACCCCAAATGGCCCAATATCGAACTCGTCCGAGATTTTGTTGATATTAACGTTCTGACCCAGTTTTGCTAAAATTGAGCCAAAATGTGGCCCCTAGTGTGGTCACAACAAAAAGTTTGACGACGCACGACGCCGGACGGAGAGTGATCCTAATAGCTCACTTTGTCACTTTGTGACATGTGAGCTAAAAATGGAAGAGATTAATTTTTCAAAATCGTTTCTAGATTTTATTAAGGATGACGACTACAAGACGTGAGGATGGATTTATTTAACGCTAAAAAAATTGGTATTCAACACCAGAAGAAAGTCCACAAAACTGTTTCGGGCATTTATACACCAATACCAAAACACCCGAGAGATATTTAAATATAATTTCATGTAAATTATAATATAAGCAAATGTGAATCATACAGAAACGGTAGACTTTCAAGATAAAAATAATAACTGTCTTCAACTTTGCATACCGATTGATCGCAAACTAGTTGCACTTATATTGCATCCTGTGCCAAATATAGGGTATCCAGAACATATAGATATAATCAGGAATAATCATTAAGTATTCGCTTTGTAGTTATTGATCAACTTGTTTACGAGTTTACATCTAAATAACACAGCTTAGTGTGACTCTTAAAGCCCAATTAGCTTTTTGCTGTAGAAAAATATATGCAAAAATATATGCAAAAACATTTAATTGCTGATATTATCCCAAGATAATTATTAGCGACGAAACAAGCCCTTTTTCGTCTGAAAACACTCATTTCACTGTGAATTTTGCTTTTGTAAACTTGAAATATGTAAAGCGCGTGACGTCACATTACTACTTGTCCATAGCATGACTGCGGGAAAACTCAGGTGTTCTATAAATAGTATTTATTTCAATGATATTGAAAAAAATACGATCGTAGTTTCGGAAACATTTGTTCTTGCTATAAAGTATGCACAGGAGAAAAACACACCGGATTCCTCTGTTATAGAACAAGCGGAACCTATTAAGACCAATACATTTATAAGCTTATGGGACTTTAAGTCCAAAACTTGAACTATTTTGAGTTTCGGGTTATTCAATTGATTGGACGAATTTTGTGATAGATTGAACTATGGCGAGTATACAGAAAATATTGTAACCGGTCAAAAACATGACTGTGATCGTTGTAGTGGAATTTACAGACATACCTGTGGGAAAAAAGCCAGTCAGACTATCCTTGCAAAATTCATGATTTGGACTTTATTGATATGTAAACTTTATTGACAGGTCATTTTGTTCTAAATAATCAATTGCGATGTTTAAAAGAATGAGCTTCATTCACAGGATGGCCTTTATTCCGAGGTGGCTATTACCATAGATTAAATGTACTAAATGTTGCCGTGATCATAACAAGACTGTTGAGTAGCGTAAATACGATATATTCCTTTAGGTAACAATTAATGCAGTGATAATAAACATCAAAGTATATTCGAGCACACTTATATCAAACGTGTAGTTTTATTAAGTATGCGACGATAAAGGAAGCAGTTTTCGGGCATTCTAAAAGAACTGTATCCAATGCACAGTGCAACCTCTCAAAGAAAAAGAAAAATTATGTTATTGTTCTGGGGTTGTTGCTCTAGAGAGGTAAAATTAAACGTTAAATAGTACAATGGGGAAATATAAGGCTGATGTTGACTGAAGGTTGTTGCTCAAGAGAGGGCCGTCCAGAAGAGGTTGTGCTATATCATAAATTGATTAGGGCGATTCTGACAGTTTTGACAATTCAGGGGGCCGTGGGTTCCACCATTGCACGTGATGTCAGGTACATTCTTGCAACTTTGAAAGAGGTGATCTTCTTATTTTACATGAAGCGTGTCTCTAAGCAGACTGGCGCCTTCTGTACTTAATTTCAGAGTTTTACGGGCATTATTCTGAATGACAACGTGGAGATAATCTGAAATAGATACGTAAATAAGCCGTTTCCTAGAAGTAGAGCTGGTTCACATAATAGTTTCGAGTGGTTTAAGTCTATCTTACCCATCAGGACAGTTTTGTGTGGCAAAAAAAAGCAAAACGCTGGAATATTACAGTCTGAAAATTGAAGTTCATTTTTACAGATATCTATTTGCAGGATGCTGTCATAAATATCATAGTTTTTCTCTGTTTTGACATGCTTTATTGCACCGTTATGAAGAGTCTTGACAAAACACCAAAATGTCTCTAAATTTCATTGCAGGAATAATATCTTACTGATTTTTTAATGTTGCACTACCTATGTATTAGATGATTATGCTTTAAACTTGCCTTGAGATTTTGTATTACATTATTATGAGACTATACGAATCTTCGTTGGAAATGCGTGTTAACTACGGAGGTACAGTCATTTGATCTGCGTGGTTCAATGTTTTGTTGCAAATCCTGGAAAATCATTGAATGAGTCGATTGCCGATTAGCGATCGTTGGGCTAGTATCACAGAACTCATACCACTTGATAAAAGAGAACAATTTCTTAATTCAGGACAATGCGAGTACTTTATTTTTGTCTTAGAATGTTATGTATACACAAACTATCGAAAAAGTACATTGATGAATATTTTTTGGAAATGACAAATCATGCAAAAAAATATTGAAATTCTTGCATCTAATAATGAAACACAAAACAAACAACCATCTATTTATATCCATAAATGTTTTAATTAAGTGTCCATACCCTGCATAGCTGATCTAAAACGATCGCTTATAAACAGTCTTTAATTCATTGAAATATGGTTATTTTTTCCAAATACTGTTTCATTATTATAATCTAAAATTCACCGTTACGGTATTATCTAGAAATACCATACTATGATTTGTTGGACTTTATCCCTTACGTTTAAATATAATGTACATGTATATATAAATATATATAGTGAAAAGTTTAAAATTCACGGTACCAGCTGTACATAATTAAAAGAAAAAATGTTCCGAATTCTTTAACTTTTTAAAAAATATTTTTAATAAAAAATCCATATAGTTGTTTAATAAAAATGTTTCTTTAATGTTAAAGGTTTGGCTTCATTTAAGAAACATTTTTTAAACAACTATATTGATTCTTATAAAGAAAATATTAAAGATACAAAGTAAACAAAGAATTTGGAACATATCTCCTTTTAATTATAATATATAAATACGTATAAGCAAATAAACATTTTAAGCATTAGAATTTCAGGGCATCCGAATAAATATAGCACAGAAAAAACACATCTAACGGCATAATAGAGCATTCACCGAATTGATAAAACATAAGAAATGGTATTGAAACGTTATTGTAAGACAGAACTATGTTAACTTTCAATATTACCACCGCAAGTGTAAGTTAACTCACATGGTAACCTCGTTTAATTAAATAGAAATTTCTTTTTATTCAATTATTTCGGGGGGGGGGGGGGCGAAATAGTTCTGCGTGAAATAAAGACTTTTTGAGAATACTGTACTTGGTGAGTTGTTTTAAAAATCACTATGAAAACACAGACTGTTTTAAAACATTTTCAGTTGTTTAAAGCCCCTTTAGCTTTTTGCTGTAGAAAAATATATGCAAAAACATTTAATTGCTGATATTATCCCAAGACAATTATTACCGACGAAACAAGCCCTTTTTCGTCTGAAAACACTCATTTCACTTTTGTAAACTTGAAATATGTAGAGCGCGTGACGTCACATTACTACGTGTGCATAGCATGACTGCGGGAAAACTCAGGTGTTCTATAAATAGTATTTATTTCAATGATATTGAAAAAAATTCGACAGTAGTTTCGGAAACATTTTTTCTTGCTATAAAGTATGCACGTGAGGAAAACACACCGGATTCCTCTGTTATAGAACAAACAGAAACTTTTAAGACCGATAAATTTATAAGCTTATGGGACTTTAAGACCAATACATATATAAGCTTATGGGACTTTAAATTGGTATAAATAAATAAATGTTCCCGTGGTATCCAGATAAGAAAACATCTTCTTAAAAAAAAAAGGCAGCACCGTTAAAACCTTAACACTAAACATATTTATTTTCAGCATATCCTGGGATAATAAGTGTTTTGTTTTCATTTTGAAATAAGTTGTAAGTTGACCTCGGCATTCCGAATTATTTGATTGCCTATTTATATCATGATGTTTTATTGCGCAGTTTCTGCATATCACTTAATACCGTATTACCTGTGAACAGAGGCCACCCTTTGGAAATACAATGTATGTGGCCTTTATTGTCGGGTGACCTTTCAATGAGGGCAGCTTGTTCTTGACAATTAATGGTTTGTTCACAGAGTGGTCTTTATTCACAGACAAACACAGGTTTTACTATTTTACTTCATAATGTTTATGCGAAAGAAAATATTTTCCGCTGTTTCTTTAGATGAAAGTACTGCTTTTTATGAGAAATACCCATCTTTTCTTAGAAAGTTTTATATTCCGACAAATACCATGTATTTGAAAATAGAAATTCTACTCGGTTCACATAACACATTGAATAAAGCCCAAAGGGCTTTGTATGAAATGTGTGCTGTGAAGTCTGAGGGAGTTTACACTTCGATAAATGACCAGAAATGATTGTTTAATCCTTTTGTTTCCAATTAAATTAAATTGTTTTATTCATTTCTTACAAATGTCGGACACGAACCGCTAAAACTCTTTAGCTGGTAAGAGTAGTCCGTCAACAGTGTACAGAAACAAAAGGTATCCGAGTGAAAAGGAGTTTATCGAACTGTAAACTCCCTCCAGAGCCCAAGCAAAACGCGTAGATTTGTAAGAATTGGAAAAAAATATCAAAACACATCGGAGAAAATATGGTAAAATTGATGTTTTATTTCAACAATAATGAAATCACCAGCTGTACCCCATACTTCCAATACAAGGGAGATAATAACATAAATATCATAACAGACTACGTTAAACGATTATCGGCTTTCATATTTCGGCACATCCTGCGCACTTATAATTCTCACATACTCTAAATGATGTTGCTTTTGAGAGGTTGTACTGTAGCTATATGGTTGTACAGTCAAACTTATGATACAAAGACCATCCTTGGCGAAGACCTAATGTAACCTTTATTGACAGATGGCTTTTGTTCAGAGGTCATTTTGTTCTAAATATTCAATAACGGTTTTTGAAAGAATTGGACTTTATTTACAGGATGGCCTTTACTCCGAGGTGGCAGCTAACAAAGGTTTGACTTTACATAGTTAAACATTAGGGATAAAATTCCACTTTACTGAAACTTATGCATTTGTGTACTTTGTTAAAGAGGTCTCAAATACCCAGCAACTTTGTGAACAGTCCTCACTCCAGAGACTGCAAGACAGGGAAGACGTCATCTTTTACCAGCATGCATTGTAAGAAAGAATTGTAACATATATTTGAGAATATGCGATCGACTAAACCTTGATTACTATTTCAGCTGAAATATCTTGAATATTTAACGTAATTAAACTTAGGGGTGTATAAATTTATCTAACCTACAAATACAAGCTTAAGATTTGCAAGTTTTGTTAATATATAAAACATTTTGATTAGAGAAAAAACCTAGACCATATTCATCATCATCTAAACCTGATATCTCTGTCCGGTTAGTAAACTTTAAATATTTATTTTATTACAGTATATCAATATAAGGCTAGCTTTTTCTAAGGCATTTTTGTTTTGCCATTCCGAATATATTGGCTCGCGAAAGATAACGTGTATATAAACCAGAGGTATAAAGATAACACTTATTAGGGTTGGGGAATTGAATTTATGCTCGATCATGTGCATTTAATGAGACAAATCGTGTCAACTTGGATTTGCATCGGACAGGTGAGTTTCATTAAGTTGATTTTGTTGAAATTTTAACTCAAGTATAGCTGTTAAGTCGTTTTTTATTCATTTATAAAATTAGATCATACGCACTAGATTGTATGTCTTGGATTTGATTTAAATTTGAGTTGTTCATTTTTGAAAACGCTTTTTTCTGAAGTTGGGTCTATTCAATTTAGAATAATGAATTAATTGCATTCTCTGTAGAAATAGGATCATCTGAGGTTATCTGCGTATGCAAGAAATACCATCAGTATTAAAGAAACTTCAAATTTAGAGTTTACCTATATCAATATGATATTTCGTTATTCCAAAATGTGTTCATGTTATCATTGGGCCAAGATTTTTACAAAGCGAAAAACAAAAATTCATAAGTTAACATCTACTGTAAACGTCAATCCAACTTTAATGACATTCTTGAATCGTGTCCTCTTTAGAGTTGAAATGCATTAATAAAAAAAATACGTGAAATCCATTGAACAAATTCTTCATAAAAACATCTTTTGGCGTGTCAGTGTTTAATCGTGAGGTACGAGTCTCGCTACTGACCATGTCTCCTTATGTGAGAAGGTAGGCGGTTGCTTACAAAGGATGGTATTCTAGTACTGGTTCTTCCCAGGAACGATGCTTAGATGAACTGTCCGCCTCATATGACTCTAACTGTTGGAAAGGGGCGTAAAACTCAAATAAACAAACAAGCAAACAAACTTCAATGGTAAGACTGTAAACATAAATGTGAATAACCGTCACATATATCACTGAATATAACCTCTAAAGGATTCGAGCATTTATGTACCGTAAAAACACTTAGCGACCACTTCAATATTTCGAACCGGTTTTTAATACAATGTATTCCCTGTCTATATTTGGACTTAATATTGAAACCTCAGGTCATCAAGGCTGACATTTCTGTTTCAAAATTATTCTTCTGCTCTTTGAATATTATACAGTACAAACTCCCTACAACAGCCACCAAATGGGAGGACAAGACTGACTGTTTTAAGGAGGTGGTTGTCGTTGAGAGAGTGAAAATAGAGTTCGGGTTGCTAGTGTACTTGCTGTAATAGGAACGTGACTGTTGTTCGGAGGTGGACGTTTATTTTGGTTACACTGTATCTCCTGTTTAAATAATCCCGGATTATCAGACAATTTACATCAAGCCAACTAAATCAAATCGACATCAAGGTTATGTCGAATTTTGTGATATGTGATTGTTTCTATTAACAAATGTTGTTGTTTTTTGTGTTTTTTTTTTGTTGTTGTTGTTGTTGTTGTCATCTTTTTGACAGTGGAGATAAAACACGTACCTGACTCAGAAACGTTAAAAAGGCATATCTTGCAAGCAAAACGTTGATAAAATCGGTTTCTTCATCTACTTAATTCACAGTCTCGTCTTCTTAATTCATTTCAATAAATCAATTTTATGCTGACCACTCCCGGTAATTTTATGTGGACGATTTAGCGATTGAAAATGTAATGGGCGAGTGAATTTGATCACGAGTTTCATTATTTCAATTTGATTTTTGTTAAAGTTAAGACCATTCCTCAATAGTCGGTTGGTTCAAATTTTCTCTACATACCGAAGAACTTCCATTAACATTCCGCCTACGAACATAGTTCCATTTTTTTAATTCAATATCATAAAATACAAATTCAAATATTACATGCATTTACGTCAAAATCAGATGGCTATGCAAAATCGTAAACGAGCAATACTAAACAGTGGTAAAAATTACAAACAATTCTTTACCTCGGATTACTACAATATTTACTATCAGTACGCACATTTCAATGAATGATGACATCATAAATCACGTGACAATAGTCTAGTTCCTAGCTTCAATTGTAAACGATGATAACCGTGAGTAAATCATATATTTAAAAAAGTGGTTTATCTGGAAATAGTTTATTCTTTAATCGATTAATTTAATGCTTATAACGTGTAACTTTTTCTTCGAGCATGTCTTCATGTATGGGATATTTACATTCTGCATGAATTGAGAGTACAAAGGGGCAGGCAATGCAGGCAATATATGCTAATTGCTGAACTACTTTTGGTGATCAGTTGGGAAACATAAATCAAAGTACTGAAAGCACATAGAAAGGGAACAACTTTAACAATTGCATGGCGGGTGTAGAAAAGCGTAGGACTTTGGGCTGCAATTAAAATGTGTGTTACCCATGTCAAATTCTTATAAATTCTAATTTAAAGTTGTTTTAATGTTGTGTTTGTTTAAGAGATCTATTGTCAGCCGTTAAAAGTAAATATCTGATATGTTTATCTTAAATAAGATATCCTAGTTTAAAAAACTGCTATATCTAGATAAAAGCCACCCCACCCCCCTGTGTCTTTGCACTTTATAACTGACACTGTTGAGTTTTGCTTAGTAAGTGGATTCCATTTATTATTTCAGTTCTACTTTATTTGATTAAACTCGCTGTTATGTGCACGTGACACATTTGTTGTATTTAATGCCTGTATTAGATAGTTTCAGATACTTGATAACTAAAGAATGCCTTGTCGTTATCAGCATAATTTGTGGGTTAAATTTGTGTTTTATAACCGTTCCCTCGTTCATTCTTATATATGATGTTCAACCGTATTTCCAGTGGAATTCGGAACAGAATTAAAAAAGTGCATAGCTAGTATAAATCGTTATGCTGATAAAGCACTTACGATTTGGGATCATAGCAAATACCTGTTTAAAAGCCTAGTAGACGTGTGATATGCCTGAAAAAAGTAGTCGTATTTAGGGTTTCCTGATTGAACCTATTTTTCGACTCTTCATCTTCTCGTTCGCTGTTATACAGACAGGCCAGTTGCAAGGATGAACTTCATGGCCCGCCCGAGGTCGCCCACATCAACATTGTAGTTTCTGATGAAGTGTCGTCTCAGTTGGCCATGTTGTATAGCTCTCTCCTGGTCATGCCTTTTACAGTTTGGAGTTCATGCTCCGTGGTCTGGTCTTCCTCACCGCATGTGCAAGCTGTTGATGGTGATATTTTCAGCTGTTAATGCTGGTGTTCATTTATAAAGTCTGTTGTGCTATGTCATCAGTCTTACCATTGTAACTTGATCTGACCTGCTGAGGAGGTGTTAGGCATCTATCTCTTGATTTGGCTTCATAAGCGCTTTTTCCAACGCCATACCGATTAAAACTAGATGTCCGTTTAAACAATGTGTCTTTCGACTAACGCCAAAATCCAAAGAACTGAGATATGTCGGGATGAATTGTATTACCAAAGAATGAAAGGAATATTTATTAAAAAAAGAGAATAGAAATGAATGGTTTTGTGACCTACTTATCCCCTGCTGTTTTGGTCAGAGATACCCGGTGCTCTAGTGGAAACGCGATAGACTACTGAACGAGAGGTCGTAGGTTTGAATCCCGGCACCGCCTTCCGAATTTCTCAGTCAGTGACGCCTCTTCAGTGTGGCCATCATCCCAACTCAACTACCGGGCCAAGTACTGTGTCGAGAAAATGGACAATGCGTGTATCGGTCCTTTACAACGGCACAATAAAGAATGATATGACAGTACCTTTCCATTGGGCCATTAAAGAACAGCACCCAACTGTATAGTTTATATATTGGTTTAAATAAACCAATGGGTTAAATTTTAGATTCAGTTAGCAATTAGTTAAATTTAAAATTTGGTGCAGATAAATACATATTATTTTCAAATGTTTATCAAGCTTTGAAAGAAAGAATGGAATCATTGTATTCTTCAATGGCTGCATATGTGTGTTTACTGTACAATTGGTGGTCTGTTTATTTATCATTTTTTTTATATTCGGTGAACCTGTCATTTATTATACAGTCAGCTATACTGTAATTGTAATTATCCAGGGATACCATCAAAGAAGTAAAGATGATTAGTCAATGCTATTTCGTATACCAATAGTTTTGAGTTGCAATGAGAAGATCCATAAAAACACAATATTGTGGATATGCATATAATACCTTAAGCAGACGCAATAATTACGCTGTCCCCTATACGTACGCTGGGTACCAGCATGAGAGATGGTTTAGCTCAGACTGTTAACCCTGCTTTATTTGCTCAGTGTAAAATGTAAAAAAAAACTAGCTGAACCTAAAATTGTACTTATTGATCATCAGACCGAAACTAAGTTTGGGTATGCAAATTACAAATAAGATTTTTACGCTATCATAGCTGTGTTAGCTGTAAAAAACGAATATGTTTGATTATTTGTAAGTTAGTTATGTAAATTGAATGACTATTATATGGCATGTGTGATTGTGTATATCTACGTTGGATTACTTGCCTCAGACAAATATTTGAATACATCGTGAATATGTTTTAAAGGTAAATCACAGTCACTGAGCATACAAACAAAGAAAAAATGTCGTCTGCTGCAAATGTCACCAGTGCGTTTAAGAACGTTGGTGTAGGTACGGCAGATATTGTTGTCATCATCGTATACCTGGCTTTTTGTTTAGCTGTAGGAATTTGGGTAAGTTAGTTGAATTGTTTGAATTTTACGTGCTGCAATGAACTATCTGACCGAAGAACTTCAAGGTCGCTTATAGTCACATGACTATAGACTGTTATCTATATTTCTTCGTTTATTTTTTAAAACCTTTGATATATAGCAGTATGGTATACATGCATATACAGTAATTGAATAGATTAAATGGCCTGTGATATTATCCAGCCCGATTAGCTCAGTTTGTAGAGCAACTGACTTGCAAGCAAGATCTCGCGGGTTCGAGCGTCGCATCGGAAACATTATTTTCCTCTGTCATTTAGAGTAAGCTACTGCTGCCCTTATGGATGATGATGATTTTGTTTGATGAGTCGCTGTTGTAGATGTTTAAATATTGATCATTATATCACTGTTAATGCTGAATTTCAAGATGACAACGAAACTGATAGCACATTTTCTGCTTCTACAAATGACAACAGTGACATCAGCAGAAACAAATGTAACTGAAACAGCATTAATCATTTCCTGGATTATCTATAATTTTATGAGTGATTTATGTATAATTTTATTAATGATTTATGTATAATTTTATTAATGATTTATGTTTATGAATGATTTATGTATAATTTTATGATTGGTTTATGTATAATTTTATGAATGATTTATGTATAATTCTATAAATGATTTATATATAATTGTATGATTGGTTTATAC
Source organism: Lutraria lutraria (assembly GCA_964023205.1). Taxonomy (NCBI): domain Eukaryota; kingdom Metazoa; phylum Mollusca; class Bivalvia; order Venerida; family Mactridae; genus Lutraria; species Lutraria lutraria. The sequence continues at coordinate 27,243,324 of OZ026845.1, read as the reverse complement.
ATAATTTTATGATTGGTTTATGTATAATTTTATGAATGGTTTAAGTATAATTTTATGAATGCCTTAGGTATAATTCTATTAATGTTTTATGTGTAATTTTATGAATGACGTGTGTATACTTTTATTATTGGTTTATGTACAATTGTTTGATTGGTTTATGTATAATTCTATGAATCATATATAGGCCTATTGTATGTATTATTTTACCATATTTACAGGCAACATGGCGAACCCAGAGATCTAGTGTTAGTGGTTACTTCCTGGCTGGGAGGGATATGCTTTGGTTTGCGGTAAGTTAATCTCCTTTGTACCCAATTATCAAAACATTTAATTTTCAATTTACTTCCTGTTTCCATAAATAACCATATTTCATTTTCTCATTTATATATACATGTATAATCAAACCTGTGATAGCGGCCACCTCCACGATTACAGGCCATTATTTTTAACTTGAAAAAATCGTCACTTACTATTCAGTACAAAATCACCACTGTCAATAGAGGTCACATTCTGTCTTTCCCTAGGATGGACCTTTGTTCACAGGTTTGACTGTATGGGTGCGTCAACTACAAATCTTCCAAATTCGTCAATATTTACAGAAAGATAAATGAGGTTATTTTCAGCCTTTAGTACTAACTGAGCAAACATTTCAACTAGGAAAGCAACTTTACCGAGCTTATTCGTGTACTTCAGTTTCGTACTCAGTCAACAACGAACTTCTGTTATAGGGAATATATTCGCGGACTGCATTCTGGAACGCAGATCGCAATTCAAAAATATATAGTTCAAACAAAATCATAAATATTATAGTTCATATATATTAAGGGGTGATCGGTGACGTGGTGGTAACGCTCTGGACTACTGCACGGAAGGTCGTGGGTTAGAATCTAGACTCCTCGATATTTTAGGAACGATGTTTCATGTCCCCATCTCAACTACCGAGCCAAGTATTGTGTCTAGAAATCACAGGAAAGGGACTGGGTGTGTATATGTGTTTTATACACCGGGCACTATAAAGAAACCAGGAAACATTATTCGAAATAAGAGCAGAGATGTATATGCCCGGTTCTCCTGTATCTTATCTCCCATCCCTCTGGGGTGGCTCTGAAATGATGATACTGTCCAATGGACCGTTAAACAAAATACGAACATAATATACATTATGATAGACACTATACGACCTCATACATGTTAGATGTGTTCCACGCAGCTTTATGCAACCAATTTAGACAATGATTAGTCTTTTATCTTTTTTTAAGATTGGAGCGTCACTATTCTCAAGTAACATCGGGAGTGGGAGCTTCGTCGGTCTTGCTGGCACTGGGGCTGCTTCCGGTATAGCGGTCGCTAGCTACGAACTGAACGTAAGTTTGAACACCAAAATGTCGCTAAGTACGTTCAGTGTTGAAATAACATCTTAACTCTTTAAACGTAAATCGAATTTTGGACATAAACACAAAGATGATAGAGAAATAGACAATATATCTAATGAAATAGTACCAAAGATATAATCAGAAAACATGTCACGGCTCTAGTCCTTATTTGGAAGTAGGCTTTGTCTGTCGTTCTTATGAATACAAGCTGAAGAAATGCCACAGTTTTGATAGCAGTATTCTATCCAAATGTGATTGTATTTTATTTACTCGTACCGTGTATAAAGTAATAATTGAAATTGAAGAATATTCATATAAATGAATTCATTATTTTACGTTTAATTTCAGGGTTTATTTTGTCTGTTGTTGTTAGCGTGGCTATTCGTGCCAGTTTATATCGCCAGTGGGGTAAGTATGACGGATAGCTTTGATGATAGAAATGTACAAATGAGTTGCTTTTTTTCGGTTGACAATATAAAATGTAGGACTGAGTTTGGATGCGCGAGAATGTTTCAATCGTTTAACTCATCCTTAAACCATAAGTACTCAGTGACGTTATTAAGCCTCGTCATTACTAAGTCACTTAAAGCAAGTACCTGTAGTAACTTAATTTTCTATGCTCGTAGTTTTTGTTTCTTCTTTTCTGGTTTACAAAATGAATGTGACAGTTTCATATGACCACATTCGTAAAAGATCACGTAACAGGCATGCATGTGATGATTTCATACATGTATATTACACGTCTAAGTTCTGTTCTGTTCATCACAATTTGAGTTCTTATCATTTTCTGTATAATTATTCCTTATTTGAAATTCCAGTTTGAGGGTTTATACTCACATCCTTATGTATATGTACTGACTTGAGGAATGAACATTTGTATGTTATTTTTAGGTGTATACGCTCCCCGAGTATTTGAAGAAAAGGTTTGGAGGTCAACGACTCCAGGTCTACATGTCTGTGTTGGCTTTACTTATTTACGTCTTTACAAAAATTTCGGTAAGTCAATTATTAAAATTATGTTGTTTATCATCCAATTTAAACAAACGAACCAATTAAGTGATGGCGTCACTCACAGGTTGTACTGTTTGGAAGGTAGTACTGTGTGGATGGTAGTACTGTGTGGATGGTAGTACTGTGTGGAAGGTAATACTGTGTGGATGGTGGTACTGTGTGGAAGGTACTACTGTGTGGAAGGTAGTACTGTGTGGAAGGTAGTACTGTGTTGAAGGTAGTACTGTGTGGAAGGTAGTACTGTGTGGAAGGTAGTACTGTGTGGAAGGTAGTACTGTGTGGAAGGTAGTACTGTGTTGGAGGTAGTACTATGTTGAAGGTAGTACTGTGTGGAAAGTAGTACTGTGTGGAAGGTAGTACTGTGTGGAAGGTAGTACTATGTGGAAGGTAGTACTGTGTTGGAGGTAGTACTGTGTTGAAGGTAGTACTGTGTGGAAGGTAGTACTGTGTGGAAGGTAGTACTGTGTGGAAGGTAATACTGTGTGGAAGTAAGTACTGTGTGGAAGGTAGTACTGTGTGGAAGGTAGTACTGTGTTGGAGGTAGTACTGTGTTGAAGGTAGTACTGTGTGGAAAGTAGTACTGTGTGGAAGGTAGTACTGTGTGGAAGGTAGTACTATGTGGAAGGTAGTACTGTGTTGGAGATAGTACTGTGTTGAAGGTAGTACTGTGTGGAAGGTAGTACTGTGTGGAAGGTAGTACTGTGTGGAAGGTAATACTGTGTGGAAGTAAGTACTGTGTGGAAGGTAGTACTGTGTGGAAGGTAGTACTGTGTTGGAGGTAGTACTGGTTTGAAGGTAGTACTGTGTGGAAAGTAGTACTGTGTGGAAGGTAGTACTGTGTGGAAGGTAGTACTATGTGGAAGGTAGTACTGTGTTGGAGGTAGTACTGTGTTGAAGGTAGTACTGTGTGGAAGGTAGTACTGTGTGGAAGGTAGTACTGTGTGGAAGGTAATACTGTGTGGAAGGTAGTACTGTGTAGATGGATGGTGATACTGTACTGGATGTGTTACAGAATGGGAGAAAAGTATTGTATTGAACAACATCGGAGACGGTACTAGTACTGAATTGGAAATGTTTTTTGTTGTCTTTTATGTAAAGATAAAAAAACAATAAGAAGGTGATCATTCCTGATTTATCTAATTTTTGTCTAAAAAAATATTTATAATGGTAAAAAAGAAAACATAACTCAAATTAAGTTGCAACGCGTTTCGTAGTTTACTTCGTCAGGTAACTACATTGTAGTATAATTATTGTAATGATGGTAAACATATGTGTGACGTCATGACGTCATAACGTATGACATCACAACGTCAAAAACTGACGTATCGTTTGGCGCATTTAAACAATTATTTCAAAGATTGCTTTTTTAACAATATTTCAGGCAGATATCTACGCAGGGTCTATTTTCATTCGACAAGCAGTAGGATGGAATATGTACGTTGGTATAATAGCGCTGCTGACCATCACTGCTATTTACACTGTGTCAGGTGAACAAATAGCTTAATTTGATGCTGCATCATGTTGCCTATGTTAGCAAAACAGATATAAATAGATTATATTTATTTACATATTTAGTCCTAAAAAGGACTTTTTACAAAGCAAAAATGATACACATTTCACAAATGAGATAGTGTTGTTTTTTTTCTTTAAGAGAAAATATAATATTATGTTCGCATGTTCAATCAATTGATAATGTATTGTTTGGGTTTTGGTTCATTGAACATCGAATTGGTGGCCGGAGCGATGATAGGAGTAAAGCTTTTGCAGATTAACGACTGATTTTTCACTCAGTTGTAATTAACCATGGATCAAGTTAAGCGACACTGTCAAACAGGATATCAACCGTATTATTGAGTTTGAAGCTAAGCTGAGATACTCTGTCTGATGTACATTGACTTCATCTATTCTTATTTCTATTCTCAGGTGGTTTGAAAGCTGTCATTTATACTGATACGGTGCAAACTGTTATCATGGTTGCCGGATCTATTGTGCTCATGATTATAAGTAAGTTTGAAATTTAAATTTCTAGATCCAAGACTGGCATAACAGTGTCGGAAACCAATCTTTGAACACAGACGATTCCATGACTAATTGGACTAAATTCAATTTTATTCGAAGACTAACATTTCAAATACCAAACACTACAAGTAATAAAGTTTCCTTTTAAAAAGGAAAGGCTTGGCTGGTTGTTGCTGATAAAAGTTAGTTCTGATACCATAACTAAATTGGTTCATTTTATTTCGTCTTGTTGACCATTTTAGTTATGGAATTGTCCTCTTTCAAAGTCAACAGGTAGTCTGAAACATCGGTATATTTTTCTATTTATAGATTTTCCTATAATTCATCGTACTGTACACAAGTTTTAAATTGCATTAGAGAAAGCGTTTCGCAAGTTAAATTATAGTAGGGGTGTATTTCATTAATTAATTAATCCTCCGCTTATTACATTCAGCAATTATGTTGATAATTAAACAAAGAGCTAGTAAAGTAAAAATAATTGAGACTGCGTTAATATATCTTATCTTTTCGTGCCTTAACGGTTGATGGAACATGCCGATTTATAGTGAAACATCCCGATTTTACAGTGAAATCGCAAATGTGTACATCAAGATCACGTGACAAAATTATTGGCGGCAATAGCGTTTCGTAGGTTTCATTATAGAAGGGGCTTCCTTAAATTCTCTTGAACAATCCTCCGCTAATATGTCTTTCAGTAATGATTAAAATAATTGATTTAAATATATTGTACATAGTAACAGAAAAAATAGACAGTTTTAAAATGTGTACCTTAACGTGTTATTAATGTTAATAGAACAAACCGATCTATAGTGAAACACCCTGATTTCATAATAGACTAGCACAGTGAAGTTGGTACACTCAAGTCATGTGATACCGATTCACACAGTAAGCGTAAACCAATCACCGGACTGTTAACATATAGCTCTCAACCAATCGCCGGACTCTTAACATTTTTGTGCACTTGTACCCAGCTTTCGCATTGCATCTACCAGCATCTAGGGAACAAACGTAACCGAAAACAATACATAGGCTAAAATGTAGCTGCGGAGACACGATTTGGAAGCTCCGCGCAAAACAATAAGTGTTAGCCTTTAAAAGATCATGTCGTGAGAATAACACGTCGTTTTATTTACAAGCGGTGTCGTGAAAATAACACGTCGTTTTATTTACAAGCGGTGTCGTGAGAATAGCACGTCGTTATATTTACAAGCGGTGTCGTAAGAATAACACGTCGTTTTATTTACAAGCGGTGTCGTGAGAATAACACGTCGTTATATTTACAAGCGGTGTCGTAAGAATAACACGTCGTTTTATTTACAAGCGGTGTCGTGAGAATAACACGTCGTTATATTTACAAGCGGTGTCGTAAGAATAACACGTCGTTTTATTTACAAGCGGTGTCGTGAGAATAACACGTCGTTATATTTACAAGCGGTGTCGTAAGAATAACACGTCGTTTTATTTACAAGCGGTGTCGTGAGAATAACACGTCGTTTTATTTACAAGCGGTGTCGTAAGAATAACACGTCGTTATATTTACAAGCGGTGTCGTGAGAATAACACGTCGTTTTATTTACAAGCGGTGTCGTAAGAATAACACGTCGTTTTATTTACAAGCGGTGTCGTGAGAATAACACGTCGTTATATTTACAAGCGGTGTCGTGAGAATAACACGTCGTTTTATTTACAAGCGGTGTCGTAAGAATAACACGTCGTTTTATTTACAAGCGGTGTCGTGAGAATAGCACGTCGTTACATTTACAAGCGGTGTCGTAAGAATAACACGTCGTTATATTTACAAGCGGTGTCGTGAGAATAACACGTCGTTTTATTTACAAGCGGTGTCGTAAGAATAACACGTCGTTTTATTTACAAGCGGTGTCGTAAGAATAACACGTCGTTTTATTTACAAGCGGTGTCGTAAGAATAACACGTCGTTTTATTTACAAGCGGTGTCGTAAGAATAACACGTCGTTTTATTTACAAGCGGTGTCGTAAGAATAACACGTCGTTTTATTTACAAGCGGTGTCGTAAGAATAACACCTCGTCATATTTAGAAAACGGTGTCGTAGGAATAACACGTCGTTTTATTTTGAAAATGATGTCGTAAGAATAACACATCGTTTTATTTACAAATGGTGTCGTGAGAATAGCACGTCGTTTTATTTACAAGCGGTGCCGTAAGAATTGCAAGTCGTTTGATTTACAAACGGTGTCGTGAGAATAGCACGGCACAAACTAAAAAATGAAGGGCGTATGTGCGACTCTACCAAGAGAATCGCTGTACACCTGATCATGAAATGATAACAGTAACATAATTTCAAAACCTTTTATACCACTTTGCAAATGCTTGTAAACAACTTTTGAATATGTATATTCTATACTAAAGGTATGTCTAATAAATCTATTTTAGTATTTACTGTAATGTATTTTCAGGGGCTGGTTGGTGGTAAATTATACTTAGTACCTTTTCATTTGAGTAACGAAATACTGAACAATTTAGTAGATATATAATAAAAATTAAAAACACGCTTTGATTTACGTCCATATTGTAATATTTGTGCCCCGGGGATTAACACAAACTATACAAAACCGTATAAGGTATAACTGTTTCACACCTTCATATATCTAACATAACAAATACGCTTTTGAAACTTAAACAAAAACGTTATTTTATGTGAATAAACTCTGGACATAAGATAATAATTATGTGTCTAAATGTTTCATGTTGCTCAATTTATCTGTTTAAGTCACAACTGGTTTTTGTTGCATTTTTTAAAAAAAATTATTACTTTAAACAATACGTATTCTATTATTGAAGCACTTGCAATCAAGAAAATGTCGATGTTTACTGACCTGTTGACAAATCAGTTTGGTTTATTCTATATATTCATTGTATACATCAACAAAAATGTATTCATTGTACAGATATACATATTTATACTTAATACAAGTTAAAAGAATTCAAAGGATAGTCAAGACATTAAAATATTCTGCAATGTGGATGGAAGGATACTAGCATGCATGCAGTCAGTATCATACAACATAATAATCTGAAGTAATAATCAATAAAATAATATCTTCAATGTTGAGTTAAATTTCTTAAACATCAGAAAAAAAGGTGTTATTTTTAAGGGTTAAGTATAATTCAACAAAGACTTATAACACAATAACCTATACATACATGTACATTTTGTACTCAGATCATATATCAACACAACTACAAGCAATGTCAAAACATTGCAAATCTTATAAAAGACAGAGCAGATAGATATTAATTTTGAGACAATGATAACATCTAAGCATGCAAAGAAACTTAAACGATATTTATCTGGATCAAGTATTAATACATAAACAAACACTATGCATAAACATGTATTATCAATAGTTACGTCTTTATGTTCATATTTCTGAGCTTATATATATACTCACGTCTGTACGTTTATATTTCTGACTGTGTATTCATTGTTTAGTTTATACTTAAGTCTGTGTGTTCATATTTTTGAGCTAAATCTTTATCTTCATATTCTCAATAATTATATCTTTACCATACTACCATAATATATCAAACAGACATTTTGAGCATACAGAAACAGAACAGAACAGATACTTATTTAAGACTTAAGCAGTACAGCCGATCGTCATATAAACATACACTTACATGCAACAATTATTCGGGTGTCATTTTGTTATAAATGATCACTTGAATGACGGGTATGAAAAGAATGGCCTTATTAATTGGGTGGGCTTCATTCGGAGGTGGCTATAAATACACGTTTGACTGTACTTGCGATTGTGACAGCTCTGCAAGCCTTTATTATAAAATCAATCTCTCTTAAATTGTCATCTCCGTCAAGATAAGCGACAAAGTCACCATCATTATCTTCAACATTTACATTTCTACCATCATTATCGCTATCCCTGTGGTCGTCATTGACGTTCCAAAATTGGCATTGGTATCATTATCAACTCCTTCGTCTGGATCGTCAACATCGTCATCATCATTGCGATTTTATCATATGAAAAAAGGGATGGCCTGTGTACCCATGTTGACATTTATTCTCTGTAAGTGTCGACCGTCGACTACAGTTTGTATCGGATGTTATATGACCTTTAATACTGCAATTACTTGAAGGTTTCGTCAAAGTTGGAGGAATGGCCAAACTGTATCAGGAATACCCGATGGCAATACCCACACCCTTAGTAAATAACTCAGACTGTGGAAAACCCACGGATGAAGCGTTCCATCTTCTGAGAGACGCCCAGACTGGTGATCTCCCCTGGCCTGGGAATGTCTTTGGTATCACGATATTGAGTGTATGGTACTTTTGCTCCGATCAGGTAAAAAAACACCCTTCCTACTGATTCATTTCTTTATCATTTTGAACTTTGTCACAAGTTGAGAATATTTAAATGGATGACATGTACGTAGATGAATTTGATGAACTAGATTTCGACAATACATACCTGTACAAATGGTGACAATCATTGTGAACAAAATAGGGTGTAGTTTAAAGACTCACTTTCATGCGTAGTATGGTAACTGTTGAACGTGAAATAAGTGGAAATAACACCACATGGAACAATGGTTAATAAAGACTAGGAACGAAACTGCCTCAATTTTGAAAATGACTCTTGATGCCTGTTATGAAATCATAATAGTCACTGTAGTTTCTTGATTACTTTTTTTGATGAACTAACGTATTTCATTGTATTGTTGTGAATGGTTTGTAGATGCACTCAGGAATATATAAGATACAAAGTAATCTGAATCATTTTAATCCATGCACCTTTTTTCTAGAGTCGAAAAAAAGTGATGTTAATTCGAGTGATATTCGTCTCCTATGTTATTTTTACACAGTGAATAAATTTGCTATTTCTGAATTGCTTAGAGACATTTTCAATTTTTACCACTGACATGTATCTTTATTTAGTTTCGGCAAATCATATTGCATCTACTGCTTCACGTCTTTCAGGTCCTTGTGCAACGATCTCTCGCTGCGAAGAATATGCACCACGTAAAAGGCGGGTCCATTTTAGCAGCGTATTTGAAAATACTACCCTTGTTCACAACGATATTTCCAGGGATGATCAGCCGAATCCTGTTTCCAGGTAAAGTTTCTAATACACATGTATATTAATATACTTTTCGATATCTTAAACACCATAATTATTGTGTTCATTTGATTGTAATAAGACCTGGAAAAATACCCGACTGATTGTGAAGTTCGAAATGCAAAATTCTCAATACTTATACTTAATTGACATAATTTAGGGTGAATCTTATTTTCTCAAAGATGGTGTGTAAGAAAAAACTGATAATGATCGCTATTTCCCTTCCTATTGCAATTAAAATCGTAAGTCTGTTTATGTGGTGTCTGAGCATGTATTTGACAGCTGCACATGATTCTGCTCTTTATATATCTGCACCCAAAGCGAGGGTCAAGCAATACAAATAGTTTCACATTAAACAAATATCAGCAACTATCAAAACAAGTCATTCTCTACGTTTATACGAACATAGTTCCCATTTCTATAATATTTACCTCCCTTGGCGACCAACTTAGTTGGCGAATTCAACAAGCATTGATAGAAGATATTTACATTTTTGTTTTGATAATTCTAAATATAGGATATTCATATGTGGCAACTACATTTTCTGAAAGCTGATGTGTTTATGGCCTTAACAACTTCGTAATTAAGATATCTTTTATAAACAGAGTTGTTTAATAACCAATTTTCTGATTTTTTTTCTATTAAGCGCATAAGAAATTTGCCATCTAAGATGGCCACCAGTGGAGGTAAATAGTGTAGATGTGGGAACTATGTTTTATGAACTTCTGTTGTCAATCTTGAGTTTGAATTCATTTATACTGTGTCCCGGTTATTGTTGAGCACTACATGCATAAAACTACTTTGCCCACATACCATAGAACTGGAACTGGTTCGGGTAATCTTTGGGTTTTCTAACTGATGAGAACGCATTTTTAACGAAAATGAATCACATTGGATTTTGGAAAATATTCCTGTTTTCCTCAGCAAACAGTTATAATTATGTGCATTAGCCTGACATTTTTTGCCGTTTTACAATCGGTACAAATCTGTATCTTAGTGAACAAAGGAGTGGAAGTAATTTCCAGTGACGTGTTGACTTTATTTTCAGACCAGGTTGCGTGTGTAGATCCAGACGTATGTAAAGCAGTGTGTGACAATGAAGCAGGATGTACTAATATTGCTTATCCTAAACTAGTGGTTGAGCTTATGCCGTTAGGTGAGTTCATTGACAAGCAGCTCTTTTAAAGAAAAGGAAATCATTTAATATCATTATACAAATTCGATGCTAGATGGAGATGGACATATATTGGGTGTGTTTAATGCAATTCGATACCTTTACGAGAATATCCTCGTCTCTAAAGAAACACACACCACTCTCCTGGTACTTCTTCATGTTTGTGTATGTCCTCCTTCTATGAATCCATTCATTTATCACTTTATTCAGAGTCAGTTTCAAGTTCAACAACTTTCATCTTATCTAGTTTTTGTTAAACTTGTACAATGTATATGGAAGATCCAAAACTCATAAATTCAATTGAGTTCTAGTCATATGCCCACCGTTTTTGATAGTAAACATTTCTCTTAATGCACTGTACAGTTTCTATCTGATTTAGATATATATATTCAAGTACAACTGTAGACTTTATCTGAATAATACATATGTTTGTGTGTTTTGTTCTTAATTTATTGTATAGTGCTACTTTTAGTTTTGTTTCTGAAAGTCTAGGCCAATACACTCGTATATAGATAAGAAATCGATTTCAAGAAATAAGAAATATCTTTTTAAAAAGGTAGTCGGCAAAACTTTTGATATTTAATATGCGGTTGAATTGATGTTTTTCGGCTTTTGTTATTGCATTTTGTGGAACCTAAAGGTCCAAACAGGTCAAATAAATGGAAAACTAAATGTCTTAACCATTTCAATTTCACTAGGTTTGAAAGGTTTAATGTTGGCAGCTATGATGGCGGCCTTAATGTCCTCCCTCACGTCGGTGTTTAACAGTTCAAGTACTATATTCACCATGGACATATGGCACAGACTTCGTCCCGGTGCGGCTGACGGTGAACTACTAGTAGTAGGAAGGTGGGATATTTCTTTAACCTGTTTGAGCCCGCCCGGTTCAGTATGTTCAAAATTAATAATTGTATTGTACATGTATCTACAATCAGAAAATTTCAAATCTAAATCGTTTCCAAGATCTTTCAGAGGGAGAATGGAATTAACCATATTATAAAAATATTTATATAATGCATTAGTTTTTAAAACAGGAGGCATTTGTAGAAAAGTTAAACTGTGGCCCTCGGTGTCGGGAAGACATTTTAAAGTACAAAAGTCACTCCTCCACCTCGGGACCACAGTTTTGACTGTTCCACAAATGCCCATGAAATAATTGTACATGTATAAACATTCATACTCCATACATCAATAGTATACTCCATTTTTAAACAAATGTGTGACTAGATATCTAAAAGTATCAAGTTGTTTTAGCACATCATATTATACAGAAATCGATCACAATCCTGCTTGTGTAACCAATTACATGTACTAGTATGGTTTTCACATGGTATGGGCATATGATGAAATATTATTTTGAAATGTTTTTTACATTCTTTATTTACAAGCACTTTTTGTGTGTTGGCAGGGTACTCGAATAGCTTGCTTAGGTTTTGCTGTTTTTCGTGCTTTTATGTAAAAAATAGCAATTTTGTCTAGCATACTACATGTAGTAGTAACATTTTATTAGTATTTTTTTTAGTAAATAGTTTACGTAAACTCCTTTATTTCTAAATAATTGTCTTTATAACTGATGACAGTTCTGCTTGATTAGATAATGCTGTAAAAAGATAACAAAAACTAAATGATTCGCGCCTGAAAAAAATCCCAAAAAAATCAATTGCTGCTTTTTCAAATAAAACCTGTTATATTCCAACTGAAAATAGGAACTTTCCTGTAAAACGTTTGTTTTCCTGAATTCCAGAGTGTTCGTTCTTGCCCTTGTTTTTCTTAGCGTCGTATGGATTCCAGTATTGCAAGCTTCGCAAGGGGGACAACTCTTTAATTACATACAATCAGTGACAGGATATCTAGCACCGCCAGTTCTCTCCCTTTATTTACTTGCTATTTTATGGAAGCGAACAAATGAAAAGGTAATCGTATAAAGTTTATTATTTCGACGTGTTCAATACTTGTCCTGGACATCGCCAAGTAGTAGACATTTCGGGATCAAATCTAGGAGGCTGAGAATACATTAATTTGAAGGGTTCCACGCACCCAAAGTATCCCGTCAATTTCAAGTTACTATTTTGTTTGTTTCGATTAGTCCGGCCAAGTAAAAAAAAGATGAAGGACAAATATACCCGATGCCACCATGGTCGAATTAGTCATGGTCTGTGACTAGTATTTACAAGTCTTTTACCGCATGGAATGTCGGTGGTTCTAACCGGTTATACGCTTGTGGTCTTCATTGGTGACTTTTTTAGCTTTAATGGCGGAGGAAAACTCCATGTTTTCATGCTGGTACATCCACCAACCTTGTTTAAGCTAACTGGACAGCTTCCTCACATATGGAGTTTCTCTGGTAATGAATAGGATTCGAACTTTCAGCGGTGAAAGACTAGTAATAACAAGTGAGAGACCATAACCGCTCGACAACGGAGGACCCATTCTTGTAGTTTTTTCAGCTGAGTACAATCTAAAAACGACCAATGAAAATGCATGCACTTCATTCCCAGATTTGTCTCTAGGCCATAAAACAATTTTATACATCCATTTATTATTGCTGTTTTAATTACATCACGTGTTATCTTTTAGGGCGCATTTTGGGGTCTGATGATTGGATTATTAGTTGGTTTAATTCGGATGGGACTGGATTTCGGATACGGAAGTCCAGGCTGTGGAGAGGAAGACACCAGACCAGCTATAGTATCGAAAGTTCATTTTCTCCACTTCACAATCCTTTTATTCTTCGTCAGTTTGTTTGCAACAATAATCATATCATGGATGACTGAACCGATAGCCGAACATCACGTAAGATAATTATAAGCTGCAATCCATTCATTGAATGAATTCTTATCTTTATTAGATACAACCTCGCTTAATCGGATTTGTCCGGCTCATGGGATAGTCCGGAATGTAAGGGTTCCGGATGTAAAAGGATTTTATTGCTGTACAATCTTGATATAAGGCTGTAACTATATTGATGTTAACCAAATATGATATTTTGCTAGGAAGAAATAACCGTGTTTACATTAAAATTTTAATCGACTGAATCTATTTTTACACATCGACCCTGAAGTTTCAAACAGTTAAATCCAAAGTATGAAAATGCTTAGAGACGAATAGTACCTCCAAAGTTCGAAATATTAGTTTAGAAATCTTGTGTAAATAGCTTACTTCAGAGTTAGATACTTTTAAAACAACCTTGGACCCAAGTGTACAAAAGCTAAGGTCTTAGTTTTCTGTTTTCAATATTTAAATGTTACTTATGATGAAATAATATGACTTACACATTGTAAGCTATAAAAAAATCTGTTTTCACATCTAAAACAAATACGCGTTAGTATCGTAAGTTGAGAATAAATAGGACTGGATCAAGCTCTGGGACCGTTTTCAAGTTGAGGTTTTGACCCTGTCGTAAATTATGCATTTTATCATTATTTAGTTACCTCGGCTTACATGGTGGTCCCGTCACAGCAGTGCTGATAGAGTGCCGTTTGAGGAAGAAATAGATTTCAAACAGAAAGCTGCCGAAAATGCTAAAAAACACGTATATGTGGATCCTGGTAAGAAATGTTCATGTAATGTCAAAATTATGCTTAATAATGTCAGTGAATAGCGAAAACCTCTTACGATGCAACGGTCAGTCAAGAACTGTAAATTCTTAGCCAACGACCATCTCTGAAAATCAGCCATCTGTGAGCTATTATGCTGATATTATTGACCAAAGAAAACTGAATGTAGACCAACTGTGTATGATAATGACCATGATTATTTATTCAAACTTTGTTCGTATATTATAATCAACCTAACCTGTGAACAAAGGCCACCCTTGGGAAAGACAAGACAAAAGTTGGTCTTTAATGACAGTTGGTTCTTGTTCGGAGGACATTTTATAGAATAATCAATCACGGTTTTTAAAAGAATGGCCTTTATTCACGAGGTAGCTTTTATTCCGAAGTGGTCACTAACAGAGGTTTAACTGTACCACGTATGCCTCACTTAGCAACCACTGCAGTATAAGACCTGGGTCCGTATTCACAAAGCATACTAAGATTTTCTATAACTTAAGTCGAAATTTTTACTTAAGTGTATTTTTTCATGGTAAAAGTTTGTAAACAAGTCATCAAAAGTGTGAAAATGAATTATCATTTTCATAATTGGCATCTTTAGAACAAAGATAAAATCATAGTATTGTGATTTCCTCCTTTATATTAGTACAAAAGAGTTAAGGAAAAAGTCGAATTTAAGGAAAAATATAACTTAAGTTAAAAAATTACTTAAGATAATTGCACTTGCTTATATAATCGTAGAGACTGTTTTAAACAAATACAGATCTCAGTAAGTAGTTGTCACAGTTCGATTCTATGGATTTTTATAGAAGTTAGTACCCAGTTCGCTTTATGTCTTGTGTCTTATGTCTTGTGTCTTATGGCACATACAGACAGTCAAGCCTGATATTACGGCAACAACAAAATCAGAATGGTCCCGGATTCTATTTATACATTAGGCCAACTGCACATAAAAGTCATATTTTTTACTTCCCTTGGCGGCCTTTCCGCTAAGTGTATACGCATCGATATTTGTCTAATTAGACAGTATTTGTAATATACATGAAATATATTTTGTAAACACCAGCTAGCCTACCTCGGTGGAGACGTGTACTGTACCTTATCTGTGGATATGAATCTCCAAAACCACCGGTTGACGTCACAGCCGAAGAAGAGAAGGAGGCGCAAAGAATTCTGACATCTATTGAAGAAGAGCCAAGATGGAAATGGTTTGTGAACATCAATGCCGTCATTCTGATGACGTTCGGAGTATTCTTGTGGGGATTTTATTCCTAATTGACACATTTTCTGCATTCCATTGGAAATCAAGCTTGAAAAGGCAGTGCTTGTACCGGAGGTGACGTGGCTGTAGTCACGTGATTGAGTGAGCAGTCACAGTTCTTGATGTAGAGAACTGACATCACATCTTCATTCGCAACTTCGCAAGACTATTATTCCAATGTTTTTTATCATTTTTGTGCGGATAGTGATATATTTAGCAATTATAGATACATATATTTATTTGGGTTATGAGTTATACAGTTGCTAGATACACCAACATAATGCACCTGTCAATATTTTTGCCGACCGGGGGAGGGGGTGGCGGGCATACACGGGATTAAAGACCATTTCCGACTCACGGGAATTTGATAAACTTAATGACTCCGGGTCCCGGGAAATAGACTTTGACCGGGTTTTACATTCATGTCGCATTTGACAGACCAAGTAGGCTCTATGATGGGGATTTAGACGAATACGGTTGTTTCTAGCTTGCTGGGGAGCTAGACATCAAAAAATTGAAAATATCAAATTCCCTTGGGTAGGCCCCCCGGGCGGGCAAATTATTGACTGGTGCATAACAATTTTATGATATCAATGTTTATGCTCGTTAGCGACAGACGGCTACAGTTATAATATGCAAGAGATTTTAATAGTCTGGATTACCTGCCCCTAACTGCTACACAGAGGTACTATCATGTAAACGCCGGGAACCAGGTTAGAGATTTATATTCCACTAAATATTATGTCCTGTCAGCATTTTGTTAATTTATCCACTTAGCAAATAATCAATAATAGAAAAACGTTTAGACAAATCAAAAGCACCAGTTCTGTTAAGACTCATCTTCTTGACATAATTATGGTTGTGTAGCAGAACTTTGAGTCGGTCTCAAATTGCAGGTTTGTAATTGGTAACAATCATTGAGATTATGCACAGGACCGATCAAACTTGAACTTTATAATGTGGTATGAATCATTAGACCTAACTTCATCTATAAATACAGTACAGCCTCTCCATATTGGTCCTCTCTTGAGCAACAGCCTCCCTTCAACAAAAACATGATTATTCCCACTGCATATTATGGCGTTCTGTCCCATACAAAGCGCAATGGGAAACTGTGGAACCTCCTCAAAGCATGACTTCCTTGGACAAGAAAAAATGTCCAGACCTGAAGTATTGCTGGATAAGATAAATGTTCGACTTAAGAAGAAAATACACTTTTGTGCATTATAGATGCTAAATTTAAAATAAGTATGTGTAAAAGATGTTTCATTGTAATGTCGTATGACATTGTGACCGTTGGTAGGGCTAAAGAAAATAAAGTACTAGGAAAAATAACATATTCAAAGTGCATCTATCAAACACGCAGCAGTAACTAAGCGACCATGATTGGAAGCGGTGGTGGTGAAGATAAGGAAGAGCGAGGCAGCGAGAAGGATAGATAATGTGATAATGGGGCATGGAAAACTTGTTGAGAGGCGGTGTACTTGCAAAATGAAGGGGAAATGTACGAAAGGTAAAAAATACTCGAAACAAAAGGAAAAAGTGAGAAAATAAGTAGATCTTTATTTTCCATAATTTATGTGATGAATTGACAGAATTGTTTACTTATCATACCATTGACATTCCATCTTCGATCGCTGATTTTTGTGTTTCATAGAGTTATTTTGTAACAGTATCAAAGGCCACGATCGGAAGCTGTTTGTCAGGATCGACCAGTGGGAAGAATTATAATTATCTGCTTCAGGAGATACAGCTTGTAACAATCTTCGTAAAAAAAGAAAAGCAGGCATTAATTAGTTGCTGTTAACGCTAAAATTTGTTTTCTTTTTGATTGATTATCCCTGATTATTCTCTCAAATTACACAATTGATGTCACGTGGAGTTTACGCAGTGACCCTTACGCTTGGTTTACGCAACGTTTTGATTAAACTCGACACAAATCATTGGCGAAACGCACCCAAGGGACGCAATCCGATGTTTCTAGTCATTTAAGTTTTCAAACGTTTTCCGATACGGCGGGGCTGTCATTTTTATGATGGATGAAAGAGCGGGATGAAGGGTAAAAAATTGCTAGTCTCTCTCAGACATGACAAATGACTCTGGTGTTTGCTATACGAGACGGTGAAAGGGGGGATCCGCACGCCATGGGACGGACCAAGTCTTCACTAACTGCGTCGTTTCGGAATATTTATGAAATAATTTCGGAAAGCCGGAGTCAAATTGGTGCCGCTAATGACTTCGGATCGTCTCCAGACAAAACTAGCGATGTCGTTTATTTATTTTTACGGGAAAATTGGAGACGAGCAATTAAACAGCAGTCTTGTAAATACAGAAACGGCAACTATTCAATATTCATATACTCGATATATAGTAAATAGTGATTTCATTTATGCTATATTTTTGTCTCGGGTTGTAGAGGCAAACACATGAGTCAAATTCTAGTAGTGCATAAAGTCCAAAAGGAAACATCGTTCCTTAAAGGGACTCCATATTTATTATTTATTTTTCTAAATCTGGAAAGACATATTATTTGATGAAAATAATCCTAAAGAATGAATCAACGTACAAATAGGATTTGAAAAATATTTATACTTCGTTGTTTTTGTTGTTTTTTACTCGTTTTGTTTCCACTGTATTTACATCATCTCTGCTCGGTCTGTTGATGCTGAAAAGGAGTTTGATTAGATGACATTAGATAAATCAATTGGTCATTGTGAAAAAAAGCAGCCAACATACACAAAAAGCAAAAAATACAACTTTTCCACTGGTTTTGACGGTTAGAACCAAATTAATAGGTTTACTTAAATTTTTTGAGCTCCGTGAAAATGCAGGAATGCTGGTTCACAATCATAATTCAAAAACAATATTCTAGAAATAAACGAAGACAAAGCAATGGCTAAGATGTGCTTTTCCCTTTAAACGTCTCTGTCATATCATTAAATGTGTTTAAATCCGCAAACTAAGAGACCAAACAAGTTGATAATTAACAATTTTGAACACAGTCCCAATATCGATTGTTCAGGCCAGTGGTCAGCATTCATACTGCATCAATGAAAGTCCATAATAATTTACGGTCATTCTGCTAAATAAATAATGCAAATCTTCAAGACAAAGCGCCTGTCCTTTGCTCATATTCTATAAATACTTAAATCTTGTTAACCACGAATATTTGTGTATCGCAATGACGCAGTGCTGCACTTTTAAATCAAAAATCCTAAATTCAACTCGTAGCAACTAATTTTGAAAAAGACAACGGCAGTGTAGCTTAAAAAGGTGATATTGATAATTACAATGATGTTCGTAAATATGTCACTGGTGGCATTTGAGTTAGTATAGTGGGCGGATTGATGCCATAATGCTGAATAATGATTTAGAGAATTTGTCTTTCTGGCAAAATATGTTTTTGAAATAATAATTAAGAATGTTCTTTTATAACAGAAGCTGAGATTCGCTGGATATTTTGCTAGACATATTGTTTTTTTTAATATCGTATTCGGCTAGTGTGAATTTTCTTAATTTCATAATTGTTGATTAATAATAAATAGTGCGCTTAATTTTGAAATCAGATGACCACCAAGTGTCACCTGAATGTATGCTAAACGTATAATTTCATACAACAGAAGACTTTTAAAAGTGGGCGACTGATCAATTAAAAAATATTAATCGCGTTTTATAAAAAAATTGTTTTTATAAAAAATACAAAGAAAACAAATCATGCTATACATTGAACATTCAGATTTGTGAACCTGAACAGCAAAGGACTGTTCTGTGATATTTATTAGGTATTGTAGCACATTAAGACTTTCTAATAAAACTAGACTACAGACTGACACTTATTTCTGTATGAATTGTAATCACAACGTATAAAAACGTTTTAACATGACGATTTCCGGACAATTTCAGTTGTCGAAGTCAATTTTGTCAGAGCTTTGCTGAGCTCAACTTTATTATATATCGGCTCTCCCAATCAAAGACTGTTTATGGACAATCGGATTATTTTGACGCGGAAACGCTGTTGACATATCCCTTACTGCTTTTATTGTGCGCATTTATCCTGTCAGAAAGTTTTTCAGGATATTTTACGCTATCAATCTTTTATAAATCTGGATTCAGGGGATTTTTGCTCGATGTCAACCGAATACGTTATTATTCGCAACGGTTTAGTACGGTTTAGTGTGGCGTTTAGTCTCAGCGTAATGGGTCCTCGTTTCTTTGCCGATCTAAAAAGCAAGATTAAGTGTAATTAGACAAATCGTATTCATTATAGGAATTTACTGTTCTAAGTGTTTCATCAATGTCATTTTTTCTTTGATGGAACATTCAGTAATGACTGGGTAATAATGGTTTTTCTTTGATCGGGTCTAATGCATAAAAACGCAAGCACGACGTTGTCATCTCGAGCAATAAGGTCGTTATGCTCGGCAAAGAATTTAATCAAAAATTGGAGTATTTTCATTGGTTAAATTAAAAACTTACCTCAATAATTATCATTTAGATTCTTCATATCATTCAGATACGGTTCTGGTAATTTGATTTTTGCGTCGTTAAATGTCTCGGCTATAAATTCAAAACAAATTACGCGTGACAATAAGTAACAATGAATTACGTTTTGGTGTAACATATAACTGATAAAAAAGATAAATTGTTTAAACTAAATTATGATTTTGCTGAAACTTTTAAGGAGTTTTGAAAATAATAAAGATGTATTGTAATGCGATCATTTTATAATTTATCATATTTCACGGTCTACAAGTAAAATAGTTAAGCTTATTCATTAATGCCGAGTGAATAAATAGAACATGTATCAAAACAATAAAACCAACAGAGAAGTAAAACCTACATACGATCTAGAAAGGGAAATAACATATACATGTACCGCAAACGTGGCCGAGTGGTTATGGTGTCCGCCTTTGGAGCGGGTGATCGAAGGTTTGAACCCTAGTGGAGATTGGGTAAGAAATGACGCGGTCGGTTGGTGAGCCGCCAGCTAATTAGAAAATGGTTACCCATCTCAGCCAGACACTCGGTAGAAAGAGAAGGGATTCGGGAAGTACTGTACGAACAAAAGATAGATGTCTCATAAGCCAACTTGGCTTGTCCTTTCAATATGGATGACATTATAATAAACAAAAACCTTTACCTTTATACTCTGTATGCGATTAATAGATCTTTATTCAGATGTGTACTTGCTTAATAGCATGGATGAATGTCTGCAAAATAGAGGCTGTTGTTAACCGGACATCTCTATGCTCTGACGGTCGTCAGTTCTTGTTCAACTGTACTTTTTGTGGGGAAAAATCAACTTGTGTAACATTTCAGGACCAGTGCTTGTTAGAAATTTGTTTTCAATAAGCAGACCTATAGTATTGTGTGATTTCTAACATTTTATTGTCGTTGCGCTCAATACTGACAAACAGCTAGGGATAAATACAGTATGTGAGAACTTCTTTTATATTATTATTCCATTAAGAGTGAAAATTCGAATGATGAATGTCAATTTGTTAAACCATTAGACGCGATTTGAAAGTCGCCTAAGCACTAAATAGACTCTATCGATGGAGAGCTAATGAGAAATACCCGTTGTTAATGTTTCAATATCATTCGGCAAATTGCCCTAAATGTCACCAATAAATGGAGATGAAGTCTGCGTTTAGTAACTAATGAAAAATCCTCCCCTTCAACCGTCACTTTCTACTCTTACAATTCAACCATATGCATTAGTCCGCATTACCGTAATCTCCATACCGGAAAACAATCGTTCAATAAAAAATTTATTAATTGTTTCTTGTTCGTGAGACATCATAACAAAACGGGAAACGAACTCTGTGGTACAGAAACTTCGTGTTTTATACGACTCCGTTTTCAATTATCTCTCACGTGGATTGGTATTAGCTTGGGTATATTGGCTTTAATAACCAGCGCACGTGCGTTCCCCGCCATCTTTAAACGATGCTTCAGTTCTTGTATTGAACATTTCTTCGCGGTATTTTGTTTTCCCTTTCACGCTGTTGTCCGGCTAAGCTTCATCAAATTACTTGTTCAGTGCCTCGGTGAAAGGACGGATCAGCAAGTCGCGTGTAGGGATATTGAACGAGGAATATAACATCTTAATAAAAGGGGACAGTTTGAAAGCACATTATTAACGGATTATTGCAGACGCGAATCACTCTTTATACGACTTAATTAACCGTTTGATACATGGCAGTACATTGTATTCCTATCTACCGGAGCGAATGCAATTGTTATGATCTTAAAGAATTACGACTTGGTGTACGGACCACAAAATAAGTGTAGATGATTGTTGTAGTCAAAAAAAATACTCTGACACAATGTCATTATAATAATACTTTTTTTCTCGGAGCATGTTTCCTTGTTCTTCTCTTTTTTTAAATAATAATACTCATAATAAAGTCTCATTTTCCTTTAGTTTCAGTTCGTAATTCGTGTGAAAATGTTGACAATTTATATGAAAAAAGATAGGCGCTTCCATATGTGGACCACACATTTCTGGTTATATATTATATATAATTATATTATCTGGTAGAGCCGAAATCACACACTTCATCACGAAAGCTAACACAAGTAATTGAATTACGCGGCAGTATATTATATTTTATCTATCTGTTGTTTAACGGCTGATTTGATAGCTGTGGTCATTTCAGAGAAAAGGACTTGTATAACCTGATCTTAACGAATAGTACATCAAGGCCCCAGTTTCACCAAAAAAACTTAAGTTTTTACTCAAACTCAACTTATTTATTATATCAATCATTTCTCTGTTTTATTGCATGTTATTCTGAATATGGTACTAAAAGACGGTACAAAGATGGTCGAATAACTGTTTCCAACAATTTCAACCTATAGCCGCAGTATAATATCTTGCTATTGAATAATTCAATAAAAATGATTTGAATCTGTTACATGTATTAGGAATTTGACTTTTGACTCAAATGAAAATGGAGTTTTGATTCTGAATCTGTTCACGAAACCAAAAATATTTTGCGCTGGCATATTTGATATGTTCTTAATAAATAATGAGTCAAAGACATTTCTGGTCAAAGATACAAGCTTTTTAGACCGAACATTTGAGTTTCTACACAAATTTGTTCGTGAAACTGGGGCCTGGGCCGGTATTCAATAAACATCTTAAGTATAATTTTATAACTTAAGTTATATTTTTCTTTAAATTCGACTTTTTCCTTAACTCTTTTGTACTAATATTAAGGAGGAAATCACAATAATATGATTTTATCTTTGTTCTAAAGATACCAATAATGAAAATGATAATTTATTTTCACCCTTTTGATGACTGGTTTACAAACTTTTACCATGAAAAAAAATTTACACATAAGTAAAAATTTCGACTTAAGTTACCCTGGTTCTTTATCGATCCCTGTGCTAAGAAACGATACACGCCTCCTCAGTTTCCAGTGTTTTTCTTAAAAACAGTACTTGACTCGGCAGTTTAGATGGGTACACGGTAAAGGCGTCCCTGAAACATTGAAAGTAGGAGCCTAGATTCGAACTCACGACCTTTCATTTAATAGCCCGGCACATTACCACCCCAACACCCATCACCCCATGAGTATAGGAATGTCCCTTATACACAATTTCATATTTAAAACACAATCATTGTTTCGTGCGTGTATATTATATGACTAACGGCGCATATTAAAAAGCAGCTATAAACAAGCCCAGAGTAAATGTTTTTTTATAAGAGTTTATAGACTGCGTGTGAATGAAAATCACACTTGCATCGACGGGGGGTATTTAAGAATTATGAATCACTCGTACATTATGGCATTCAGGTAGCATCCTTCTTCTGGTTGTCATAGTAACCAAATAAAATCATGTCGACTAATGAGATAGAATTCAGTTTCATAAACATAGACAGTAAAATAAAATATGAGATTTTTTTTCCGCGAACTTTTTTATCACCCCTCATGCATGTATTACAAATACTGCTTTAGTTTTTATTGTGTTGAAAAAATATGTCACATCGTTATTAGAACTGTATAGTATAATTGAATAACGTTTGAATTTAATTTTTCTATATTTCCCGATTAAAAAAAAACAACACAAAAACATTATTCATAATTATATTCTTATATGCTGAACAAGATATTTTGGAATAGATTCTTTCCTCCATATTACTGTATTAAATACAAAACATTACCCAAAAATTTAATTTTTTTTTTTTTTTAGATATGGTCCCTGTGAGGTTTGAACCCATGCCCCTCAGGAATATGTCAATATATCAGTAAAATTCATGAAATATTTGCTTAAAGTTTCGAAAAAATATTAATACCACAAATTCTGTTTGCCCAATTGTCAGTATTTCATCGATAGTTACCTCGGATACTATTATTCATATTACGACATTTTTTTTAATGTAAGAGTTATTGCCCTTGTTGAAAATAGAAAATTGAAAATTTCTTTAGATATTGCATGGTGACCTTATTTTTCTTTATCAAATTATATTGATATTGTGTAATTGTATCTTTTTGCCATTATTTTTCATTGGAATGGATGCCAATCTGTCCTTAATCTTTGAAAAATAGATTACTCTCATAGACTTAAAGGAAAATAAAAGAAATGTCGTTGGTTGTTTTTAAATCTTATGGTAGATCACTTTCTATCATTCAGGAAATGAAGCGCATATATTTATAGAATATTTTGGATTTTGTTTCTATCTAGTGTTGTATTTTTGTAATTCTTTTTTATTTACATATAGGACTATGTTTTCACGGACCGCAACCGTGGTCCAATGGGTGGCTTGACAGTGAGCTGCACTTGTAACCAGGCCATCCGAGTTTAAATCTCGTTCGCGAGCGGTCAATCCATCCATGAAATTTTGACAGAAAATATCGATCACATAAAATTATAATAAGGTATTAGAAATATATTCTATTTGTCTAAAAACAATATTTACATTATGCCTTTCTTTATCCACATCTCGTAAAAATGGTTTTATGTGCTTTTTCTTATTTTTTTGCAATATCATAGAAAAATACTGTGCTACATTTCTGTATGTATATTTCGTAATTAAAAAAGAAAATCTCGGAATGTTTTCATTGCAGGTAAAAGTCAGTTTCACTGATAGGACAACATTCTGGGTAAAAAAATGTTTTTTAACATCATTGATTCAGTTTTTGCATGACGACAATGTTGATAAATGTAAATAAAGAAATCAACATCGACGATCTGTCAATACTTTCGTACTCCCAAAACTAAACAGACCAGCAGTACCTCATGTTACGTGTTTTAACAAACTGTCCTAGCCAGTTGTCCTGAATATGTACCACGACTTACCTTCCCTTACTCGCACCTTGTTTTGCAAATTTGCACTTTTGCTGCTTATTTTATTAGCAAGTATTCACACAGGAGTGAACAGTTTGTTTACCGTGTTTTCCTTTTTGTTTACGAATTAGCAGTATAGGTGTGGCAAAATATTGTTCAATTTTAAGAACATTGGGTGTAAAGAAGAAAGGTAAGTCTTGACCAAGGTCATTATTATGTAAGAGTATGTATGCATGTGTTGTTTTCTGTCTTTGTTTGTTGTTTTTGCTTTTTTTACTTATATGTTTTTTCTATAAGTGTTTACATCCGGTCCGCCCAATTCTTATACCACGAAAAATGCACTTTTAGTAAAGCAACTGTGAGATGTGCTCTGATCTAAAATGGCTCTGTTGCGAATAAATAGACTTAATAAAACAAGATCGCCTAAAATACTAGTATAAGATCCGAAGAACCTTTATTTAAAGTATCTTTTTAGTTCTGAGATTTTGATCAGACATCATGAACTTGAAAATAGTAGGAAGAATAAAACTGATCGAGAATGAAAAAAGCCTAGAGGGTCGGCAAAAAATTCTGGCCTGATTGGATTATTGGAAATCATGATTTTTTTACATTAAAAAGCATAAACATGTAAGTGCAGTATTTTACACTCACTACGGGTAATTGAAGACTTACAGAAGGCATATGAAAGATGGATTCATGATATTATACACTATACATACATAAAAAGTTATGTTATTTTCGCTATAAGCATCATCGTAATATATAAAAATGACAAGAAAACTATTAGAAATTATTCAATTACAGTTTTCATATACGTACTATATAGTATAATATATAGTACATTGTACTATTATCTGCATTTAGTTTTTCTATATCTGCACAAGATAGCAGCACACAAATTGTTTATAAACAATACTTCGCCATCAGGATGACAAGAGTGGGTTTCAATTTTTCTGTAAATTTTCTTTAATCGGGACAAAATATAATTTAGTAGATTATAGCTGCTGATGTTGTTGTTGATGTTGTTGTTTTTAAGCTGATGGTGATGCTTCTATTGATGGTCGTCGCATTGTTTTAGTTGATGATGAGGCTGCTGCTTCTGTTGTTGTTTGTTGTTGTTTGTTATCATTGTTGAAATTGTTGTTGGCATTTGTTTAAGATTGAGCACAACAGTATATCAGGAACAAAATATAAGTCTGCCCCTAAAACTGGTTGTCACGTCTTTCCATTCCTTGATGTCGTACTCTTACTTATGGCCAACATCTTTATGATTTACTTTTTTAGACATCACATCTTTATAGCTGAATATCATCATGTGAGAACCACATACATTTTGTAATTATAAAGTCTGAATTTCGACTTCAAGTCCTCGAACCTGGCAGAGAAATATTTCTTAAATAGCAACAAGAGAATTTTAATAGATAATTTTAAAATCTTAATCGTATTGCACTGTTACTAGCTAGCCAAAACTAGTTCTGCTTTTCCAGACAATTACAATTTCCCAGGGTTTTGAACTTTTAAAGCTATTTCATGTTTAACTTTGATGGTAAAGTAGTTTATGTAAATCTGTACAAATTTTAATTACACACATCGACATTAAATGCTATAAGAACATGTTTGATATATTGCACAGACTTATCTAATATCAGTCATGTATCTTTTTCCTGTGCTTATTTTGTTAAGAAAAGGGGAAAAACCATGACTGAGTTTTAGTTTCCGAGCAACGGAGGCAATTTCATTTCACGACAACCCGTCGTGTTGTAATATATAGAATGAAAGCCTCTTCAATATTTAATTTCGCTCATTATTTCTATAGCAGGCATGGGGTACAGCCCTCGTGACCCTTCTAATATCCGTTCTAGTCACAGAATTCCCTTTGAAAATTACCCCAATGAATCCCAGTTATTGATATAAGCTCGGCATTAGGCGCGAATTTATTTAGAAAATTTCCGCCATGCTAGTTAACGACAGTAGAAACCTTGCTGAGCGCCAAATCAGAAGCCGTGCTAATTTGCATCTATTATTTAAAGAATTATTTGCAATAGGCCGTTATGTTTTTCAATGATTTATGTGTTTCTGTTCAGATAGGAAAATGTCAGAAAGCAATTTCAGACGAATTTTCGTAGATTTCTGGCTGACAAGGAAGAAGGGAATAAATATCAATTGTGTTCTCGTAATTATAATTCAAACGATCGGGACGGTAAGCCAAACGACTCTTACAACCACGATAGAAGTCCACCAGAAATATAAATATTGTAATAACTTCATTGCGGAGAATGATTAATTGTCAGAAATAGGAATAATTATTAAACGTATCCATCACACACGCGATGGCGAGTGATCGGTTGTTTATAACATGTGTACAGCATTCAAGACGCCGAACGGAGAGTCTGAATATAATACGGGAATGTTAAAACAGATATTTGACCTTCGATTTTGTTAATTTAAAATATCTTTACAAAAGTCCTCAAAAAGATTTTTGTTCAAATCGAAATGCAATAAAGGACATTTACTTTCGCATACTGCAACATCAACGTCTGAAGCACAACGGTGTTAGATAAATCTTTGTAAAACGTCGACTAATAATTTAACGACAAACTTAAAAATATATATATTATATAATCAAAGAAAAAATATGCCGGATTCTTAACTAACTTTTATTCCTTGTCGAGACCTTAACATGGTCGAGTAAAATAATAATAAATCACATTTTTAAACCGTTTTTAAATTAACCCCAACTCACCAGGGGCATGTATACATGTATTTATTAACTGTTCAATATTAGGCGCGTTTTCACTTCAAATGCTGGGCCGATAAGAAATTCACCAAGACATTATAAACACAAAACTCGACCAATATGATAAAAACTCGGCCATTATGATAAAAACTCGGCCATTATGAAAAAAACTCGACTATTATGAGATTTGGTCATTCTGATTGGCTGTCCAGCTCGGCCATTATGAAACCGCTGCTATAGTCTATAGTTAATTAATAAAATTTTCATTATAATAACATACGGCTTAAAGTGGTAATAACGGTCAATACATGTCACGGTGTTTCAACAATATTAATATCAATTTGAGCAAATATAATAATTATTAGTTGACGTTTTTCATTGTTTCTTTTTCGTTTGGTTTAAGCATTTTTGTCCGGACAGAAAGTGTATTCCGAGGAAATACTAAATTTTGGCATTTAAATTGTTCAATATTTGATTTTTAGCAAAGTTCTCGAAGAAATGCCGTCAACAGGAAAGAAAACTATTACCCGAAAGTGCAGTTAATCTTTTTAAAAATAATTTCAATCTACAAAGGGGTATCATAAAGATTGCAAAAAATACCGTGAGTGTATTAATGGAACTTAAATCTAAACAAGATCATTTCTTAAAGTTTTCTCTCTTGACTACAAACGTGCATTTTTATTGCTAGGAAATTCAGGATTGAAATGCGACAGAGTAGTCTGTAGTCTGTACTTGTGGTCCTCTAAGTACATGTATATCGATGACGCATTGTACGTCAATTATTCTTTTAATCTATGGGGAAAATAAGGTCTAAGTACTTGAGATACAGTTAGAAGTTAATCATTTTTGTAAGTCGCACCGCTCCCATGGATCAAACTGATGTCTATTAATTTGCACCAGTTTTTGTTGTTGTTGTTGTTGATATTTCCTGTTAATGCTTTTAGCACATACTCTGCAGCATATTTTCTGAACTGGGCGTATATCTGTTTAAAACAAAACAAAACAAGCCTAAGTTGTCGTTTCATAGGTGTGTCTTAGCTAGTATATCATTGATGTTGTTTCTTTTAATAATAATGTTGTCGTTGCTGTTGTTGTCGAAATTCCTGGTGCTATTAATGATAATGTTGCTGCTGCCGCTGTTGCAGAAGTTATTGATCTTGTTGCTATTTTTAATGATATTACTGCTGTTGTAAGCGCTGAAATTCTTGACGTAGCTATTGTTAATGATGTTGCTGCGACTGTTGTTGCAGAAATTCTTGATATTGTTGCTGACAGTAAGACATTGACACAGTTGATCTTTTTACAAATATCGACAGACATGATATTTTAGTTAAAGAATCAGTTCATTTTGTATATCTCTTTAAAACCACTCAATTAAGTTTAAAACCGTGTTGGAACTCTTGGCTCAAGGTTTATAGTCATAAGTTGAAGATAATATTTTTTACATGATGCTGCCTGCTGTCAAAGTAAGACTGTGCCTCATACAGGTATATCCCCGTTTCAATATTTGTGAAAGCCAAATCATATACTAGTATTAGTTATTTAGATTGGGGAAATTTCTATTTTTCATTTGCCATGGTATAGTGTTCCGGGTTGGATATGGAAAATACACATCTTCCATTTTATTTGCTTCTTGGTGTTCACGTTTTATCAGACTAGGGTAAATACTTTGTAGTTTGTAAGTTTTATAAATGGTTTAAGATAGATTCTAACTTTCAAGACAGTGTGTGGGGGTTGTATGCTCGGTTATGACGTGCACGAAGGCTCTTATCTGACCGGAAGTCTCCTTCGAGTATGTGTTAATTAATGGTACAGATCAGTATTGATAATTTTCATTTTACCCTTTTTTATTATGCAAAGACAATGACAACAATGGTTATTTACTCGATTAGACTACCAATTAAATATTTATGTCATTTTTCAAAATTATTAGATTGTTTATTTTTAAGGAGTCTTCTTTTTACGAAGTATATTTATGGTAAAAGACGAATTTAACAACCGTGTTTAATAAAAGTAACAATAATCCTGATTTGGCTCTTGTACTGATACTAAAAAAGTGCAGATATCCTATTATTGTCAGTCTTTGAAACACCATTACGGTAAT
Organism: Lutraria lutraria; assembly: GCA_964023205.1. Taxonomy (NCBI): domain Eukaryota; kingdom Metazoa; phylum Mollusca; class Bivalvia; order Venerida; family Mactridae; genus Lutraria; species Lutraria lutraria. The sequence continues at coordinate 27,213,675 of OZ026845.1, read as the reverse complement.
GAGCATCTGGGGCGTATTTTCCTCGTTCCTTTTCGGAATTTTTTAACAAGACATCTAATAGTGATATACGATATAACCACGTATATTAAACATTGTTATCCCTGATCCGACAATTTCTGTGATACAAACAGATCGGTATATATGTCCCAAATTTTAACTTTTGTGCAGCGAAAAGGGTAGGTCAAGGGTATGTTTTTGAAAGAGAAATTATAGTAAGTGTATTTCAATTCTTATTTATTAATTGAAGGCTTGCATGTTGCATATCATCTCTTTGGGGAAAAAAACATGTTTGTGGCTTTACTTACTTCACGTGGATCTTCCAAGCTACTCCTTGCATCACGCTAAGTAAATATTGTTTATTGTTTATTCTAGTTTTTGTGTGATTGGCACATTCTCGCCAAGCCTTGTTCACCATTATAGCTGACCGTGTTGTTGTTCCTCGATATCAATGGACATAAAGAACATAATTATTAATTTATATTAAATCTAAATATGCATTACTTTTCAGATTTAGATAACAAAGATAAACAATAGCAAGAAATATTTTACATTTCAAACAGAAATATTTTGATAAACTTTACCTGTTTCCTACCTGTCTGACTGATTGTCTCCAACACTCCGCAGCCTGTTTTTTTTTTAGATCATTACGCACGAGACCTTCCAGAGCAACATCACTTCGATCTTTTCCGTTGGTATACCTGTCTGCCACCAGCGTTTCGCGGATAATTTTTACTTCACGACAGACAAGATCATCAATCTGCAATACCTGATCAACACACTCACTGAAAGAGCCAGCTCGTACGAAATGAATATCAGTATAAAGAAATCCATCATGCACAAAATCTCACCAAATCACCGTATTCGCGATATACTTTGATACCGTAATTGGTACCAATGCACCATAAGCTGATGAAATGTATTGAAATAATGCATAATTACCTTGTTCGTCTTCCAGGTCCGTTATCTAGAGAATCTGCATCATCAATGCCAATAAACCGTAGCTCTTTGACACCTGTCTGCAATAAAAGAATCCCAAACAATAAGGCTTAAGATTCGGAAAATTCAAACATCAAACATCGAATAACACAACTATTATGAACAGATCCCATTGCATTTCAATGAGTTTCACGTATGGCATTTCACTGGGTCGCTTTACCCTTATTCTAATGTGATAAATTTTGATACTACACGATCTCGAATGATTCTGAAAAATCTCACTGGATTGGGATCTCTTTTACCCCTATTTATGCAGTGTATAATGACACTGAACAGTTGAACGATCGCCTGTCTGATATTGGCTGTTTTACTATTGGGTTTCAAAATTGTTATATGATCGTTAACTCCAAAGGATATTAGACAAACTGATCCCATTTCTAACTAGTAGAAAAGTGTAGACCTGACAAATCTCGACACCTTGCGTGTTCAAGACTTGTACTTTGTTCAATGCGCTGAAATGAGAATTTGCGTACGCCTGGATACGTCCGCTATAACATTCATTATACCTTTTAAGTTTCTTGGTATCAAAATATATTGATAATTTTCAAAGTAAAGGAATTCCATGTTAAAAACAGTGCACAACTGTAATACATCGGTTTGCTTGATTGTATCTAAATCCAAAATTCTACATATTTTCGTGATTTGATTTTAAAGATGTCGTTTATTTTTGCGAATTAGTCCATCATCTAGTCGATAACTGATAACGCATTATTTTGAAGTCTATGGTAGCGCCAATAATTTAGTCAAAATTTCCGCAATGTGCTGTGTCCGTCATTTCTGTTTGTGTTACCGAGGCAATTTCAAACGGAGTTGTTGCTGATGATATTGATGTTCTTGAAGTTGTTTGTAATGATGATGATGAAGATGATGATAATGACTTTGGTTTCACTCATAACTATGATGATGATGTTAGTGTTATTGAAGCTGCTGGTAATAATGATGATATGATGTTGGTTTAACTCATTACTATGCTGATGATGATAGTGTTATTGAAGCTGCTGGTAATGATGATGATGATGATGACTTTGGTTTCACTCATATCGATGCTGATGATGATAGTGTTATTAAAGCTACTGGTAATGATGATGTTGGTTTCACTCACAACTATGCTGATGATGACAATTTTAATTATTTTGATGTTGTTAATGTTAAGGATGCTGCTGTTTTGTATAGTGTGGATGAAGTTGATACTACTGATGATACTCGTACTGCTGCTCGTATTACTACCCATGCTCATGATTAATCATACTGTAGTTTTTATCAAAGGGTCGATGCTGTTGTCAATGTTACATTTGAAGCCGTCCATAACTTTAAAGTCAACTAAGAATTAATTGATTATTTCATTGTTAAGTGGGGTCACATGACGTCACATGATTTCAACGATATTTCATTTATACATGGTGGCCGATCCACATAACCAGTTTTCCTGGGCTGTGATTCCAACTAGATATAACTTACCCTTCCACAAGTACGCAACTTTTCAGCGTACGGAGGAAAGTCGACATTTTTTTCGACGGTATTTCCCGCCGCCACCGGGATTCGAACCTAGATCGCCTGGAAACAAGTCCAGCACACTAACTATAAGACTATGACCACAGACAAAGAATTGTTTGAACTAAGATAGTGTGCTCTAGTTTAGTGCTCTAGCTGCTCCACAAACTGGTCTTTGGGCAAAGCCCGGAAGATAATGCAACAAATCTTCTTAAGTTGCGATTGTAGTAAGGGATAGGTGGCATATTTTAATGTAAAATGTTGAAAATTCACGAACAAGACACAATTGTATTTGAATGATACCATTTGTACCAAAGTGTCTGAGAAATAGTGAGAAAGGATAGTTGTATATATAAATCCATTTCATCGTGTTTTAATTCTTCTGTATGTTTTGATTTTGTAAACTGTAGAATTAATTAAATACACAAATCTGGTAAGAATGCTTAATTTATCGCGTTTATGTGCAAATCCTAATTCTTATAAAATCGTCCTTCGATCAAGTTATTAATAAAGTACAAAGCCATTTTTTAAAATTAATCTTTATGAAAATATTTCACTAACTCAATAGATTATCACCTTCAATTCCTTATTTAATTTCTTTATTTAACGCATTACAGTGCCTGTTAAATTTCCCATTTAAAGTAAGCTCAATGGATCCTAAATTAAGTGAACGAAATAATTTGATACAAATATTTGTGTAATTTTATTAAATTATGTGTATCAAGAACGTAAATCCTATATAGTCATTAATTTCGGCTCACAATTACAGCAAATAGACCAAATTAACATGAATAATAGTTCAATAAAGGTTAGCTCAACATACTAATATTTTTATTCGCGGTCTTTTACAAACGTATTACGTATAGCTTCATGAGAATTGTATACAATAGTTCATTTCACTGACCACTGTTGACTTCCATCTAGAAGAATGGACATTGATCGGTCGTCATAATTATTTACACAAGGTAGCTTTTACAGAACAAAATGGAGACAAAATGTTTATTGAGGGAACAGATCTAAAGGCTTAAACTTGTGAAGTTATATGAATATACACCCACCTTTAACAAAGGATCAATTTCACTGAACAAATACGTGTGTCAAAAATACATCACAGTACTGATAGTCGCTAAAAACCAGACTGTCAGCCGTACAGCGCTAACCGATGTTATAAATATGCATGACATCGAGAAATCAATTGGCCAATCACAAGGCGAGAAATCGAGCGCCGTACTCTGAAGCTGAAGCCTATTGCTTAATTCCAATTCTATCTTTTTAAGGATAATTTCTGTAAATATAAATTGAACACGAGTACGGACATTGTCTCAAAACGAAGAAATTCGTCTTGTAATTGTTTAAACTATTCTACAGTATGGAAATACCCCATGTGACCAATGCATTGGACTTACAAGATCAGATTGGCCATGCAGCATCTCACGCAGGTATTAATTATACTTTATTCATTGTTTAAATAAAATACCGTCGTTGGCATCTGATCATATTTATTAAGTCGTCAATGGTACGACACAAAACGCATTACTACCCATTTACGGTAATCCTCGGAGACTGTCGTTCGCAATTTGGATAGAATGGACGTTATTTTCTCAGGGTGTTTTCACTGAAAATTCAATTTATTATTAGCGCGAATTGGAAATGAAATATATAGAACTGTTTTACTTTGCAATAAATTGGGAAGATAATATTCCGCGGAGTATATGCCTTGTCATGGAGGCATCGCTCACAGTGTTTATCTTGTCGTAAAGTGTTGGTCGCCTTACACGAAATGCTTATTATAACTGCGAGTCAAATTTAATTGAAACTGTTTATACAATATATTCTGGGTTGACAATTAATTTATTTAACTTAAATCAATTCATCTGGTATTTTTAATCTGGGTGCTCATATTTCTTTAAAAAAAATCATAAAAACTGCAACATCGTACTTCTTCGTACGCGGCCTTTTTTATGGCAATTTGGGTGTGTTTTTTATTCATTATATAGTTAATATCTTGTTGTTTTTTTGTTTGTTTTATAATGATACCTTGCACTATAAGTAGTCTGTTGATGGTCCTTTTTTGTCTTCCGTGTATTAATTTAACTCGCGTGATTCAAATAAAACTTGATTTATAAGATAAATAGAAAAAAAAATATGTCGCGATTTTTACGCCTTTCCTTAACGGTTCAAATATAACAATAGATAAAAATAAAATAAAATAAAAAACAATATTTTAACAACTTTCCTTGAAATATTATACGCGTAATGTTATTTTTATATGTTCAAATATGTGTTTCGAATACATTCTTAGTAGCACTGACATGAAATATTAAGATATGCTACATTTAATGGCTTCGGTCACATTTTGGACATGTATGTATCATTTAGACTATTATATTAATAAACTGACTGGTTTTGTTGAATACGCATAACGGCCGCCATGTTGGAAGTGGAAGACTGGTTCCAGTAGTTGTTTAAAATAAACATAATTGAACATTTTGCAGGACAAATGAGTCCAGATTCTAAGGACGACAGCGCCATGTATCACCATGATCCCGATTCTCCTGATGGGAACGGCGATGATAAACCATCGAAACAGAAAAGACACCGGACACGATTTACGCCGGCACAGCTGAATGAACTGGAGAGAAGTTTCGCTAAAACGCATTACCCAGACATATTTATGCGAGAAGAGTTAGCTTTAAGAATTGGTCTTACCGAGTCAAGAGTGCAGGTTAGTCTTAATTGAACTTTTTTTCCGTGAAATCGCGAGTGTAATTATTAAAATTGTATCATTCTTGTCACCCATTTGTTTCGATTATGTTCGATTTTATGCAGTCATGAAGGAAAACCTTATCCGTGGGACTGTCCTGTAGAAGCGAACTATAATTCCTGCAAAACGGACTTTTGAATAAAAAATATAAACTCGCACAGTATTTAATGTCTTTAAAACAATTAGACACGTTTATGATCGCGATTTTTTTATTTATTGAGCTTAAAGATACAAATGAAATTGTCTTACACATATGTCTATATTTGGCTTTAAACAACAAAATAAAAATTTGCTATCTTATTTATTTTTATGTAAATGTTTTAAAGCAGGCTATTTGTATGACAATGTACAAAATAAAAACGTACGTATATTTACGGCAAAAATGAACAAATTATGTAATATTTACTTATTATTCATTTAATTAATAAAAGTATTTGGAAGTATTCATTTATGTAAATAATTATCACCGAGTAAATGTAGATACTTATCAATGCGTTCACATATAAGGTAAGAGAAATTTAATTATAGGTAAACATAATTTAGCAAATTTGAACACGAGTCAATTTGATATGTCATGTCAATTCTGTGTTGGTTCGTTTTCATGCATATAGTAGCCAAACAGGAATTCCAAATTCAGTTTTAGAATTATATAATTATATCAGGCGCATAAATGTACTGAATTTTAATAAGATGTAGCTTGAAGTTGTTTGATTCGAAGAAAATGTATTTCTTGTATGTGTAAATATATGCTCCAAATCACTGTGCCGTATATCGCTGGTCTAAAATTGTATAAAGTTTGCGTTTTTGGGGCGAATATACGTGTTATTCCATTGTTTGGATTCTACAATCAAAATTTAACAGTCTCATTCATGATCCGTTCTATTCCGTTTTTTTTTGTTAATGACCTTTCTTAAGCAATAAACACGCAAAATAAAACATGGAGATACTAGCTAAAAGCTAGGGGAATCCGGAACGATTTTGGCCCGCATTTTTTAGCACCATGCCGTGTTGTAAATCTGTCTGTCACTCAGAATTTTATCACAGAGCAGATTTATTATACAATCATGCACAAAGAAAGAAAACAAAGAAAAGAAACCCGGATCTGTATTATTTGACCATTTATTAATAATTTCAAACTGAATTTATTTTAAATATGATATTTTAAGGACCACGGAGGAGACGTTCATTGAAATGCAAAACGCTTAGATAAGTATCTGCTAAAACATGTATACAAAATAAGTACAACTAGTCAATTATTTCGCCGCTCTGGCCGTCAAAGAGTGCTTATTAACATCACCCGGCCAAATATTATGCCGGCCTCAAACTTCGTAATATCAAATAAAAAAATTGTTGAATTCACCGAAACATTTTTATTTATATCAAACCATTTTTTAAAAATCTTAATTTATTCATTAAGATTTATTAATGACTTTAATTAAATGAATAAATCTAAACTATTATGATTACATGAATAATGATAGGCCTGAAAAACACATGTTTTTTGTTATCATTTCGGTCGTTTTCTTGAAATGTGGTTATTATCGTGCCGTTTAATCATTTAAAAGGGGCGACATTAAGGATTTTATTTCTCTAAAACCCAACAACGAAAACGGTTACTGCTTGTGACATGTTTTAGATAGACTAATACTGAGTTCTTAACATTTTCCTATTAAGGCTCTTTTATAATGAATATCATTCTATTTTTTATAAATTTGGCCTTATTTTCTTATCATATATATACTCATTTTTCTAGCTATAATTATGTACCTTTTATATTTATTGATTGTTTAATGAGACGATCTGTATATTTACATGTACAGTCAGTATCTGAGTATTACTGATCACAGAGCGGGAATTTAAGTCTGCATTGATATTTTTCTGTGTATTCCATATTTTTCCTTTCCCCCTGTTGTAATATAATATATGTACCTGGGAGAAAAAATAATGTTCTGTTCTGTTCTGTTTATTTCGGTGTGTTAATGAACAGTGTATCACACAGGCTGTACTGTATGTCGGTATCACGTTCACAATGAAAAACTGGTAACTTGTAGGATAGGAATAAATATGGATAATAGTCACGTTTTAATAAATCTTAATACAATGTACATATATACGTAAATGTGAACTGTTAATTAAGAAAGAGAAAAACAAATTGAGTGTTTCGTACCTTCCTGTAGAATATAATTATTTTCATTACTTAGCATACATGGAAAAAAGTTTTATACCACCTGAAGTACAATTACTAAACTGTGACATTGTTCAGCTTTTCTATTTCATAAAATTATCATATTATTAATTTATAACATGCATAGCTCGCAACGCAAAGAGGTGCGCCTCTTTTGGTATCAGTTACGATACAGCCATCGTTGGTTGAACGGGGTCGCATTTGTATTTCCTTTTAAATTATTTAAACTATTCTGATTGCTTTGTTTAACAATTACAGTTCTGATTCTCCTATGTTGCTACTAGTATTAGATAATTATGTTAAGTTGATATCTTCGACATTTTTCCGAAGACATTTTGTGTTTTTATTTCGTGTTTTATTTCCTATACGTAAATCGGTCTCAACGTCTTGACTTAATTTTTTTTATCAAATTTGGCTCAAAACCAAACAAAAACGTCATATAAAGTATTGGTACGAACCCAAAACCAATAAAAGACATGTTTGTTAACAGAGCTATCCTACTCATAGTTTTAGACTGTGTTACCTTAATTAGAGAACCTGCTCTCACAGAACAGAATAGAACAGAACAGAATTATATTCTATTAATTTAACCTCATATTAGTCTCACATGCAAATCTATGTGAAACAATATAAATGTAGCTTAATTATAATTGTGGGCGCGGGCGCGGGCGGCGTTAAACCAACCGAAAAGAAAATAACTGCAGAATAATTACGGTCATGTCTTAATTTTATATGTTGATCTTTTATTAATATGTGTGTATTTGTATATCGTAGTGTAATCATGATAGATTTCTGTTTTTTATGACGTAACCATCACGTGGGTGATGATGAAATGCACAGTGTAGTAAAAGGTATTCTTATGAATAAGACTGACCCCAGGGAACAGTATACAAGAAAAATAGCATCTGGTTACTTACTTGATAAAGACAAAACAGAATCGAACATAGTTTCTATTTGATTTGCACAAAAGTACAGCATTTGTAAGCAATAATTCACACTGTACATAGATATTCAACTACAAAAGGAAAAAAATAATAAAATTACCTAATAATTATAAGTGAAGATAAACAGAAATGTTATATTATTTGTCAATCATGAAAAGTCTGTTTTCGTTGCAAAATAAGCACTGAAAAAACTGGTCGCGTTATATATTTCACCTTGTTCATTTAAAAAACGACGATGTCCTTTTTGGTTACAAGTAAATACTAGTATTAAAAAGATGAAATACAACATATGGGTGTAATAATGACTTCTATAACCTATGTTTGTTTTGTGTGTCAAATGAAAATAAGTTCAAACTGACACATATTACACCAAGTACTTGTATATATATATACATATATAAGTTTTTCAAAGACTCATTGAAGTACACGCGAACATATAAATGAAACAAAAAATACATTGTCATTCATGGCTGGGTTAAAAGAGAACAGAACAGAACTTTTATAAGAGACTTGTACAAAGTACATCGTTGAAATACAATACAAATATACAATACAAATAAGCACATATCATGTGATAGGTTGAAAAGGCATGTGAATGAGAGAATACAATTATCAATATACTACATGTAGTAATATATTTTAGAAAAATATCATAATGTGAAATGAGCTAAGAAGGTGAACATATTCAATTAAAAGAAACATTAAGATATGTTTTAATGAGTCAGTATATTAGTAAAGAAAGCAATCTGGTGGGCGAGCATCAGTAAGACCTTAACAAACGTCATTGAAATACTTTTATTCCACTTTTATTGAAAGAAATGTCAACACCTCCTTATTGTACCATGCATATTTATATCAAGCGACTTCTTCTTGAATAAATAGTGGGTTAAATGATACCACGTTCAAAGTCGTTATACCGCAATTAGTAACTGTAAACCCTGGCTATATCATAGTAAGTAAGTAAGTAAGTAAGTAAGTAAATTGTGTATCGTTGTGATTTGTGTATTATTCAATTACAGTTTTAATGACAGATATGACACTATACAAAGTATCAAGCCTAATAGACATATAAGTCACAAAAAATAAAGAAATCATGCTGACACGGACAACGACGGTCGAAAACGACTTCATTTTTTAATAATTACGGCTTTTCTGCATATAATCTGACTGAATGAATTAAAGTATTTAATTAGTTAAAGGTATTCAGCGGTGTGTATCCATGAGTATGAAGTGTTCGAAACCCAGTTGATGATTAGGGCTCTCATATGACCCTTAAAATGTTGTCTCTTGAAATTTAATATAGTAAGCTTCTGGCTCTTGAGAATTTATATCATAGTTCAAATGTACTATTACATTAGTAGGAAATTTTATTGTCGCTTTAAATAATTATCGGTAATTTTTTACCGGCAACTTTCGTAGTCTAGTGAGCGGCATGATTTTCTTACTATTAATTGAATGTTATGTTGAACTTTTTTCGGCTATAATGCTTCAGTAATTATAAGACATACACAATAATTTGAGATACAAATGAAAAATTAAATAAACACAGAAGTACAATAATATTTATTGACATACATTAAGCAATTGTAAACAAACTAATGTTTTCATAAATTGTTAAAATGATTGAATAATTAATAAGAAATTAATAAAACTCATTAACTAGGGCTAATTTGGTGTACATGTTTTTACAACTAGCGACAACTAAAGCATAAAAATTAGTAAACTGGTAAGATTCATTTTTTTAAACAAAAAGGTCAAAATAATTTCATGAAAGCACCATGTTAATATTTATTGATTGTTTATTTATCTATAATACAGCGTACATACATAGTTTTATATCATCGCAGAATAGAAAGCACCATTACTGAGTGATATGGGATATCAATTATATTCAATAACAGTGTAGGTATGTATAGTCATATAAATAAATAGTAATGGTATCGAATAAGCAGGAAAAATAACGGTACCGACGAAAACTATTCGAAACGATCAATATGAATTGTAATCTTTGTCAACAATACGTTCCGTACAATACAGCTTTCTAACTACAATTTTCAAACTGTGAAACGAAATGAATATGATTGCAATTATACAAGTTGTGTTTGGTCACTCTATATTGTTACTTGTACTACAATGTAACTATGTTGACCACGCCTTTAGATTGTAGTTTGCTCAACACCTTCTGACAAGTGCCACATTGCGCACCTTTCGTCTTGTTTTAACCCTTTAGAGACAGATGTACGGATGTCATTTTTTCGTACATATTCTTGTGCCAATCTTAAAAATAACGGATTCTTTTATCTGACAATTATTGACTAGTTAAGTTAGACCAGCATCGTCATTCATGTATATCACGGTACTGACACATATATTAATATGGAAAGATCATTCTGTGGCATGGCCTTTCTTTTATTCCACGAAAACAGATGACGGCTAATCAATACTTCTATTGACGTATTTTAAAGCAATTTTTAGATATGCATTTTTCTTGTATGAAAATATTTTTAAAACATAGACGATTGTCTAGTAATAAATCTGGTATTTCGCTTGGCTTTAAATACATGAGAAATCCAACAGCTCAATATATTTAAAACAATCATTTTGAAATTTACCAATCACTTTTAAGTCGGCATCACAGATATCATTTTTAAAAAATACGCTATCAAGCTTTTTTATGATAGCATATAAATAGTTGGTTGTTGAATGTAATATCTTTATACAGTATAAGTCTCGGGTAAAGATATTTTCTTTATGCAATCATAGCTAAATGCCACATTTATGATGTTGAGGTTTCAGTCCAAAAGAATAAATCTGAACGTCTCAGTGTCATATATTCGGATTGTTATTATGTTCATAAGCATATAACTACAGAGAAGACCATTAATTAAGTCTCGGTGCTAATTAATTGCATCTAGTATTTGTACAATTCTTGATCTCCAAGAATAAGAATGCACTCAGTACCACAATGAATGAATTAGTATAGGATAGTATTGTTCTCAGGTTATGTCAAGCTTAATTGAAACATAAAAATATCGTCGCTGCCTGAGAAATACGTAAAGTAATAAAAATATTCAGGGGAGGAATTTCTGTCATGTATATTTCATTAGTATGTATAATAATAGCATGGGTACGGAAAGACCCACAAATTGACGATATTGAAATAATGGAATATAACAGAACAGAACAGTCATTTCATTGAAGTCGTACGTATAGTATCATGTCAACAAAACACTGTATATTCAAACAATAATCAAACACGAGAATCCGACAACAAAACAAGACAAAAATGATCTAAGTATCATAAATAGAAATGTATACTGTATATTTATTTTTCTTTGGGCAGAATTTTCGTGTATTTTACTAAAAATGGCTACTTCGTGGGGACAAAGATTAGTGGAATTGGATTTTTTAAAAAATGCCTTTGATGCATTTGAATTCGTGAGGATTCGATTTCGTGGATGAGCCGACCCGCGAAATCCACGAAATTAAATCTCCAATGAAAATTAATGATTCCACAGTAATTGTAGAGTAAAAGAAATAGTTTACCAGCAATGAGTCTACCAATAAGAATCCAACCATAGACGAAAAAAATGTCAATCACATCGTTAATGTCGCTTCTAAGTTAAAGATCATATGTCCGTACGGTAGTTTTACGGAACAATACAGTTCATATATCATAATAAAGTTACCAACCAGCAAGGTATTAAAGTAAAAAAGGTTGTTATAAAATTCGTATTCGCAGGTTCGATGCCTCCAAAAGAAATTGTTTCACTAACTACACTTTCGGTATTCATTGTATAGACTAACCTTAGGCTGATGTTAAAACCGAAAGTAGCTTTACTAAAACTATTTAGAAATTGAGCTGAACAAATTCAAAAAGCTTTGCTTTTGACTAAAAATGCATGAGTATATCAAAAATATAGATATAATTAAGTGAAATAAAGATTTGTTTCGTCGACCAGAACAGCTCTTCTGAAGTATAATAATTTATGATATATTAAACAATGTAATTAATTTATTTGACGAACTATCATAAAATTGTTTACAAGTATGTTCTAACAATTTAAAGTAAAAGATACGTTGCTTTGCGACAAGTCATTATTTCCCACATAAGTGAGCATTTATTAAGGTTTATTTATTTCGTTTCCATGGTGTTGAACTGATTAAGATGACACGGGTTATTTTACTAGCTATGTGTGTCTATCTGTACAATACAGTACAACCTCTCCCAAGTAACACCCTCGGGAGTAGCAAAATTTTACTGTTATCACAAGTTAAAGGTTGTTGCTCTATGGAGGTCATATTAATAGTTAACAGCAGTGGGAAAATCAAATCATACCGTTGTTGTCACAGAGGAAGGTTGTTGCGCTCAAGAGAGGTCAAATTAATAGTTAACAGCAGTGGGAAAAATCAAATCATACCGTTGTCGTCACTGAGGAGGGTTGTTGCTCAAGAGAGGGCCGCTCTGGATAGGCTGTACTGTATATGAATAATATAGAAATACATCAAGGGGGAAATTATCTTCTTATGGTGTGTTGCAATTTCCACGGACTACAATTTTTCAAAGTCAGTTCAAACCGATCCTGACAAAAATTATTTCTTGGTCGAATTCGAGACGAAAAAAGCCATAACCAAACGGGTTATTACCAATACGTGACGGAAGGTCTTCACATTGGCATGAGATCCCCTTTCGTGGTGAATACCTTAAACTAAACTAATTAAGGATTACAGGCCTTAATACAAGCTTTCATTTCAGACCATTAGACTCTTGTTTATATTCATTGAATATGCATAATGAATAATTTATAAATCATTTACCACCAGTTTTTTTCTGAATTGTGTTATTTTGGAATATGTAAACATGAAATTAAAAATGATATATAATAGTAAAAAGGGAGAGTACTATATAATTAGTAATAGACCCGGGTCCAGCATTTCAAAAAATTTGTTTAATCAATCAGTATGTTTGAATTTTACAATTAATAATAAGGATCGGGTACCTCTAACATTTGTTCATATTCATTAAAAGTTTGTATTAGGGGCCGTTATCCTTAATTTTGAACCTGTCCGAATTCAGACAGAGTGACTTTTATAATTGTTCCATCATATGTATCCACTTATACACGGCTATTGTTTACTCTTCCTAACTCTCTTTCATTAACGAATTCTGTTTTTTCCGACAAGAATTTCGATTTTGAAAATGGAAGTCAATAATGTCTGGGTCATACATATTTACCACTACCTAGTCATTAAGTTTCTTTTGTAATTCAATCGCTTTCATGTCGCCGACTCCAATTCATAGCATACGGAAATGAGAAGTCGCCACTCAAATATAAACTACAAAGTGCCTTTAAATAAATATTGTTAAGTTTTGAAATATTTGTTACAATGGCTGCGAACGGCTACAGGGGAAATGCAAGCACATTTTTAGAAAACAGCGGTCGACATTTGTACTTATTAACTTAGCAAGAATGAATAAATACTCTTACATTCTCAGAGATATGACCGGTAAAATTAATGTAGACCAATTTTAAAATGAAGCGTTCAGTAAACGGTATTCCAAACATTAAGCGCTAGTTGTTTTATACATATTTAGCCAATTCCATAGATACCACCAGACAGCTTGTATTTAAGTATTACAATTTATTGCAATTGTCTATTATTCAAATTTTAAGCAACAGTTCGTTTTTGTTTGTTGTTTTTTTTTCTAAAAAAAAAAGTAATTACAATAATGCCCCACGCCTTGCGCAAAACGAAATTAGCGAAAGCACTACGTCGGTTTTAAAATGAACATCATTAGTTACACTTAGTACAATTTCTTTGTGAGATATTATTTTTGAATTTTTGTAAAAATGACTTCCAAGGCTTCGGTAATCAAAATAGATGTACCCAGAACGTTGTGTGATTATATTTAAGTAAGCTAGGGAATGTGACAGGCGTAGTCGATAGTTTCCTGCAAATAAGGTATTTCCAATATTTAGCGAAACTTGCTAATTTAAAGTCACAACAATGAATCAATAATAATCACAACCCCATACAATGAACAATACAGACATACCCGAATTGTGCGTATATTTTTTATGGAGCAAGAAATATAAAGCGCCGCTTTTAATAATAATCATTAGAAATTCTTTCCGAAATCTCGAATGTAGAAATGTTAATATTGAACTGTTCCCTTTAAGTTTTTCCTAGATAGACACGATGTATATTTTGAGAGCTGTAGAATTTCTTTTCCTTTTTTTAGTAAATGAATCTCACAGATACAATTAATTGTACATGATTAGAATTGCACTCAAGTAGTTTTTTAAACAGACAGTACTTTTCCCGACATAATAGGTGTTAACATTTTGTGATTGGAAGCCTCACGTAAGTTTTTTACGTTTTATAAATTTATATTACACGCGGTTAAGATCCCTGACTCTAAGCAACGAAGCCTAGAATCTACAGTTTTAAATATACATCTTTGAAAGTTACGATTGCGCTTAGGTTAGATATTGAACTTAAATTCGGTGTACATTTCTTTCTTCGCGTTACGTTGTTTCTAGGCACCGTTGTTCTATGGCCAAGAAGTCTTAACGTGTGATTTGAACAAACCCTGGGGACAATATTAATTAACATACAGATTATTGCTATACAGCGATGAAGCGCGGTCGATCTGGTTTTCATGCCTTAATAATGAAAACATTAACTTTTGCCACGGTTTTTCCATTATCTGTTCACAGCGGGATTCCAGACTCGCGTTTTCATCGCGACTGGCTACATTTGTTTACAGCAAACATGGAACGCAGTTGCGTGTTTCCGGCTAGAGTTTTGGATTTCATACGATGCGGGTCGGGAGAGAATCCCGTGTGTACCGTCACGTGTCAGAACGAATCCGGTTAAGTGGTGTGAAGGAAAATTAATTTCAGTATAAATAGAGCTAATTTTCCACATTATTGACAGAAAGGTTAATTTGAAAAATTGGATGAGTATCATCGCTTTGGCTGAAATTTTGTAGCCGGAATAGATTTCTAAATGATTGAGTATTTAATACGGAGGCTGTGAATCGTTAATGAATAATGTGACTTAGTAGTTTTTGTGTTAATTAACAGTATTGTCCCAATTACTGCTGATGATGTGAATCCGTGTTAATTCCGATCTTCACGTATGGTTGTAGTTTAATGATATCATATCATTCCTAATCAAATTGCTATATAAGAATACAACAGAACAGAGCCATTTAAAGACTCGTACCGTGATGTAACCTACCAAAGAACTTAAACACAGGCAGTAAATACGGTTAATCCTGTGAATACAGCTCACCGTTTGGAAAAAAACATAAGGTGGTCTTCATTGGGAGGGTGACAGTTAACACATGTTTGACTTTATATCGAACATGACCGTATGATTAATGCAACAAAACAATAAATCATATTCCCGTAGCCTACGTAAGGATGTGCAGTTGGTGAATGAAAGGGAAAAAATAAATTAAACGACACGTTAAACAATCCTGAATAAAGAGGTCACTGTTCTGTTCTGTTCATATAGTTTGTTGCTTGCTAAGAAGTAGGACATGTCTTTATTTTCTTTGTAGTCAATTATTTATCTTTTTTATAACATTATATACGTCATGTACATGATTATTGTATAACATTATATACGTCACGTACATGATAATTGTATAACATTATATAAGTCACGTACATGATAATTGTATGACATTATATAAGTCACGTACACGATAATTGTATAACATTGTATAAATATGTACACCATATTACACGATGACTTAAAATATCTTGCATCCTGAATTTATGTCAACGCCAGAGCGCGCTTTACACAAAATAGCTTTTTACTTACATCACTATATAAGTTTTAAAAAGTTTAATGTTACCAGTTTGTTGATGATACTCTTGCGTTATCGTGTCTTTTTTGCAAGTTCGCTGTATAAAACGTTAGAGTGCATATTTTTGGTGTTCTTCGTAAATAAGAAAGCTAAAAGACGATGTAAAAGACCGAGGATTGTATTAACTTAAAAACCTACGACGTGTATAGGTCAGAAAATAAAGATACTAAAATCAGAAATCCTGAGTTCCCCCCCCCCCCCACCCACCAAAAAAAACTGCGTGTGGTCTTATAGGTTTTTAACAAGCATTGTTTTAGTGAAATTTCTACAGTTGAAAATAGAACCTTCCGTAAGGGCACTTAGCACCGTAATTACAATTCAGGAAGACGGGTTCGATATGAATACTACTTTTTATCATTTCCAAAGCGTAGAAAAGGGTGGCTGATGACAGGAAAAATGTGTATAATAGACAATAGAACATCCCCCTGTACGAATGTTTATTTATCTATTTTTACACTCGAATTTGCCAGTGTACTACATACTGGTAAGCATGCTGCAAAACGTATTTATGTGTACAATAAAATAAAACATTCTTTGAGTATGCATTAAGACCCCTCATATTTTCATTTACAGACTGTTCCACCAACAATATTTAAAACCCCATTAGCTTTTTAAAATTAGCAGTACATAACAATATATGTAATGATAGCAAATTATAAGAAATATATCTGATTTGCTCTAAAACAATATTACACAATACCTTTCTTTAGCCACATCTCGTAGAATTCACGGTGTCAGGCACTTTTTCTTAATTTTTGCAATATCTTTGAAAAAAATACTGTGCTATATTTTTATATATACTTTGTAATTTAAAAACAATTCGGAATGTTTTATAGCGAACAAAAGTCAATTTCACTGATAAGATATATTTCTGTGTAAAAATACCTACTTTAATTGTAACATCCAAAATGCTAATGGGGCTTTAATATATATACCTTTCTTCTTTTTCGATATTTGGGTTAAAGTATTCATTTTAGCTTTTCATTGGCTGGATTAAAAGGAAGATTAGAACAGACCAATAAATGGCGTCAACTCAAATAAGATACATTTTCTTCTTCGGTCTTTTTTATCAATTCCGTGTTCCAACTGGTGTCGCATTCAAGTAAAAAAATGCCTGTATGTATTCAATCATATAATCCGGAAAATTAATCTAATTACAGTTTGATAGAATATTATAAGATCCGGACCGTTCCGTATTTTTTTGTTATTAATATTCGCCGTTGTTGATGGCGTATTTGATGTTCGAAAAACTACTCCTGGTATTGACTCATGACACGTGCACGGTCCATCAACGTCTGTGTGGTATTAAGTTGACGTGCATTTCAGGAAGCTTGTTCGATGATAATTTGACGTAATATTTCCTCAGTAAATGATTCAGATAGTGAACAAATATTGGCTAATTAGGACTAAATATTGGAACAAAGCGTCCGGGCAACATTGTAGCTACGCACCGGACAACGTAGTCTAAAATCCATTCACCAAGAACGGTTTGTCTAAGGCGAGCGTCCAACTTGAACAGAATAAACAAATGCCCATTTAAGTGTTGACATTCGTATTAACTTTGTTGTAATGACGAAAATATCGGCTTTATCTTGTTTACTTTGTTAATGATACACGTAAACATATCTATTTTGAATGATTCTTTCTAAAGAGGAGCCCGAAGATTTTAAGTCGGAACGCTTACTTTAATAATCTCCTATAATAAAAGAAATGGCCAGTTTTGGATATCTACTTTAATAAAATAATCATCAAAGGCACCACCTATGTATTTTGGGCGCGCAAAAAAGGGTTGGATGTAATTTTTATTTAAAAACTTTAATTTAAAAACATTTCTCTCGAATTTTTTTTGGAGTCTATATATTATTCACAATTAAAATATTGATAGGAGAATTTAATACAAAAAAGATATTAAAAGTCTACTGTAAGTACAAAATAAAGATATAATTGTAACGATAATTTGTTAATGTTTTGTTTGATGAAGTAGATATTTTTCTTTGATGAAGTGCGTAGATTCTAACTCATTTATCCATATTATATTATATATTGAATATTAACGTGATAGAAATCACGGAGAAATGGAATATAGTGTCATCATTACTTTGGAAACGAATCCAGTTTAATCATCAATCAAAATTTTTAACGCAAGTTAGTTTTTTGTTTATCTGTAATGGAGATTATCTGGGATAAAACTATTATCAATCAACCATAGTAACGTTACTTTCTGTTTGGAACTGGAAACACTTCGAAATTAGTATTGTCTTTTAATCACTGACTTACTCTAGAAAATTAAAACTCAGCACGAAAACTTAAATATTAACTCAATTACTTTAAAAGGAAATTTTCTTTTTTTATCTTATTTTTCTGTTAATAAACTGCTGTAATACATTAATATGATGGAATATTTGTTACATAGACGTAATTAATAAAGTAGAAACTAAAGCTGCCATTCATACGTGTTATATCAATAGTTGATAAAATATGGGAGTGTTATTATCATTTCATAAACAATAGCAGCGTTCATTACCGCATATACAATATTAACCGTACCATTTTTAAGACATTGAGGTGCGCATTGAGATTTGACGCGTACGCTTATCCATGTGTGATAGCTCGGATGTAAAACATGTTTTTACTGGCTACATGCTTATTAAGAATAGGGAAGATAGGTCGGGCGGTCTTTTTTGGCTCTTTGAAACGTGAGGGAGGTAAAAAAGTGAGAAAGTTGGTGTTTTGTTCTTCCGGCTGATAAAAGTTTAGAGTCACCATGCGGAATTAGTATAGGCTGGGGAAAAGAAACAAACTTTGTTAGGCCTAATTAATGACAAAATGTATGTTTATGCTGGCATGAAATTGTAAAACTTTAATGTCAAAATGATAAAAATAATTTTACATATATATTTAATTGACCAAAAAATAAATAATGGTGATTAGTAAAATTAATGTTTCTCTTTACGAAAGTGATTTGTATGGTATGTTCAAATGGTATTTAACTAAACAACGATACCACAGAAAAACCCTAACTTTTCTAACTCGTCTCAACTAATTTATGTTTACGCTGTTGTTCTATTATAATTAATTAATGAGAAAATATTTGCATGCGAAATAACTATGTGCGTTTTTCGATACAATGTTTACTGCGCACGTAAATTTGTAAACAAATGACAATATTTGTAGAATTTCGTCCTCTCTTCGACTTGGAATGAAACGGAACGAGAATGAAACGTAACGAAATGTGTCAGTACTTTATTTCTTCTTATGTAGTACTCTGCCTACTGTAGTCTGTGAATGTTTGATAACATATACAAATAGTTAGGCTATTCTGCAAATACGGTCTACATTTAGAAAAGAGAAAAACGAATTATTCTTGTACGGATCAAAGCTAAATCATTCCGCGTTCTTTCAACGAAGTCCCCCCAGCCGCAGTATCTCGATATCCTTCGGTAATGGCTAAAGTCACGCACACCGTACTAACTACCGGTGCTCCATCGGGAACGGAATTTCGTCTTTAAGAAATTAGCTGTCAATTTCTGCCAATATTCAAGATCAACGGGTCGGATCTCTGGGGTATGGTTCCTAACTAGAATCACGCAACGTTTGTGGAATGAATGATTTTCTCTGTGTTTTGTTTCTTGCATTGAACCGGTCTGATGAAATTCCTTGGTAACGAATTCTCTTTAAGTCTGAAACAGAAATAGTTGTCTTTAAAACATAATACGCATCATTTCTGAATCTCGAATGAAGAAAGGATGTTGTATGCTGTCAAAAAAAAATAACTTAAGTATTATATGCTGTGAAGATACAATGCATTTAATAAAGAAAGATATTTACAGACAGCAACCATTTCCATTTTTTGTCTTGATTAGTTTCTATTGGATATCAAACAGAAGGCTGTTTCCAGAGACGATATTATGAATTTTGCAGTATGCGCAACATGACGGTCAATATATTAAGGGTTATGTTAAACTGGTTCCCGTTCTACGTTGCTGGTGCATGTGTACAGACAGATTCAACGGGAACCAGTTTATGTTTAGGTTAAACTGGTGTCCGCTTCAAGTTTTTGTGGACTATGTTGTACAGACAGATACAACGGGAACCAGTTTATGTTTAGGTTAAACTGGTGTCCGTTTCATGTAGCTGCGCACTATCAATGACTTATATATATATATATATTCATCATTTCATTAAAGAAATCCGACTTCGGCGAAGTATTTTAGTAAAAACTCAGTTTCGACACATTATGGATAAACTATATAAGTAGACTATTCAAGAACTCTATAACGAAATAACGATTTATTCTCAGAGGTTCCAAAAAACATTTCATTTTATAGTTCATGTAGAAAAAAGCATGTAAATCAGGTTGATGGTTTGTCTAAACATATATACTGAGGCATGAATTATCTTCAGTCAAACTCGTGAACAAAGGCCACTCCCGGAAAGACAAAATGTGACTTTTTTAACAGATGGACTTTATTCGGTGGTGATCTTTTTCAAGTTGATCAATTACGATCTTAAAAATAATGGCCTTTAATCACAAGATGGTCTTTATTCGGAGATGGCCACTAACACAGGTTTGACTGTATATACATAGTTCCCACATCTACAATATTTACCCCCCTTGGCGGCCATCTTACTAGGTAAATTTCCAATGCGCTTAATAGTAAAAATCTTAAAATTGGTTATTAATTTAAACAACTCATTTTTATAAAAGTTAACTTAATCATGAAGTTGTTAATGCCATTAGCACATCAGGTTTAAGAAAGTGTAGTTGTCACATATGAATATCATATATTTAGAATTATCTAAACAAAAATATAAATATTTTCTATCAATGCCTGTTAAATTTGCCAAGCAAGATGGCTGCCAAGGGAGGTAAATATTGTAGATGTGGGAACTATGTATTGTGATGGTATCACAGATAAATATGCATCAGTTACGTATGTTACTAATTCCACTTCAGTTCTATATTATGACAACAAACAATTGTGAATAACATTCAACCTTTACAGCATTTTTTTAGTTAGCACACTTTACCAAATATGGGCTTAACTGAACTGTAGATATCGCATTATCTAATCGCAGTGTCGTGTCTTTTTTCTTACGAGAACGATTTTTCTGTAAATAAGATTTCGTCTGAGACCCCTTACTCAAGATGGCGTCTCGACTCTCTAATCAAAAGACAGTAATATAATAATGTCATATCCATTACGGTCTGTCTCGTGTCTAAGGTTAGTGCGATTACACGATAATAGCTTTCAATAGATAAGATACATCAATACTAGTATTCATTGATGAAACGGTGCTTCAAGGATTCCATATTATTCATACAACCGTGAGAATCACTTTGTGCACTATGCACTAGTGAATCTTCGAATCAAAACCATTCTGAAGGACCATTAGTTTTGTGAATTTAGCAGTGATTTGTCACCTTCTATAACAGAGGCCTATAGTAGGCCTCTTCCCAATTGCAGTTTCCCATGCAGTTTTCCCAAAAATCCAAACTTACAACAGTTACTTTATTTCCCAAATCAGCAATTTTAGCAAAAATCAACAGGCTAAGGCCTCATCCAAATGAAGAGAGAGAAAAAACAATGTTTAGTGATACAGAACTATGGATAAATGATAGCAAAATATAAGAAATATATTTCATTTGCTGTAAAATAATATTTACATTATGCCTTTCTTTAGCCACATAAAGATGTCGTCGGGTGTTTTTCCTTATTGTTTGCAATATCATTGAAAAAAATACTGTGCTACATTTCTATACGAACTTATTGATTAAAAAAAAGAAAATATCTGAATGTTTTTATTGCAAGTTAAAGTCAGTGACACTTATAAGACCTCCTTCTATGTAAAATAAGACCTACATTAACGCATTGCATTAAAATGGGACTTCAATGGAGGCAATACAAAAACACCTGAATATTCATAATTTGGAAACATAATACGCATCATTATTTGTTATTGCAAAATACAGACAAATCAAAGATAACCCCTGCCGGAACCTAGAATCTAATGTTTGGACAGGGGCAATACTTTAGCCAAACGTTGACTGAAATAATGATTAGAAATACCAAAAAAAAAAAAAATGTCAATTATACATGTAAATGAAGGCCGGTGTTTCCTTCCCATTTGGTGGCATGTGTTCGCAGGTTTCATTGAACTTCTCATGAACTTCTCATGAATTTCTCATGAACTTCTCATGAACTGCTCATGAATTTCTCATGAACTTCTCATGAACTTCTCAACAAAAGATAGGTGTCTCATAA
The DNA here is from genome assembly GCA_964023205.1 of Lutraria lutraria. Taxonomy (NCBI): domain Eukaryota; kingdom Metazoa; phylum Mollusca; class Bivalvia; order Venerida; family Mactridae; genus Lutraria; species Lutraria lutraria. The sequence continues at coordinate 27,191,144 of OZ026845.1, read as the reverse complement.
GCCAAGTTGGCTGGTCCTTTCATTAGGCGCGAGACTATAATGAACAATACTTTTACCTTTTGTAGTCAAACATGAATATTAATTAACATAAATACAATTGAACGTCATTATTACACCACTTTATATCAAGACTTCCTTACAACAAGCAAAGTCTGGGTTTATATTTAAATAACGACTTGTGTTATATGTTTGTTAATCTACTCTGTAAAATAAAAATTACTTGACTTGATATTTTTGGACCGGATTTTCTCAACGGTTCCTAGGAAACCAAGTTGATTAATAGACAAACTCACTATTTATTCCAATTTATACATAGAGAGTGTGTTCATGTTGAAGCTGACAGTTCGGCGTTTGCGGTAAAATCTTCAAAAACAATTTTTTAAAAACATCACTAAAGGTTTTAAATGGAAGAAATCTGTATCTCTTTGTGAATGGGGCATAAAACTGCCTGATAAAAAAATGTTGGCATGCTACGTTGCCATTTTTAATGATCAGTTAACTTAGAAATTAGTTCATACATGTATAAAATGAATAAAATATTGCCATTCTGTTCTGTACAAAACCTTGTTCTTTTTACATAATACAACGGACTGTATCGCCATCGGTGAAAATAAATGACGTGCATTTGTCTTACATTTTTTCTCGATATATTTATTTCGTGACTAAGATGTTACTGAAATCAAGGCATGTTTTTTCGCACAGGGATTGGTCTCACGATAATTCTCAATTGAATACGTAAGTCGTCGGGTGTTTTTTCTTATTGTTCGCAATAACATTGAAAAAATACTGTACTACATTTCTATACGAACTTCTTGATTAAAAAAAAGAAATTATCTGAATGTTTTTATTGCAAGTTAAAGTCAGTGACACTTATATGACATCATTCCATGTAAAATAAGACCTACTTATTGCACCTAACGCATTGCATTAAAATGGGGCTTCAATGGAGGCAATACAAAACACCTGAATATTCATAATTCGGAAACATAATACGCATCATTATTTGTTATTGCAAAATACAGACAAATCAAAGTTAACCCCTGTCGGAACCTAGAATCTAATGTTTGGGCAGGGGCAATACTTTAGCCAAACGTTGACTGGTATAATGATTAGAAATACAAAATCTAAATAATGTCAATTATACATGTAAATGAAGGCCGGGTATTTCCTTCCCATTCGGTGGCATGTGTTCGCAGGTTTCATTGAACTTCTCATGAACTTCTCATGAACTTCTCGTGAACTTCTCATGAACTTCTCGTGAACTTCTCATGAACTTCTCATGAACTTCTCATTCACAGTACTCAAGGTAACTGAGAATATAGTAATGTACGTGCGAACAAAAGATAGGTGTCTCATAAGCCAACTTGGCTGGTCCTTTCATTATGCGCGAGACTATAATAAACAATACTTTTACCTTTTATAGTCAAACATGAATATTAATCAACATAAATACAGTTGAACGTCATTATTACACCACTTTATATCAAGACTTCCTTACAACAAGCAAAGTCTGGGTTTATATTTAAATAACGACCTGTGTTATATGTTTGTTAATCTACTCTGTAAAATAAAAATTACTTGACTTGATATTTTTGGACCGGATTTTCTCAACGGTTCCTAGGAAATCAAGTTGATTAATAGACAAACTCACTATTTATTCCAATTTATACATAGAGAATGTGTTAATGTTGAAGCTGACAGTTCGGCGTTTGCGGCAAAATCTTCAAAAACAATTTTTTAAAAACATCACTAAATGTTTAAAATGGAAGAAATCTGTATCTCTTTGTGAATGGGGCATAAAACTGCCTGATAAAAAAATGTTGACATGCTACGTTGTCATTTTTAATGATCAGTTAACTTAGAAATTAGTTCATACATGTATAAAATGAATAAAATATTGCCATTCTGTTCTGTACAAAACCATGATACCACGGACTATATTGCCATCGGTGAAAATAAATGACGTACATTTGTCTTACATTTTTTCTCGGTATATTTATTTCGCGACTAAGATGTTACTGAAATCAAGGCATGGTTTTTCGCACAGTGATTGGTCTCACAATAATTTACTGAATTGAATACGTGAGTATTTCTCATGCATTTTATAACCAAATATTGAAGTCCAGACCGAGTTATTTATGTCGTTGAAATTTTTTTCTACCTCACAGCGGATACTTTTATCTGATTGAACCACCTTGTAAGATTTACGACCCGATATTTATGCATTCGTAATTTGATTAAACTTCTTTGTTAAAATGATACATAGATAGACTGAATTATTAGCGCTAGTAGATACGAATTTGCGAAAAAAACCTCCATAACATTCAAATTTCATAATACGCAAATGCAATAATGGAGAATATTTCCTACGTGATACAGAATGCAAAATTGAAAACCGTAGAAATACCATAAGCTAAATTTCAAACCAATACACCGCGACTCTTCAAAATTGAGATAAAAACAGTCACACGATATAATTACCAAGTTAATTACTCACAAAATTTCATGCCATGTATTTCTGAGAAGCAATTAACACGGAGACTACCTTGATATATTACTCAACTGCGAGTGTATACAGAAATCACACACTAGTAATTGTCCCATATTAGAATACAAATCACAGGCTAATGACGCTGGAACTTTGACTAAAACGTAGTCATTAAAGAATGAATTTTGTATAAGAAGAAAATTATAGGCTTCTTGCAATTCTGGGCTGAACGCCAAAAAATGCCAAGTAAACAAGTATGGACAATTTACCGAGACAGTTCTGCTGTCTTAACAAGTAAAAAGTGGGTTTAATTATTCTGTAAGTATGTCATTCTAAACAGAAATTAAAAGGGTTCTTTTGCTTTCCAAAACACTCCATCCTAAACAATAGCTCGACCGACAGCGTATATGCCGGAAAGCGAACTAACAGTTAAAGCTTTAGAATGAATAGTATTCAATGCTTATTTCGTTCGTCCGTTCGTTTGTGACAAATGCTTTTTATTTCAGAATATGTTTCTGTTTGAAATTGATTATTTCATAAAGTTTATTTTACAAATGGTCCATGGCTTTAAACCTTAAAACTAACACACGTGCTTCTGTGTTATTCAACTAAATGAATTCTTGAAAATAATTACTAGTACATTCAAACTGAGTGTGACTCGATGCATGCTAATATGTATTTACCATGTTAATAATTATCACATCCAAAGATTGTTTCCATGGTCACAGACAGATTCTCGTACGTAATTTACGATGAATAATATATGATAGATTCTTAAAACCAACGAGAACGTACTGCTAAATTTATTCACGAGCCCCTTACTTTAGAGTGGCCCCTAACCATTCAAATCGAAAATGATTTATCTAAACGACATCCGGTATGTTTCATTTTACTTTAGAACAACACATTTCTTACACATGAAGAAGAAAAAAAACTGTTCTATAATGTCGAGTTTTGGTGCTCACCAGTTTGTATTGCAAGTGCAAAGTTGCAATGAATTCAACTTGTTAAAAGTTGTACTTGTGAAATTAGAGAGTACATTTTTTTTACAAAATAGTCATGAAATTTGATACGGTTGCCTAGCAACTTATGCATATTTAAGATCAAAATGTACATCTCTGCCAACGTCTGAAAGATAGTTAAAAACGTATTAACTTCTTATTTTCTACCTGATTCTCTGACAAAGCTTGCTTTTCAATGGTTGTCCTCGGTGCTTGATATCATATTTTTTTCATGAATATGTGCAGTTTCTGAGTTGTCGTGCCGTTTTAGCGAGTGGACTTTCAGACCTAATTATCGAATGTTTACAAACAAGCAACGTTCGTCTAGAAATAATTTGTTAGGTTATGCTAGATAAATTAAATATTTTCTTTAACTGTCTGGAAGATTATGGCACTTTTGTCTCCATTGTGTTGTACGGAAGAAATTGTACCACTTAGTACTTATATTGGCTTTAATTATTTCTCTTTTTACAATAATCTTGTTAAAGTTGAGGCGTTGACAGCAGAGGCGTAAGCCGGGTATAAGGAACGACATCTCTTGATAGCGATCTGCACATGTATACAGTGATTTTGACTTTGAACCAGCTGTAGAAGTTTGACCTTTTGCAAAAGTATTTGTCTTCACTGTTTTTAGGTTTGGTTTCAAAACAGACGAGCAAAATGGAAGAAAAGGAAGAAGACTACTAATGTATTTAGAACTCCAGGCGCACTGATGCCAACAGCCGGGTTATCTCCCTTTGGCGCAATGAATGATCCCCTGTGCTCCTTATATCCTGGCGAAACACGATGGTCCACGCAGATGGCGCCACCTATCAACGCTAATCATCTCGCCTTCTCTACTTTACCTAGACAGGGTATGATCTTAAACATTCATGTTTAAATTGCCAGGAATAAAAGCGACATAAAACTCTTTTAAGAACGGGGCTGAAATGTAAATCAGGTGTCTAAGTTCTTGCTCATTTCTCGACCTGACAAAAGTGATGTGTATTACAATGTATTAGATAGCTACCTTTACTAGGCCTGAAGCTCCGTGATACACCATTGTCAAAACGAAAACCTGAAAGTAAATCACGTATTATATTCTTGTTAGAAAGAAACCTTATATTAAAGGTGACATTTTACAATTGCTTTAATAAGGTACATGACCTATACTCTCAAAATGACTTTAGAACAAAATCGAATTCGTGATTCATTCGGTATTTTAGACATTTCTATCGGCGCAAACATATGTGTTTACTTTGAATTATTTAAAATAATTCATATACATGTTTACATGTCCATTCGTAATTAATATGTAATACAAGTATATTATTTCATTCTTAAGCATTTTCTTATTAGTGATGAGCATACAAAAATACAGACATGTACGTAAATTTAAAAGCATATTAAACTAATGCCTCTCGGGCTGATTTGGTGTCACGTGAGTGCTATGCCTGAAAGTGCAGGTATTTACCTTACTGCAGATTTCAGTTAAAGATGTTGAACCACTCACCGATCCACTCCCTCAGTTCCGATGAATTTATCTAAATACCAAACTATTCAAAATGCATATACGTCTCCAGAAACAATACCGGTTGGTATATTTTAGATGTTTAAGAGGTGTTATTGATAACAAGATAGCGTATCAATTTTCCGGATACATTGATATAAAAATTCGGACTTTCCGGTTTCTATATCCTTGAAAGTTGGTCCAATTTCGACCCGACCTAAAACACAGCTGACGAAGAAGCATCCGTTTAATGTGCTTTTATATTTACCTATATGGCTGTATTACTTTTTGCAAATTGTCATTATCATAAAAACGACGATTTGCAAAAAGTATTAGTGCATGTGTATGTACATTTATAAGGTGATGAGTGGAAATATACGTAGCATTAATGTCAAATACAAAACAATCAATATACACTAAATTAATGTTCATACTTTCATTTTTCATTCTACAGGAATATCGCAAGCTTTCCCAGGACAGATGTCAGGCTTTGATCCAATGAATGCAGCAGCGTCACTGGCTAACAACATTTCAATGACTAACGGTTCACCCTCGGTATACAATACAAATTATGGACTTTCTCCGCAGACATCCACGACACCGTCGCCACCTACCTCAATGCCGAACGCGCAGATGGCGTCATGTGGTATTCCGGATATTGGCGACGCTTGGCGAGGAACATCTATAGCGTCTCTGCGCAGAAAAGCTCTTGAGCATTCCGTGTCTTTAACTGGTTTCCGGTAACCAGTGTGTTAGTCTAATTGAATGTGAAGTTCTCATTTTATATTGGTATCTAAGAATACTGACAAAGTATGTGGTATTAAAGTACATTCATGTGAAAAAAGTTTAAAATGTCAAGCTCATAACAAGGAACATATACCGGACCAATAAGAATGTGTTGCTAGGCTACCACTCATGTGGTGACATTTGTTGGCTTTGCGTTTTAGCGACCAATGGTGCGTTCTGTCAGTTTGTTCTATGTTAGCTTAGATAACAACTGTCAACATTAAGTGCTATACATATTACGTCAATTGAATATGTTTGTAGGAAATTTTGTATGTTTAAATTATCACATACAACTTTATCACATCTGAAATGACCATCTTTCGGACGATACAATGTGGTTTACAAATGCATTTTACAGATGGTGTTTATTAATACGTTAACATAATATGCTAAATGCCCATGCTTGAAGAAATAGAACTACGAGTCTCTATTGACAGGTAGTTTGACTAAATGTGATGTAAAAGGAAGCACATACTAGAATGACTTAGAGAACTAGAATGGAGACAGAACAGTAAAAGAAATGCATGACTAACACGATATTTAGATGTAATATCAACACAAGTTATAATATATGTATATGATTGCATGATACATTGATATTAAGCCATTCGACTTATCCTAAACCTAAAAAATCATGTGATTTGCAAATTACAAAAAAGATCTCATGTGATTTTAACCATCAATATACATACATTTTTTTGTATTGATTTACCAAAATCATCAATATGAGTATTACTGACAGTTTGTCTACATTTCAACAGTACACACATCTCAGAATTGTTTTTAAAAAATATATAAGACTTCATTTAACGGGCGTCTGTTATAATGATAATATAATAATAGCCGCCGATTGAAAAGTTGAATCTTTTCAACAGATATTTAGGGCTTTAGTAAACAAATTGAACCTCTGTACGCAGACCATCTTTACATAAAGGCAATATTTGTTCTCGCCTTTGGAAAATTATGTTGACACTATTGAGTTCTAGTCTATTTTGCTTGTTGACATAAAATGTCAGTGTACAAGTTGAAATAGATACATTGTACAATGGAAAGTTATAAAACTTCTCCAAATGTAGGGTTAATACCGGGTTGTTTTGATACCAATAATAGACTCCTTTGTATGAGTTTTTAATGTAAAATTGTATGACACAGCTTCAAAAAGCTGCACAAAACTAAATATCAATTTAATCATATTCTGATGTACTGTTCTGATTTATCACAGGGTAAATAATCGGTTAATGATAAATTATACGACAGTTTGCCGATAAGCCATTTACTAGATGACTGAAAAGGCAAGGTGAATTCAAATTAATGAATGCAGCTCAAATATTTTCATGTACGAATGGTTACATGGAGTCATGGGGTAAGGAGAAAAAGGATAGAACCTGAAATTATTAATATTAATTTCTTCTGGTCTTAAAACTACAGTGTACATGTACAGTTATGTAAAAAAGCATTGTTTGTCCAGCCTGAGCTAACGGTCACCAGTCAAGACCACCATAATAAAGTAAACAAAGAAATCCCTTAATAGCGATTTCTATCGACTGCCTCAAACCTGAAACCAGTTCAATTAGGCTAAGAAAAGAAATGGTCATTCAACGGTTCTTGACCAAAAAATAAGATAGGTGAATCGAAAATCCTCATTTTCTAATTTTACTTTTTAAAGAAACCTTTTGTACAAATGTATTTGGAATTTTGCTGTTTGAAACTTTAAGCCCGGTACCAGAAAAACAGGATCAAGCAGGAACTCAGAAAAATCTGAACTTTTGGCGTATATGAGTGTTGGACACTGGTTTTACGGAGATTGCATTTACATGTGTATCTGTTCTGTTGTCTCGAGTCAGTGTTTTGGTCGTTTAAGAGTGTTGGACACTGGTTTTACGGAGATTGCATTTACATGTGTATCTGTTCTGTGACGTAAGTGCTCAAAAACGTGTAAATAAGTGGTAGGACTATTTATGTACTCTTATGTGCTTTGCTGTGTGAGCGTGGTTTAGTATTTATTGTACAACATTGTGCGTTTTATTGAATTGCAAATTGTTAGTTATTGTAAAACATTTTCAAATATATATGTATTATCGTTTGTTGTTTATTCTCAAATCTATTGATGAAAAGTTCTATACACATGTACTTATCTTATGTAGAGCCCCCTCTCCCCCCGCATCGGTTTTTGGCACTAACTTGACATTTGACAGGTGTTGTCCGTCTTCTCCCATCGCCTACTCAGTTTGAAAAGTGAAAATGTGAGTATCACGGAGCATATACCACGTGACTTTCCGTGATTTACTCCAGGTAACATTTTATTTGATATCTTCTCAACAACTTCATCAATTATCATCGGTTAAAGTGGAGATTGTCTCATTAAAGGAACTGACACATACATGTAATTTGGTTTGGTATTAAATTGGTATTTTCAAAATCTACAGCGAGTCTTTGTTTACAAATTCTGTCCTACGCGCATCATGTTAAGTCACGTGGTATAGGCACCGTGGATATGACAAAATGGAATCTAAGTCAAAGGTTAACGGGATGAGACCTTCCTAGCGACAGGAGAGTATCCACCTCGCACCATGTGTACGCAACAATCAGTCTAAACTGAATTGTACTGGAAGCTTATCAGAGAGCTATGAATGAGTGAATTGTTTGGGTGCACATTATACAGCCTAACTTCTCTTGGCGGCCAGCCTGTGAATAAATGCCAACCGTCATTGTTTTTATAACAAAAAATGACCTCCGATTAAAAACTTCCTGTCAATAAAGGTCGCATTATATCTTTCCCAAATGTGGGTTTGACTGCAGATAGAAAATTCACTCTTGTGTGTTCTTACTTTTTAACGTACCATGCTTCACATATACCTGACGCCATCACACTGGCTACACCTTTTTTAATTTACAACAAAGCTAAGCGAATCAGATTTGGAACTGTTGTGATTATATCATCAGTGAGTGTGAACGGGGCTCGAACTATGAAAAAAAATCATCTTGATGCATTACTGAATTCACTGTTCAGGTGTGTTTGTAATGGTTGTGTACATAAAAAAATGAAAGACCTATATTCTCGAATATAACTAATATGGCAGAGCTAAGCCAAGAACTACATCATAAGGCACAAAAAAGCATTTTCCAGTAACATGCGCATTAAATATAGGGTAGGGTAGATAGCTATTTTTTGCTCTTCAAATGGTGTGGAAACGTAAAAGTGAGATAATGGATGTACCAAAAGTCACGGGGGAAAATTACTGCAGTTCAGGTAAACAGAAACAATTTGTTTATGTCTAAGTCAACAGCTTTACTGATCTCTATTCAGTTTTATGATCTCAGGGTCCCAGGTTATAAAATTGAGATTGAACTTGTGGTTCAAATATTAATTTTTGTGTTTTTTTTTAAAATAATTTCTTAGTAATCATGAAAACATTGCTGACAAAGTATTTTATATAAATTGCAATTAATAAAAAATATTCACTCATACGTGCATGGCATACATGCTTATAGGCCTGAAATCAGTTGAAAAAGAAAATGAAATTTGAACTGTGAGAACACTTCCAGACTCCCATTTTGGCTTGTAGGTCCTGAGGTTAAAAAACTGGAGAACATTCTGAGTTAAAATTTTAATTCAATTTTCAAAATATTATTATTATGGTTGAAAAGATAGACCTGGTTTATGTTTTAAACTTATAATGCATATTCAGGTCAATTATTCTATCATAATAATGTAATAACGTCATTATTGCCAGATCATAATTAATATAGGAGCGTCAAAAGACAAATTACTGTATGAGATTAGTGATAAGAGACCGAATTCAGGCTTTATAAACTTAATCCCTGGACTAGTTATAAATCCAAATTCAACAAATACCATGTAAGTCCATCGTTCTATTTTATTCAATAACCATACCATATAATAACAGAATAATAAAATTATAATTTGAATTTCTTCACTGATGAATTAGCAGATACATTCTTGCGTTTATCACCTTTCTTGCGATGTATATTGGTCGTGACCTCTTCTTGTAACTGGGTGAAAAATGCCTTTGATGACGTCAATTCTGACCTGCCTTTACGTTCGTCCTGAAAACAATTAATTTAACATGATAACATAAGTTATATAAATACAGGCAAACCTATATTTTTGTTACATAAGGCAATCCAATTTTCCTGTATTCAAACCAGTACTAACTTACCCTTCAAAAAGGAGCTAACAACTTCTCCACATATGGAGGTAAACTGACATTTCGTAAAATTTTCATAGAAAGATACGACCACATTGCTATGTTTTAATTCCAGCGTTTTAAGCACTCGACAACAGCTAAGACCCCTGCATGAATGAGAAAACTATACATATAGAAAGTAATTTTCTTCGGATTTTTTTCTGAAAAGAATCGATTGGCTAAACTGATATCTTGTGTCATTTGATTGGCTCAAAAATTACTGATATCTTGTGTCATTTGATTGGCTTAAAAATTACAGGAATAACAAATAAAGGGAAAAACTCTGCCACATACTCATTCTTTGTGTACAGAAAGTATATAAAAAAGTAAGAATATAAAGACAAATTTCTTTACTTGCGGTTCAGGTTTAAATACAAGTTGTATGTTTACAGTGTGAGCTATAAGAATCAACATGCACTTAAATGACATTAATGTAAATTGCTTTTTCATGCAAACAGATCTCCCCAGGTGGTTATTCTTACTCCGATAAATTTGCTAATATATCAAGAGCAAAATTTAACTGCTGATATAGGAAGTTTTTCTTCTAGGAAATACTCAATTCAAGTACTGTTCAAGGATATGATCAAATTCAAGTACTTTTCAAGGATATGATCAAATTCAAGTACTTTTCAAGGATATGATCAAATTCAAGTACTTTCCAAGGATATGATCAAATTCAAGTACTTTTCAAGGATATGATCAAATTCAAGTACTTTTCAAGGATATGAACAAATTCAAGTACTTTTCAAGGATATGATCAAATTCAAGTACTTTTCAAGGATATGATCAAATTGATGTACTTTTCAAGGATATGATCAAATTGATGTACTTTTCAAGGATATGATCAAATTCAAGTACTTTTCAAGGAAAGGATCAAATTGATGTACTTTTCATAGTACTTCAAGAAAAGGTTCAAATTCAAGTACTTTTCAAGGATATGATAAAATTCAAGTACTTTTCAAGGATATGATAAAATTCAAGTACTTTTCAAGGAAAGGTTCAAATTCAAGTGCTTTTCAAGCCCAGTGCGAACCCTGTAAAAGCAAATCTTTTTCTACAGAAATCAAGCACATGTATCGTGGAAGGTGAAGTCAAGAGGATTTTGTGCTGATATCGAGGCCTATAGCATCACTATTTCTAAACAGTATAATGTAATATGTCCCTACAGGTATGAGGAGTCAGAGAACAGAAGTGAGGGCTGATCAAAAATCTATGGAGTGTTTTAATGGACTTATAGGAAAATATGGGTAGGTAACTTAAAGAGCACCAGAGCTGTCAACAGAGCCAGCAAATCTCTATACTACTGCATATTAACGGCATAAAGCCGCATTTACAACAACTAGACAGAAACAAAAATAGTAATCAAACCTTAAGCATTGTAACACCACTGTTTCCAGTCTTGCTTGCTTTCTCCAATTGTTTCATAGCTTTTTCTTTACTGTACTTGTTGCCTAGCCCTGGATTAAGTTTCTCCACAAGTTTCTGTCTATTCTCCCGTTCCTTCTCCCATACTCTCTGTTGCTTCTTCTTCTTTTTTCTTTCTCTCAATTTGTCCGTCTTGGTCTTTTCAGTGTCACCTTTGACTTCATCATTGAGTTTATCCTTTAGTTCAAAAAACATCATTTAATATGAACCAGAAGAATTAAAATCTGACTAGTTATTTGTCCAGAGGACATGAATATCCCCGCTCAGTGCTAAGATAAAAAGGGCCTTAACTCCTGTGAAAATATTTGAATTTTAACTGAAATCTAACTCAACCTGTTTCTTATCATTATACACCTTCATTCAAAGTATGAAACCAATCCATGAAATATTTCTTGAGTTATTGCTGTGAAACCAAAATTCAGACTGACGGAAGGACGGGGCTAACACTTCATACCCTTCCGCCATTTTGAATGACGGGGGCTTAAAGTGGTTAAAGTCATTGACTAGTAATCAGTAGCCCAAAATGGTGTGCGTTTGAAGGTCACAACCTTTCCCATATGAGGAAGCTCACAGCCAGCTTAGCTTACAGAAGGTCAGTGGTTCTACTCAGGTATGCACCTGGGGTCTTCTTCCACTGTTACAAGGTAGGAAAGTCAACAAATAACCATGGCTGTTGATGTGAGGTTAAATAAAACCAAGTGAAAAAGGGGAAATATACAAAAACCAAACTTACATATAATACAAATCGAGGGCTCAGCGCAACACTGTCGTAACTTGTTCTTATTTCCATATGAGTTACGACACTGTTGCGTTGAACCCTCGAAATATGTAGTGACAGATAACTGACCATTGGAAAAGCTGTAGACAGAGTAAGGTTTTCAAACTCATTTGTCGAAATCAGCTATAATCCTTCAGATTTGTTCTCAATCTTGATAGTACAGCAAGGCCCAAGTTATAAATGACATCCAAACCTTTTTGCACAAGCAAAACAGTTTGGAAATGGAGGCGAACACAAGATTGCAGCAGTCAACACGGGCTTACAGAACATTGTTGAAAATAACAATATGTATGAGACAAAACGTCTGTATCTACCTTGACTTCCTCTGGAGCAAGAGTCCTTGCTTCACTGAAAGACACAGGAGCAACCTCTTCCATGGTAATTGAAGGTTGATTTGTGACAACAACTATCTCTGCGGAAGCCTGAAACAAACAAACGAACACCATCAGTCTAGTTTAAACTTATTCATGCCCGAATTCACAAATAGAAGAAGAATTTCGGAGACTGCACCAGTTATAACATGACCAGATGACCTTTTTTAGTCTAGTACTGTAATACTGCCCTTCATTATATACGTGAACCTGTGTATACCTTAAAAAAAATATTTGTACAAATAAATATGCAGTTTCTTTTAAGAAGCACTAAGTCTAAAAGGGGCCATAACTCCTGTACTATTCATGTTTTATTCACTGATTCTTCATTTTTGTTGTAAAATTTTCTTTGGATTGACAAAAAGTAGCTGGTACTAGTAGTACGTTTTTAGTAGAACGTGATATCGCCAGATGTCGGGGCTCCAGGAGAGCACTGTCAAATACATTTTTTATAAGACCTATAAAGTAACAAGTGTTTGGCTCCAACAGCAAAGCAATTATGTATTTCTTAATGTCATTATTGTTAGCACTTCTGAACTAGATAATACATTGAGGGATTGAACGATAATTATTTTTCTCAAAACAAAATGCCTGGGATAGATACATAGGCAGCATGTAAATTAATTACAACGTTCAATGTGTGAAACTAAAGAAAGTGATAAATTGATAATAATTATTATCACAAAATATTTTCAAAAGTCATCCACAACACTAGTAGGTTATTCATTGATTTGTACAAGTAGTTATCACACCCTGAAATTCCAGTCTTTATATAAAAAAGAATTAACCTGTTTTGGTGTATAGTGGAAATTCGACAAGGCATCTAACTTGATGAATAGTGACTGCAATGATTTCTTTATGTCTTCATGATCCGGATCTGTCTTTTCAACTTCTTCTGTCTGCAAAACAAACTCTAAATGCTTATATATGTTTATCAATAAACTTGTTAAAAAAATCTTGCAAAAATTGTCATTTGAATTCATTGCAGTAAAATAAATAACAGAAACACGATGCAATCAATGTCACTTAATATCATGTATGAATTCATTCATATCTCCAGACCAAACAGACAATTATTATGCATGTACAAATAAACCCCGACTACCTTTTGAACCAAAGGTACCAAGGGGTCTGACACAAGCAATTTGAGCCAAAACATTGGACATAGAACATATTATATAAATGTAAAAAAAATGTAAAATATATCTAAAAACAAAGCGGTAGTCCCAATGAGGTGGTCTTGCATTGGGAATGAAGGAATTAGCAGGAGATATTATAATGCTGAAAACCCTGCTATCCTAACTTTACATTTACAGCTTTCAGCAGCATTTCAGTAATATACGGACAAGCAGTAAACCACATGTTTTCTTGGATTTGATACTAGACAGGTTGTTCCCAGCAAACAATGGCCAATCTGTCCACATGAACTTTCATTTTGCTCCAAAAACATAGCTCTATCAGAACACATGCAAATCTGGAATGCTGGATAAATCCAGAATTTTGACACCCCTGATGAACATAAATATGATAAATTCCACAAATGACAAACCTGTTGCTGTTTCAGATATTCCTGTTCATAGATCTCTCCGAGGCTCATTTTACTCTTCTCCTGATCTAGAGTTATACGTTTCTTGTACTCGAATGGATTGTCTTTTGGTTTTACTTTACGCTCAACATCATCCCAAGCCTGAATACAAAAGCAACCATACCCGTTAACGTCATTTTTTCTCAATGTAATAATTATATATATACACACACACACGTAGTTACATATAATTTATATAAGTATGGGTTAGTAATGGACAGCATAGATTTTTTATTATATTCATGCCACTTTACACTGAAGTCAGAATTCTTTATTGTTCATTTGTCATCAGCTATAAATGTTATTTATTGTCGCAGTCAATTCTCAAAAACTAAATGCTAAGGATACTACATTTGTACCAATTTGTTTAAGGATTCATAAACACATCATACATTCATAGGGGATGAAAATGTTCTGAGATTTGCAAACCTATTTTACTGACAAACCATCAAATACTTATACTTTTATCATCCAAGAGTCAATGTTTAATTTCACACAATTTCATGTGTGAATGGAAACTGAGAAACATGTTGAGTTAAATCTAAATAACTCTTCCCACGTTGTGAGATACAACATCATAACACCTTTTTAACGTGTGAGTTTTTCAAATAAACATTCATAAGGCCACACCAATTTAATAACTTGTTCATCAGATTTTTTTTCTGACGAGAGCAAGCGAGCGAGTGAAATATGTTTTTAAAGATTATTTTTTACTTTTCCGATTTGAGCGAGCGGGCGCAAATTTTTTTAAAATATCATCTTTAATTCCTTCTTTCAAACAAGAAAGTGGGTATGCGATTAAAAAGTCTGTGTTCATTTATTTCAATAACAGTTAAGTTTACCAGTAAAACAATTTTAATGTCATTATTCAATTGTTTTCTGATGAAAATTGTTGAATAACCCGTTATAGAAATGAAAAAAATCAGAAATTCTATCAGTCGAGACAAAATGGGTACCTTATGACCAGCAATTAGCTGTACAAAAAACTTTGCGGGCATGAGCAAGTGATAGGAAGCAAAAATTAAAAATAATATTATTTTTCCAATTTTGATAAAAAGCGAGCGAAAAATCCGAAGAACAAGTAATTAAATTGGAGTGGCCTAAGGACAAGAAATCAATACAATGTAAGATATACGACAAACCTTGTCTTTTATACGTTGTCTGATCAACTCTTCTAATGTCTTTGTTGTTTCCTCCGTAATTTCAGGGGCTGTAACACAACAAGGGTAGTAATTTTAATGTAAACTAGCAGCTTCTGTCAAATGTTTAGAATGAGGCTACAGTGATGTAAAGTAGGTTTTTACTAAGATTCTGATTTGACACAGATTTACAGTACCTGCATGTCTGTGACTTGAAAAATACTTTTCAGACAGGGCTCCTGTGACAAATCAGTCACCAGAAATCACCTTCTTGCCATGAAAACATACACATTTCAGTCATAAATCTCTAACAAGTCATTACAATTTACAGGTGGCAAATAAATCTCAAGTCCAAACAAGAAATGAAATAACACTTTCATAAATTAAAAAAGAAGTGTTGGCAGTATTTTAAGCTTGAAGTCTCATTAGCTTTTTGCTATAAAAAATATATGCAAAAAACAAACAATTGCTGATATTATCCCAAGATAATTATTACCGACGAAACAAGCCATTTTTCTTCTAAAAACACTCATTTCGTTGTGAATTTTGCTTTTGTAAACTTGAATATATAGAGCGCGTGACGTCACTTAATGCGGTGTGCATATGACCGCAGGAAAACACAGCTGTTCTATAAATAGTTTTTCTTTTCAATGATATTGAAAAAATATGATAGTGGTTTTGGAAACATTTTTTCTTGCTATAAAGTATGCACGAGAGGAAAACACACCAGATTCCTCTATTATAGAACAAACAGACACTATTAGGACTGATAAATGTATATGCTTATGGGACTTTAAAATATGACAAGTAATCCAGGAGCACTGAATTAAGTCAACAGCCAGTCAGAATATAACTGAAAGACTGTTTTAAATTGGCGTAGAATCCAACAAGTTTACAATATTTGATTATCTTTAACACTACTACACCAGGGTTATTTTATAAAGAAAGTGACACTAAAAATAAGCAATAAAAAATCTGCTTTGCATTATAAATATTCCCTAAATTTTTCCCCTTACGTCAGTGTTCACTATCTTCCCCCTTTCCTAAAGAAACCCTGTTCTCTAATGTACGTGTGTATATAACTTACGTAATCTTGTCGTCTGTTCAAACTGCAGTCTCTCTTGCAGAAGACTATTTTCGGGTCTTTTTCCAGCTGATATTTCTCCAGACAGTTGCCATGGTTTCTCAGTCATCATTTCTTCCTCCATA
This sequence comes from Lutraria lutraria, assembly GCA_964023205.1. NCBI lineage: Eukaryota > Metazoa > Mollusca > Bivalvia > Venerida > Mactridae > Lutraria > Lutraria lutraria. The sequence goes on along the minus strand of OZ026845.1, from coordinate 27,174,665 downwards.
GCAGATATCTTGTTTTTTAACTAAAATATAAATACACATTGACATGCAAGTAAAATAAAAATAAAATATTTCTATGCTTCTCTCTGCCTACTGAAATTTTTAATTTGCATTGAAGAAGTAGATGAATGAAGTAGATTAATTGTAGATACAAGAGAATTTGTTTAAAATCATGAAAAAAGTTGAGAAAAAAACAATGTATAACTGGCATCAAAGAGAATTCAAATCAAGTATTCCATAATTACAGAGACTCAAGTATTCCATTCTGAAGATAAGATTTCGAAGAGTTTCAAAAACAAACCTTTTCCTGCCTCATTTCAAATGTGGACCTCTGTTCCTTTTTGCCCCCTAAAATGTCAGCAACATCCTCCCCTTCACTGTCTGAGTTAGCAAATAGATCACGGCGACTTGATCTGAAGTTTTCATTCAATCCACAATTATCTTTCAAAATTTGAATCTGCATTCAACAAATGCATAACTATATGCCCCAGTGGCAGCTAGACTTAATCTTGTATGAATGGACAGACAAGGCAAAATTTTACTAAATAGAGCAAATGCCCACCCCATCCTTTAATGCAGCAAAACTTAATCAATGGATTTCTATCTTCACCAGATATCTTATATGAATAACCATTAATAATAAGATTAATTAGTCCTCTTAATGCCAAAATTTGAATTACACTACCAGGAATTTGAAAATAACTTAATAAATTTCATGTTAAAAAAATTGAAGTACCCAGTTGTTTGATTTGTTTCTTCGTCTCCCTCATCTTCCAACTCTTCATCATCATTATCATCATTCACTTCATCATCATTGTCGCCAGCAACACCATCGGCATCTTCAGGTGGATCAAAGAAATCTTCATAACGACAATCCTGCCGTTAATAATTTCAATAAAAATAATATTTTGGCTAGCAAGTTTATTAGTTTAAGAAATAGTAAGACTGTGAGTGAGATCTTTATACAAGACTACATCAGAACTTTGATTATCCAATACTGACAAAACTGAAATCCCAGGGGTTTTTTTCAGGCGATTTTATAGCCGAAATTCGGTCATATTCCCAATGGAAATTTTTTTTTAATTTTTATTTTATTTTATAAGTTCATTAACATCACTATTAGTAGTGAATACCTTATTCTACTACTGTTTTATGGGAGCATAAGTAGAATAAGTTGAACATTGCAAAAATTGTAGTTAAATAATATGCATTTTTTCCCAATTTTGATTAAAACACCGCGAAAATTCCCAATCCCAAGGGTAGGGGTCATATTCCCAAAATACCGAGAAAAAACCCTGAATACTACTTTAGATAATCCATGGTTTCCAATCTAATCAATTGTATTGGAAGTCAAGACTATGTTGCGTTAAATTGAAGGGAGACCAATCCCAAATGAATAATGAACTAAACGTAAATACATATTATCCATATATCCTTGTAAGTTGTATCATGTATGTCACATTAATTTTGCATGATTTTACAAACCTTCAAATAAGCCAGGTTTTTAGACTACATGATACATCATTAGAATAATCAGGTGAATTTACCTTAGTATGTTATATGGAAAATATTAGGACTGAAAAAAACTATTGTATTACAACATATTTTTAGATAATCTGCAGTCTTCACGAAAAACTTTTTTAAGCACTGGAAATTCGGTCCAGTGAAAATGCAAACTTTACTGGACCAAATTAACTTTTAGTAGACCATATTTTTCTAGAGTGATTAAAACATTTAATGTTTTGTTCTGAAACATGGTAAAATTATCACTGAAAAATCTATTGGACCTTCGGACCACTGACCTTTTCAAATTTACCGGACTGACGGCCATTTTGGTGGACTCGGTCCAAGGTTCATTGCTAAATTTGAAGACTGATTCTGTTGTCAAAAAATCAGGGTTCTACTGTATACTATATATAAACTAAGATGCACCTACCTCTTCATCAGAATCTATATTAGCAAACAGGTCAATGTCTTCTTCATCCTCCTCCTCTTCATCATCCATATCATCCATTTTCTTACCAGCCTTTTCTCTTTTCAGCTTTCTTTCTTCCTTTCTATCTTCTTGATCTAAAAATTCCTCTAGTTGTGATAATTTGAAGAATTTATCATCAACCACACTGCCCTGCTTGCTTGATTTTTTTAGGAGTGATTTTGTTTTTTTCCCAATTGCCTTATTCTTTTTACCTACTTGGTTTTCACTATCTTCAAAAGTAACAGATTTTTTCGTCTTTTTCTTTGTACTATCACTATTTAGTTCATCATCGCTATCATCACCTTTGAACATTTCCCCGTCTGAATCATCATTTTGTCCAAGAGGTCCAAAATCAAAATTCAAATCTTCATCAGAATCACCAGTGAAGTCGAAAAACTTATCATCCTCTTCATTTTGTTCAAGTGTGTCGTAACGTTTTTCAAGGGAAGCAATCTCCTCATCAGACCCATCAGAATCATTTTCAATAGTATCATCACCGTCCAATTCTAAGTCATCTTCAATAAGATCATTTTTATCTTTCCCAGAAGACTTTTTCTGCTTGTCAGATTTATTTGTCTTTTTAAGTTTTCTTGATTTGTTAGAATCAAATATTTTTTTGTTTTGTCCAACAAGGACATTCTCCTGTTCTGCACTAGCACTCTCAGAAGATCTGAATGTCAAACTAGATTTCTTAGATAAAACTTGAGAACATGAACTTAATAATGATGAAAAATTAGTTTCATTTTCTATTTCGATTTGCTGCCAAATTTGCTCCTCATCAAACCCTGAAACAATTAATTCAGAGAGACCGTCCAAACTTTTATCTGTGTTTGTGAACCCCTTTGATGAGTCAAATAAATTTTTCAATGACTTTGTTAACTTTGAATCCCGAGATTTCTCTGAACTGAAAATAGAGAGTTTGACAAAATTAGTTATTATTTCAACTTTTTCATGATTGTTATATAATTATACAGACTGTATAATATATATATAATACTACTCGTTTACCAGTAGATACGGAATACCGGTGCATCTGACAATATCTGTAACATACACTCATGCATAATTTACCATTGTCAACATATCTTTCATCAGCAGAAACAGAGTTAAAACGTCATTTTGAGGGTTAAGTATGCATTAAAATTAGTTTTGTATTAGGAAAATACACAAAATGTTTATGATTCAATAAAAAATATATTGCTTTTCTCGGGAAAAATGGATTTGTTTCACTACTGTCTGCATTTTGAACACAGGCGCTCATTTTTATTCCACTTCAATTTAATATAAAATAGTTCTGTGTGGAAATTACTGTTTGGAGTTAAACCCAGTGCAGTAATATCACTGCAATATTATGACATCATGTAACCTTGAGAGGTTTTTACTTTAACATTGTTATTTAGTATATTCGAGGAAAGACAGATGGCAGCCAACTGCATTGTATTTATTGATTGCGGGCACAAGATTAGTATAGATTTTGAACATTTGACTGTCTGCATTTGTACCTGATGCGGGGCTCGAACCCGCGACCTCTTTCTTGCAAATCAGATGCTATACCAACTGAGCTAACCGGGCTACATAAGTAAAGAGTTAGACTTGCCATAATATATATATGACCAGTATAACATTATAATTTGATTAAATGATTTTTTTTAATGAAGTTGTTGTAAAAGAACATATTTTTTGTTTGAAAAGTTTACTATTTACATTCAATATCATCAAATTGGTGAAACCTTATTACTGAGCTACACCACGAGCATTTGGGCCATTGAATCCATAAATTATGACAGACAGCAAGCCATCCACATGTATCGGAAACATGCAATAGGTCGCGAATATACATGACGAATAACAATATTGAACGCATCAAGTCATCAAAATTGCAAACACATAATTTTTCAGAAACAAAATTGGTTGAATATAAAGCTTGCCTAAGAAAATCCCCTGGGTTAACTGTCAATTGCTCTACGACAGAAACAACATTCTGTATTTTCTTATTCATAGAGGCTGCCATGTTTTAGACTGGTTTACTACTTCAATATAAAACATCGGGAAAAACACGAAATCTAACGGAGACCCGACAGAACAGATGGACTGTGTCACTAATTGTGAGAATTACGAGGCAAAATGAAGATAAACTGTCGAACACAGTCTACGCGATACACTACCACACGTGTTTGATGTAAACATGAAGAGAAAACAACCCGATGTACCAATATCTGACGAGGAAAAGGTTTGTTGGAACTTCCAGCAGTTGTCATTTAACGTTTGCTTATCTTTTAACATGCCATCACTTTCTAATGGTAGTTTCATTTTAAAAATACAATATTTCTATTTTATCTTGTCAAAAAATGACAACAAAATTTAAAGAGCTGTTCATGACTTATTCAATCCCAACAATATGATTGTTTTGCAAATTTGTCAGTTAAGGAGGAGGAAAATAAAGTACTCAATTCGAGGCTTGAACTCGCGACCTCATACTTGCAAGTCAGATGCTTTACCAACTGAGCTATATTCCAGAATATCCAAGCCAATTTCTGCACCGCTATATAGAGTTTATTTGCTTCCAAAGAGCGGCATATAGAATGGTCTTACTGAAACTATGACAAAATGATAAACATATTACTATACTAAAAAATTACTATAGTCAATGAAGCAGTATTAGTGTAAGAAGATACAGTATTTGATTTAATTAACTCAGTTGGTAGCATATCTGACATGAAGAGTTTTACTCTTTGGCTATGTAATGCACTTGTCAATATTTTGCCTGCCCTGGGCGGCAGGCTGACCAAAAAGGGAATTTAACATTTTTACATTTTTGTTGTCTAAATCCCTAAGCTAGAGCCTACTTAATTGGTGTATCAAATGCGACAGTGATGTAAAAACTGGCCAAAGTCTATTTCCCGGGACTTGGAGTCATTAATTAAGTTTAAACTGTTTATCAAATTCCCACCTGTCGAAAATGGTCTTCCGTCTGAAGTCCCGTGTATGCCCACCGCCCCCTGGTAAAACATTGACATATGCATAATCCCCAATGAAATCTGTTGGGAACAAATTTTCACCAAAATGAAATTGGTCTGCAAAAAAGATTTTATGGTGTGGAAGTCATACATTTTCTGCTTCAAAGACTGCAGCCTGCGTAAAGTTTACACAAATATAAGCAAATTCAACTCTCATATTTAACTCTCATTTTATAGCCTTTCCATGAGACATTACAAGCAATATATGAAATATCAAAACCATGAACAAATGGCCAGTACATCTCATAAATTAGACTAACACAGAAATACATAACATGTAAGATTATATATGCAGCCTATACTTAGTAACATTGCTCTAGGAACAGGAAATGGTGTGCTATAGATTAATTTTAGATATTTCTGTTCTTTTTATGTAGTCCTCAAACAATGATGAAGCATCCGACATGGAATCAGAAGGAGGTGATTCATGTGGTGGGTCAGAGAATGAATCAGAAAATGATAACCAAATGGATGATTCAAGATTTTCTACTGAAGACAAGACAACAAACTCCGGATCTTCAGAACCAGCACCGAAAATGGCCAAATTGTCTAAAGGTGCTTTGTATAAACCACCGACAAATGAGGAAATGAACCAACTTAAGGAGACGGAAAATTTGTTTCATTCATCACTATTTAGAATGCAGGTAAATATTCCATTGTCGTTTAATTGTTCAGTATATAACTATATTCTTTAATTCAAAGGAATGTATAGATGACCAGGAAACATTGTACAATAGTATCTATTATTTCATGATGAGTTACAGTCTCTTACTAGTAATCCCATTATGACTATCAACCTAACCATTGTATATTCTAATTTCACCTTGGATCAGGTAGATTTCAAATCTGCTAAAGTTGTCCAACTGACCTACGGAAGGTTGGTGGATCTACTTAGGGGTATTACTGGAGTCCTACAACATTTAAGCAGTCCAAAGTCCATAGATGATCATGGTTTGGATGCAACCTTATACCCTGGTGAAAAAGTGTGTCAAAATATAGCTGTTGTTAGTATGGGTAGCTTTAAGATGCATGATAGCTTAAGTTTTACAGTTCCTGTATTGTGCAAGATTGACCTAAGTAGTGTTTATTTTTAAGAAGGACAACTTTGTTGGTAACATCAGTCTATTAATTTAGGATTTGGAACTACTTGTCCAAATCACCAAAAGTGAAAAGTTTTTCTTTATATTCTATACATAATACAGCAAAAGTTACTTGTTCGAATAAATATTTACTTGTCTCGGACAACCAGACAAGTGCTAATTTAGCAGACTGTAATATTAAAGTCAGTGTCAAGTTCCGTGTATATTTTGCGAAATATTTCTCTTCACTTCAGATCACTGAACTTCTATCTGAAGTTTGTCTCAAAGCTAAAAGAAAACAGGATGTGGACACTGCCATTTCCGTCGTTAAGGACATGGTCATGAATATAGAAGAAGGGGTCAAGTATGAGGTATTCATTTTACTTCTAGTAGGGGGGGGGGGGGGGGTTGATGGTGTAGTGGTAACATGCTTGTTTACCAATCGAAAGGTTGTGGGTTTCAAATCTCAGCTCCAGCTTCCGATACTTCAGTGGCGCTCGTTCAGTGTCCTTATCCAATGTAGATGTGAAAGACACAATTTTCATGCCAAGTGATCCACTCATTTCAGAGTTGTGTGCCCTTGAACTTAGCCATATAGTGTCCTGTTGCATTCTCAGTGTCAAAGCAGCGGTGGGGTATTGGTCACTTCTGTGACAAAGCTTTAGTTTGTTTTGTACTATTGTTTCTTCGTTTCATTTGATTAATGTTTTAATTCATTGTCAGCCAGTCCTCCCCATCCTCATCTGAGTCACAACAAAAACAACTTAAATGATACAACAGTCATTGAATTAGTTTTTTGTGGCAGGTTGCCAGCCAATATATTTTATAAAGAAAAATAGGTTGTCCGAATAAGGAATTAAAGAAGAAAAAAGCCTTTCGGGCAGTCGGGCAATTGACTAATTCGAAGACTGTTAAAACAAACAATGAAAATGCTGTTAAAATTAGTCCTTTGTGTATGGTCAAAAATAGAAGTGAATTAAATGCAGGTTATTAAATGATATGTGCACAGTTAAGCAGGGCCCTAACTGCATATTAGGGGAAGGGGAATTTTACGTCATTTTGGGGAAAAAGGTGAATTTCACGGGATTTTTTCAACTGCCTTATAACCCTGCAATAAACATTTTAAGTTTAAAATGGCTGTATTCAAATATATTACATACATTTCAAAGGTTAATAACTTAATATCAACCATTTAATCCAAAAAAAAAATTTTTTTTATGGGAATTTTTATCAAAAATAGGGGAAAAAAGTATATTTTTCAGGTGTGGAATGGGGCCGAAAAACGGCCCCATAAAACATCAAATGAGGGCCCTGTTAAGAATTCAAACTTCACACAATTTTTTTATCAGGAGAGTTGTACGTGACTATGCCTATGGTCTGCTGTCTTGATTGGGAGGTTGTTCATCCAGTAGTTGACCCTATTGATTTTACAGTCACTAGGTCAAAGATAAAAGTGTTAATATTCAGTTAGCATTTACCGGTAGAGAGTATGTGTTTGATAAACACCTCATGTTATAGCACATGTATATCAATATTTCTGTTGTTATATATATATACTCTTTATTTCCACTTTTCAGTGATTTAACATAGTAACATGTGAAATATGATTTTACATAAGTATACAAATGTGAAGTAACAAAGTCACATAATGAAATGCATATTTACAGTCATGAGTGATATACATGTAATAATCACGTAGAAGAATATCACCTCATGAAACATTATATACAATCTTACCGAAATGAAATGTAAGCGTGTATAATGAGGATAGAACTATTGATAATTCAGTGTTATATATACATACATTGTACATGTTTATCTGAGTATTGTGACAATTACATAAACGATTCGCTTTCATAATGTCTTACCGAAACGAAATGTAAGAAATTATAGCGAAGTTATACAGTTCAATTACCAATTATCAATGTATCAACAGTGAAAATATTACATTAAACGTTATGAGTAAATAGAAACGATGAATGCATAAAACTGCACACATCTTGCATATATTCTCGGCACGTGTCCAGATTGAACTGTAATAAAGTGTCCATGCTAAATAAGCTAAGGAGAAAGTCCTCTCCATATGATTGCGATAGGTGGGTACTGATAGTTTTTAATATTGTTTTGGTTTCCAAATTATTTTAAGACATTTGGGCATAAATCAAAATAATGAAGACAAAGCGTGACATGGGGGGTCAAATTTAGAATGATACTTTTGTTCATAATATTGCCAAAAGTAGGTTGGAAATATATTATATTGTGAAAAATTGACAATGGCTAAAGTATAGGATTAAAGTCTTCTTCAAATTTACAACATTTTAATCAAATAAATATTATATTTTCAATAGCAATCCTTAAAATTCAAACAATCTTATGGATTAAACTATGGAAATAATAACACATTTTTGTGATTTTTTCAGCAGACTTTCATGAAAACAACTTTTTAATACAAAAAAAATATACATACAACCATAATTTTCCCAAAACTATATATTTATGGCGTTTTGAACTTCATTTTTTTTTAAATACGCTTCAAAAAGTTTTTATGTAACATTTACTGCTGCAAATACAAATTAGCTAATTCAATTTTATCTATTTTCAGGTATATTCAAAGATATATGTGAATTTTCACTTAATTGGTAGTATTCTTGGGTAACTTAACAATGTCCCCAAAACTAGTATATATCTTCTGTTACCGTTACACTCGGGACAGATATTCTTTGTGTATGGTCTTATGATAATGACAGTATTGTTAATCTATTGTTATACAATTTGTTTCATTGTAATACAATTTGTTCAATTATTTTATTATAAAATACAAACAGATAATCTATTTGATAATGTTTTAGTTTTAAATGGTGACAACACCAACACCAGGGGACGTTCTAAAACTGTAATGTAAATATACGAAACTGTTATGATCAGGAGTATCATAAAATGGATTCATAACAACATCTGTCAAATGTATTTTGCAATTCATTAAATAAGATTTTGAACAAATCAAAACTATTTCCAATTTGGTAAGTCAATAGCGTTACTGAACATGAATTATTAATTTATATATATACAGACTAAGTAAAGGTTACACTCCGTACAAATTTGTTTAGTCTTTTAGCATACAAATATGAAAGTGCTATGATCATTGCGTTGCAATTCATTCTTAGTATGTTTTTTAAGATAATAAAAAGATACACAAACATCTGTCCTGCTTGATATGTTGTTGGTTGAAAATGTTGTTGGAGGGAGGGGAGGAATTAGAAAACATTTAAAACTGTAGATTTGTCAACTTGTAACAATTAATATCGCATTATCATATATTTACTAATTTGGCCACTTATCAAATTAAAGAAATGATTTCTCAACACATTCAAACTATTTCAAACTATATTGAACAAATCTTTTAAACATGAATTAAGTCATATAAACAGACATATAGAAAATACACTCGGGACTCACAATTTCTTCTTTGTTTATTTTAAGTAAAATAGTCGGACTCACAATTTTATCTTTGTTTGTTTTAAGTTAAACAATAATAAAAAGTTTTTGAAATGTTTTGATTATGAACTATGTATTTGCAACTCAACTCAAGGAAGATATGCGTCACTGAAATTAGATTTCAAAATTTTGAAAAATAACCCAGATATGAAAAAAGTCTACATACTTAAAGGACAACCCTCGTTTATCCTAGAAAATGTTTAATAAAAAAATATCAATTTCAAGTCTTTCTACTCAGAGTGTGCTTCTTCTCAGTCCTCTATAAATGGGAGTTTTACCACTTATTTAGGCATTTTGTAACTTCATGATCCTGCAGTGTTAGTATATTGTTACTGGTATAGTTCCTGTAAAAGCAAACCGAATTTGTGTATAATATTGCATGAAGATGTGTTTGTGTCCCGAGTGTAACATTTTCAATTGTTATATATAAATAATATAACATGTAAAATATGTTAAGAAATCATGAAATAAATCGATTAATGCTGTACTGTTTTCATCTGAGAATGTTTCTTCATCAAAATAAAAGATAAATTACTTTTTATCTTCAGTATATTGAACAAATCTAATTGGTATATATATCTGAATATAACTATTTTTATAAGAACTTTCAAACTTTTTAAACATGCTCCATTTCTCTGCTTCAGACTTTAAAGTATTTATTCACGTCAGTTATTTGATATAAATGTGGAAAACAATTAACATGGACTACTGTTCTATAGTTACATATCAAAACTAAAATGATGAATATATAGCGTTACACTCGGGACAACACTTAAAACCATGTACACAAAAAATAAATTGCACTACATGAATTTGTTTTAGTTTTGTGAGCTTGTGGGTACGCTTCTGTTTGAGAAATAGAGAAAAAACATATCAAATTCAAAGAATGATAAAAAAATTCTTATCTAAATGCAAAATGTTACACTCGGGACATTTCCAATCAGCTTTATTCAAGATGGTATAACGTAAAAAACAAATGATTCTTTTGATCATTTCTTTTTTTTAAACAACATGGACAAATATGCCTTTCAATATGTTAAACTGCATTTTCTGTCCAAGCATTAGTTTACTTACAGCAATATCATCAATTTGAATTTCCATTTTTTCCTTGAGCAAAATATTTTACATGTGCACTTGAAAGGTGATTTCTAAATAATACTTATTATTGAAATATTTAAACAAAATGCATTAAATTTTAAATATAACACATGTACAATGAAATTAAGAACAACTATTGATTACTTACCCAAAAACTGAACAAAATATAAAAGATTGAAAAATGTGTAAAGAAAAAATGTCACGCTAAAAGTGTTACACTCGGGACATTTTTTGCCTGTTTTTCTAATGTAACTTTTGAACGAGTAACACAATCAAGCTGAAATTTTGCAACATGTTTAACAACATCAAGACACACCATCAGAACATTAAAGTACATTCCTGTGTTGTGTGGTATTCTTTAAATCTTGAAAAGAAAAATTGTCTTCATTATTTTGATTTATGCCCATTTCTTTCTTTTTATTCTCTATTTCCACTAAAAGATATAACCCTGCCTCCTGTCGAGTGATTAAAGTCGGTGACTTCAGATCACTGTAACCTCTCACTGATAGAGGATCATAGTTTTGAGCCACTCTACCGACCATGTCTCTTTATGTGAGAAAGTAGGTACAGTATATAAATATCACATCCCACATAGGGTGATAGAACGTAATGTTCACCCGAGACAAGTAATGTCGACCGAGGCGTTAGCCGAGGTTGACATTACTTTGTCAAGGGTGAACATTACATTCTATCACCCTATGTGGGATGTGATATTTATTTTATTATACCGAACAAAAAAATAATTAAGAAAGACACTAAATTCAACAAACATGTTAACAAATATAACGAAACTATAATAGAAATTGAAACGAAGCTTCTTTCTGACACTATAGTTACTTTTGCTGTCAAAATGTCTACAGCAAAACTGGATGTCAAACTACAGGTATATTTTACTAAAGTGCCTAAAGTGTCTAGACAAGGTTAGTATTCGATACGACAGAGATGGATTAAAATTCGACAACCGGTAAAATCGCGTGAGCGCGTGAGGGCAGTTTCGTTATGGCAAGCGGGCCGAAATGTAATGTCAGAGGGTAACATTACGGATTGTCACCCTCTGACGTCACATGAGACTATAGAGTAAATAAGTCACGTGAGGTATAATAATAAAACTTGTCTTAGGCAACCACTCAAGGGAGAACTAAAATATGGTCTCTGAAGACAGGTGGTCTCTTAACTGAGGTTTGGAGATACATACTATGAAATAGTACCAAACCATGTACATTTAATTAGGCTGTTAACATTTTATACAGAGATAAATGTAACTGTGGCTTAGCATTTTAAAAACAACACTTTGTACATAAAATCATAAGAAAATATTAAACATTATTGATTAAAAAATGATTATTCTATAAAACATAAAAACTTGTGTTTGAAGTTTTAAGATACTGTCCAGATACTGTTCAGATATAAAAAATCACAATTTAGAAGAACGGATGGCAAATTTCTGAGCTTGCTCCTGAACTAAGGGTTTATTTATCACAGCTATCCATTCCTCTAAACTTAAAATTTTCCGGTTTGCCAACAATCTTTTTGTTCAGGTGATACAAACAATCACACTTTTAGGACACCACACCACACAGGGGTCACTTAGCAATTACGATATAGACAGAAAGTATTAGTTGTTAACCTCATTTGACCGGTAGTCGCATAACTAAGTTAAATTAAAGTTTACAAACGCTCGGGAGGAATTGAGAGCGGTCGCACAAAACAGGAGGTCGCTTGTAAAAGGTGGTCCGAGGGACAAGTATTACTGTTGTTGCTTACAGATGATGCAAGTCTTGTACTGGTTATTCCCAGGAACAATGAATAGGTGAACAGTCTGCCTCATATGACAAACAAACTGAAAGATATGATGAAAGTGGTAGTAAGTTATTGATTCAACACCATGTTTTCCTTTTTAGCTTAAAGATACCCAATGGTTAAGTGAAAGTCAATTAAAGGTACCCTTCTGTCTGCAACCTGCTGAAATTAAAGGTAGTTTCCGTTTTCGACCGCCGACTGATGTCAAGGTCACTGGTAGTTTCCTCATGCAGACGACAGTCAAACCACATGTATCACCAGATTTACTTGTGGTTATACCAGAGGTATGTATGTCATACAGTCATAGATAATTCCAGTTGTGAATAATAGTAGTTATCATTGATCAGTCATACTAAATTGATCACAGTGACCAGCAATCGGCTCTTATTTAAATGAACTTTCATCAGTTATTTTCACAACAGCGTAAATTTCACGTAAACATAGGTAATTCACTCAAGTTCATTGTACAATGAGGGCATTTCCTAGTTACTTTTTATACTTATGTTAACAATTTTTTTTTATTTAAAAACTTGCAGTGTTTTCGTATATTCTAGTGTTTAAAGTTTTCGTTTTTTGTCTTTTTTCAGTCTTGTATGGATCCTAAGGATTATTTGAACCAACGTTATCTGAGGAAGCGAGCTTTGTATCTGTGTGTAATTGCTGACCACATGCAAAAGAATGACGCATTTACTGATGTCAAATTTAGTTATTTACATGGAAATCACTTGAAACCGATTTTGCTTGCCTCTGTGATCGGTAGGTATTGCATTGACAATTGATCCAATCTGAAAAACGCACATTTCAAGAGTATTTACTCATTGAATGCTTCAGTCATTGAGCATTTGACAAAGCTCCTCACTTAGCTGAAATATCACACCTGGACGAAAGGGAGGTAAATGTTGATGTGGTTATTTTGTCAATGAATTTAATGATACAGACCTTTGTCAAATACAGGTTTAAGGGTGATCACTCATGAGCTTTTGTGATACAAAGCAGTCTAGCTAAATGTCGTAAAATTTCAAGTTGAAATTATTATATTTTTTATTATCTAATGTAGTCAACAATGTTATTTAAATGCATAAATAATTTCAAAGTGGCATTTTCTTCATTGCGAATTTTTACTGCTTTTACGACATCCGACCAGATTACGGCAGTCAATTTAGTTTGTCTGTATATATACAACAACCATATGCCGTTCAGTATTTATCAGTTAAAGGTTGTTAAATTTTGTTTGAATACATTTATATAACCTGGTTTGCAAATATATTGTTCTTAAAAATTGTAAAAAACATTGTTTATTTCTTTTTAACGTTCATATTGAAATATTTGCTGTTGTATAACGGTGGGTGGGGTAAGTTTTCATCCAGTTTAGCATTATGAACACATATCCGTTGAAAAATATTCATCCAACATTCATACAAGTCCATTAAATATTTGTTCTGATTATGCGTATGTTGTTATTTATACAACATGCAGTGGTTTTGTCTTGAAAGAGGTCATTAACTAAGGAAATATCCAGTTTTTTGCTGAAAAGAAAGCTTAGAGACCTAACATTTCAAATGATAACTTTCTTATATGAACATGGACATGTGCTTTTCATGTCATATTTTTTATTAGTGTTTAACCTACTTCAGCATAATCAATGTCATTCAAAATCCTTGTTACTCCTTCAATACGTAAAAAATGTATTAACATTATTCATAACCCCTTTTTTTAGCCATTTTATAGATCTTAATTTGGTAAATAACTCAGTGTTTGAAATAGTACACAGTCAAGAAATTGGCATAAAGTGGACATTTAATGCTTTAAGTTTCTTCCACATTCAGGCTGTGATACAACTAGTACATTTTTTGAGTGATTTGGTTAATATTTAATTAAATATTTGGTTATTTATCTACCCTCACCCCTTTTTCAAAACCATTATTAGGAAAATTACCAATTTTGCATATATCACTAAAAAGTAATTTTACGAAAAAGTTAAATCATGGACATATACTATTCATACTAAAAACTGAATGACAACATGTTATTCTTCAAAATTAAATAAGAATCGAAACATCCTTGTTACAAGAATTTTTTTCGATTTCACGAGTGATCACCCTTAATGATACAGATCTTACAGGTTAAATGATACAGGTCTTTGTCAATTAAATTAATGATACAGGTCTTTGTGAAATACAGGTTTAATGATACAGATCTTACAGGTTAAATGATACAGGTCTTTGTCAATTAAATTAATGATACAGGTCTTTGTGAAATACAGGTTTAATGATACAGATCTTACAGGTTAAATGATACAGGTCTTTGTCAAATACAGGCTTAATGATACAGGTCTTTGTCAAATAAAGGTTCTGTTAAAATAAGGCTTTTATCAGTTTGTTTTTTTAATATAATAGATTTTTCTCTAATAAAGGTTTTGTCAAGTACATGTAATGTGTTTTGTCAAATGGGGTATTTGTCAATTTTTCATAGATCTCATTTTCAATTGAACTCATTTCAGACCACTAGCCTGTGTATGCAGGTATGACTGTATAAAGTTTGATTTGAAGCATAAATGGTTATCTGTTCATGGAGATAATAGGTTTTATTTAGACTGTGTTGAAAATATAATGTTTGTTTTATCAGTATATTTTAAAAAAAATGTTATTCTTAATGAATTTCTCAATCAGTGATTTTTTTTCGCTATATTTACTGCCGAATATGGGTAGTTTCCCCTAGTAAAATTTCTTTAATTTTCCCCCTAAAATGGCCAGAATTTTCCCCTAACAAGAAGTGTTTTCCACATGATCATGTAAAAAGAAGAAAAATACAACAGTTTTCTCACCATTGTCACCAATTATAGTGTAGTAATATTTATATTTATGATTTAAACAACTAAATAGTCGCATATTCCATAATATAAAATAAATGTTCTTATATATTTCATTTTGATTTTTTTGCACTAAATTTCCCCTTTTGATGGGCATGGGTAGTGAGAAATTTTTGGAAAAAAATCACTGTCAATACAGAACAGCATCTCCAGAGCGGCCCCCTCTTGAGCAACAACCTCTCCTCTGCGACAGTATGTTTTTTTGCCACTGAATTATTTAACTATTAATTTAACCTCTCTAGAGACACAACCTCTCAACAACAACACAAAATTGCTTCTCCCATGGCAAAGTGTGTTGCACTAGAGAGGTTTTCCTGTATTATATAAAAGGTCCTATCTTAAAAAGGTCTGCTTTTTCTGGCCTTTGGAAGGGATAAATTGATAATAAAGTGCATTTGATCTTAGATATTTCGTCTTTATCAGTTCCTGGAAGAAAAAGCGTTCCTGTTACCATTAATGCTGGACTTGAAGATGGTGTTTTTAAACTGAACAGATTTCATGTGCAGAAAAGTAATGTTCGTACACAATGGTATAGAGGATGTGAAGATGGGAGTAATGACTCTGAACAAGGTACATTGATGTCAGATTTTATTGTATTGATTAGAAATGGAAAGGACTCATTAAATTTTGTCTTTCGATATTTGTGTGAAAGTTTGATACTTTTTACTTAGTGTTACCAAAATTTATAACTTGTTTTGACACAAAATAATATTTTTGTTGAAATTTTCACTTTACATCTACTTCGTTTACATTACAAAAGATCGCTACACAAACTACATGTACAAGGCCAAAATTGTTAGGCCAAATTAGTTGTTTTATAGGGTTTACATCCATTTCAGAAACTTTTTATTGAAAAAATATTGAAAAAAATATTTACATGTATAGAACAGCTGTGTTTTCCCGCAGTCATATTATGCACACGGCATGGAGTGATGTCACACGCTCTATATATTCTAAATTTACAATAGCAAAATTCACAGCGGAATGAGTGTTTTTAGAAGAAAAGGGACTCATTTCACAGTAAAAATTATTTTGGGATAATATAAGCAGTTGCTTGTTTAAGTTGTTTATTTGGTTTAGTAAATGTCATTGTTAAACACATGTTTGATAGTTTTTATTATGTCTTGATCAAAATTTGTTGATTTTGGATTAACATATTGTGTTTTTGTACTTACAACAGGTGTCCCGACACCATTTTACAATTGTTCCATGCTTGAGGATCTGACTTCTTCCTCTTCAATAGAACACTTGAATAAACTACTCTCCAGTTCACAGGGATTGAAGGAAGGAATAGTCTTACTAAAGATATGGTTGAAACAGAGGGACTTAGATAAGGTAAATTTTCTTCTCCCTTTTTCTTTTTACTGGGTCCATGTTTGCTCTACCCACCACCGTGGTCGAGTGGTTAGGGTCGCTGTCTTCAAATCACTGTAACCTCTCACTGATAGAGGATTGTGAGTTCAAGCCCTGCTACTGACCATGTCTCCTGACGTGAGAAAGTAGTCAGTTGTTGAAGAGGGATGGGAGTCTAGCACTGGTTCTTTCCAGGAATGATGGTTACATGACTATGACTGTTGAAAAGCTGCGTAAACTCAAATAAACAAACTAACGATAAACTTGTTTTGTTCTATTGTACCAGAGGTTATAGACATCGTAATATAATCATAATGACATTTATTTTTGGAGAATTAAGTGTTTCTATGTCATAATGGGCTGTAACACTTCCTGTTTTTACCCAATTAGGATATAAACGAAAGGTATACGAATGACGCTGGTTGTCAATTATTGCACGTTTGATGTGCTAAAAGACACACTCTTCTTAGAAAATGAAACCCAGTCCATTGTAAAAGTAGATGGATTCCTGATTTTGCTTTCAAAGGCCATGTTAGACAGTGTAACCGGGTACCAGCCTCACCTATCAACTTCCTCTTGCGCAACCTGCTTCATCAATGTCGCATCGCAATCTTCTATCATTAAAATCTAGAAACTTGTTATATTTCAGGGTTTTGGTGGATTTACTAGCCACGTGATGACCATGTTTGTTGTCTATTTACTATCTGTGAATAAATTGAACTCTTTAATGAGTAGCTATCAGGTGTTCAGGAATACTTTATTAAAACTTTGTAAGTGACTATCCTTTCCTAATTTTTGACTTTAGAAGCACCATCCTGTTGGGTTTAACAAATGTACTCCCTAAGGAATGGTATGCTATAATTGTGTTAATATCTTTTATGTGCAATTGTGTTAATTTAATAAGCAATACTATAAAAAGTACAAAAAATATTCCACTTTACATTTGGTCCGGTGAGAATTCAAACTTTACTGGACTTAATGAACCTTTTTGTAGACCAAAAAAGAAGACCCGGTACATACAAAATTTCATATGGCTAAAAACATATTTTTTAGAGTGATTAAAATGTTATGTTTTGTTCTAAAACATGGAAAAATTATCACTGAAAAATTTACTTGACCATTTGACCACTGACCTTCAATGTTAGGTTTTTACAGAAGGTCTTTTATTCCCAGGGTGGTCTTTATTCAGATGTCACCGCAGACATAAGTTTAACTGTATCTCATGGCTTAACCAAGTTCACAATAATTATTGTGACCTGTTTAATCCTGCATTGATTTTTTCCTGATGCTTTTTTTTCAGCGGAATCAAATTGGTTGAATTCTGGTATATCTATGTGTTCAGTGACAGATGATGTTAATATGCCAACTTTGCCTGACTTCCACGAGCACTTTGATGTCGTTTTTATTGATAGCACTGGATATTTTAATATTTGTTACTCCGTTCAAAAAACTGTTTACAATAGGGTATGGTTATTTTGTTATATTATTTATCTTTATCATTTCCTCTGTTTCTCGATGTTGCCAAATATGTTTCATTTTTAGTCACACTGTAAAATACTATCACAAAATTTAATTCATTATAGGTACTGTTTATTACTAAATGGTTATAAAAACTCTGTTTTTATTTGAATATTAAATTTTCCCATACATTAATAACAGAAGGTGTGCTGTCATACTTGGAGAATACATTAGGATTGACTTGTTGAAGTGCTAATTTCTCTGTAGAAGCCATAATGCTGGTTTTCACAGTCTTGGGAAAACTGGGAAAAAATGTTGTATCTTTAAAATTATGGATTGTTTTTTTTTTCGCACATTTTTATTTATACATGATTATGTCCTTTAAGAAAACTCAGGCGATGCTTGTCTGGACATTCTAAGTATATATTGGTGGTTTTAAGGTTATAGAACTTTCTATACGACCCCTAGTTCTTATATAAATTTGTGTTTACAGTATCTTTTGGTTTAATATGATAAATTATATTCTTACTCAAACAGAATTCTGCATACAAGTCAATTGATAAAGTATTTACTTCCACATTTAGTAAACAAGCCCCAATACTGAGGTTTGAGCTCAGAGATTGGCGTCAAATTTCAAAATCTTAAATCTTGATGGTTTATATTTATCACAATTTATCATGTTCAAAATAGATATTAGTTCTGATAGTGGAATCCAGAAATACCGTTCAAGGAAAGCTATTACTACCTGCTGGATGAGTCAAAATCCAGAATTCTGCGTATCGTCAAGAAGTAGGTTAATTATCACTGAAGCTGAAAAAGGGCGGCATACCTTGAAGTCGAGTAATTTATCAAGAATTGAGCTGTTTATTTGGTTCTTCGTTAACAGGTTAAGCATGAAGCATCCTTAGCCATGAGAATACTAGACGATCGGCATGTTAACAGTTTTGAAAAACTCTTCATGAAGAAAGTCACCTTTACACAGAAGTTTGATCATGTATTTCAGTAAGTCATGAATTTCCATGTGACATGACCAATACTGTATAACTTAGAAGTGGTTAAGTTCTTGTTGTGGAAATGTTTGCGTTTGTTGCGATTGACCTATTTTCACATTCATTTCTGCTAATTAAATTTCTTCAGTATTGTTCCAAATCAATTAATGTTACGTCTGCCATAAAAACAATTTTATAGATTAAGAATTTGAAATGAATCATGGTACAGATGTCTAGGGCCAAGCTGTAGAAATATGTTATGGTCAAGTTTGAATATAAGTGTTCATTTACTAAATTTTATTATTGTAAGATATTAACGAAATTAAATATTATGAATGATCATACTGGATTTTATGGTGACTTTCTGAAATGGTTCAGACTCCATTCTTACGCCCCATCCCTCCCGTTGGGGGCCAGAACACCTGTCCTTTCATTATTACAAAATGTACGTCAGTCTATCTCAATTTAATGTTGGTTCTGTAACTTTGTCATTCATGAGTGGATTTTAAATCAGGAATTTATACAAATCGCATTCTATGGACAATGATGGAGGACATTGGGACGAAGTGCAGTATACAAACATCTTAATTTTGTCTGACTTAGTTTTGCCATCCATTCAAATTTGGTGTCTTAGCGATAACTGAAGAAATATTTCATGAATTGGTTACATATTTTACATGAAGGTATATAATAATAAATTTTTGGATGGCATTGACAGAATAAAAATATGATAGTAATGAAATATAAATATAATGATCAGAAATGAAAGTGTGTTGTGTGTTGCATTTTTGAACAACAAGCAGAAACATATAGTGCAAACTCTCCAAAACAACACCCCTTGGGAGTAGCAAAATTATGTTGTTGTTGTGAGGTTGTTATCTAGGGAGGCTAAATTAGAGTGGAAAAAATCATGTGGCTGTTGAAGGGAGGTTGTTGCTCAAAAGAGGGATGCTCTGGAGAGGTTGTACTGTACTGTATCTTCATAATAATTTATTTACATTGGGGGGGGGGGGGGGGGCATGTGTCACTGACTAGTGACATTTCTTGACTTGGAATGGCATTCAATTTAAATGTTATATTTTTATTGTACAGTATCAGCTGCAACAAGGAGATTGAGGCAGCTGTGAAGAAGCTTGGAATCTCTGATAAACTTATTGACTATGGTGGAAGTGCTACGCATGCTTGTTTGTCATCACTTGTAGGCAAGATGGAGAAAGCCTTGTCGCAAAGAGTGGATTTATTGCAGATTATGTGCCAGGAACCAGCCTCTGTAAGTTTAATGCATTGACTGGTATCATTCTTCATGCCAATCACAAAAAAGAGCCTAAGTAAATTAAAATACGAAAAGAGACACGGTCACACAAAGCACCAAAAAGAAGATAAAAGCAATCTGGTTAGATCTAGAGATTTATTTGTGTGGTACATCGCAAGATGTGTCTTAGAGTGGTACCTTGCTATTTTATTAAGAGCTTCATAATCTATTATTAACTGCCAATGACTGGTATAGTAATAAAGCATGTATATTTGTAAATCAAAATATTTTATCTCCAACTGTCTGTTACATTGCACTAATTTCTAGAACAACTTGCTTACATACAACAAAACATTGATGATAAGGCTTTGTGATCCAATGAAATGGTTGATTAATAACAAAATTGTGTCATTATCAAGTTTGAGGTTAAGAACTTTTGAAAACTATCCAAAATGGAATGCTCTTGGTAATAAGATTGTCAGGTCTTTATATTGTGATCCTGCCTCTGTGGTCGAGTGGTCAAGGTCGCTGACTTTAAATCACCGTAACCTTTCACTGATAGAGGGTCGTGGGTTCGAGCCCAGCTATGGACCATGTCTCTTTATGTGAGAAGGTAGGCAGTTGCTTACTGAGGATGGTAGTTAAGTACTGGTTCTTTCCAGGATTGATGATTAGGTGAACTGTCCGCCTCATATGGCTCTTACTGTTGAAAAGGGCGTAAACCCGATATAAACAAACAAACAAACAAAGTTGATAATAAGGTGGTTACTATGTGAACTTTCTGTGTAAATGTGTTTCAGTGGGATGTTATGAAAAATCCTCCATCCAATGTTTCTGCTAGATTGACAGTTGGCTTGATGTTGAATCCAGAATATGCATTTAACATTTTAGATAGAGGCCCCTCAGCTGATAGTGCAGAGGTAAATATTTATGATAGTATCTTCAGGGGGACGTTCAAGCAGGGTTTGTATTTACAACTGGTTACCGGCCGATTTAGTTAGAAATCTCAAAGATTAAAAATGTTGCTAGTAAAATGTCCAGGAACCCCCCTTGTAGGCCTGTTTGTCTAGCCTTTGGGCCTGTTGGCCACAAACTTACTGAGAATCCATGGTTGAATGGTTACAGACTGTGACTATGAATCACTTGGCCCTTACCTCTGTGAGCTTGAATCTCACCTAGGAACAGGCATCTATCAATTATGAAGAAGCTGTCTAGTTAATTAAATGTGTGGTTTTACTCAGGCGTACTTCAGGTCCCCCTCCATAATTAAATCTGGAAAATGACCCTTTCTGTTTGTGCAACGTTAAACAATCGTGAAGAAAAAATTGTGTTCCTGAAATGCGACTTATTAAATTTTAATTATCTCAGTCATCAGACAGAGTGGTCTGTCAGTAATCAGGACGTCGTTTGTGTTATTAGACATTTTCAGTATTATTGCAAAGTTGTCTTCCGTTGAGTTATTTTGAGTCAGTGACTTTCAATTTGTTGGCATTTGTTGAAGATCTTTTGTCTTGGACCAGTTTTATTCCTTCGCTGATTATTTTTATGGAGAAGAGAGCAGTTACTTGCGGTGAACGGGGTTAGTACTGGAACATAATACCAATACTTGCCGGTCATTGCAGAACTGACCCCGAGGTTATAAAACTTAAAAACAGTCTCTGAGCTCAAATCTCAATTCCCTCCTCAAACTGAAAGTAACACATGTACAGATCAATTATGCGGTCAGGCTAATGTATCAATAATATCATTATTTTTTATCATAATAAACATAGAAACATTAAGATACAAGGTATGAGATTTGAGCTCTGAGACCAATCTTAAGTTTTATAAACTCGGACCCAGAAATACTGTTGAAGTCAGAATTAAAATCTGAAAAAAATCTTCTGTGGACATTTACAGGCAGAAGATTTCAGGAAAATGTGGGGAAGCAAATCTGAATTGAGACGGTTCCAGGACGGTGGGATTTGTGAAGCTGTCCTGTGGTCAGAAAAAGCAAGCTATGCTGAGAAACAAGTTGTTTGTGAGAAAATTGTCAGATATGCATTACACAGGTAAAGCTGATAAAAGCATCATATTTATCCAAGGGTTATGAAGTAACTACAATACATACTTCAGAAAAGTTTCTCCTATCACTACAGACAAATCTGTGTTAGTGGCCGCCTTCGAGTAAAGTCCACCCTGTGAATTATGTCCTTTCTCCTGAAAGTGTCATAGATTATTAGAAAGAAATGCCCCCCCCCCCCCCCCCCCCGAATATGGACACTTGTCAATAAATGCCATATTACGTCTTTCCCAGGGTGGCTATTGTTCACAGGTTTGATTGTACTTAAATCAGTTGTTAGTCTTGACAGGTTGTCAAAATTCATGGTGTCATGACCATATTAGGGGGGACTTAGGAATAGTCGTAGAATTGTTCAGTTCTATGCCTGTGCTTCGATACTAACCAATCAAACGCTTTTTTGACAGCTTTGTTCTCTTTGGAAAGAGGTTATAATTTTAGCTTTATTTTCAGACATGCTGGTATAAAAGGCGCAAGTATCAGCTATTTTGGTAGGCAGACAGATGACATATTGAGACTTCCTGAGGCAATGAACTCTTCAAAGAAAGATAGTATCGGTACTGGTGAAGAAGTGAATTCAGATATAATACATGTGTATGATGACTTGTGTAAAATGCTACGGAAGCTCCCAGATTTGCCTCTGACTATAAATTCAATTCAGGGCGTGTCTGAGTGCTTCAGATGTACTGAGGTAATTATTGATATCCATTTCTTTGTTTAGCCAAGGCCTATTATCACTTGGTATATTGTTTTGATCGCATTATAATGGCTGCGCCTAGTAGTTTGAAGGTAAATAATATTTTTCGTCTTTTTTTGTCGAAAGTTTTTCGTCGATTTTTTCATGTAGCCCATGTTCCAGCCATTTGAATTCCTGGGTGCCACCATTGTTACGCGATCAAAATAATATACGACATGATTATAGGCCTTGTTAGTTCAAACTCACTTATTTTCCAAGGATTGAGAAACAAGTTGTTGCATCATAGATATATTACTGATGCAAGACGAGACTTACTGAAATATACAAAACATAGGAAGTGAGGCACTGTACCTGTTTGTCATAGAAGAATTATTATATTGATATATCGCGATATACGGCGATACTGATTTCCCTATTTATCAATGTCGACTGTATATAAAACACTGAATAAATGACTGCCCTTATTTTCAACAGTACCGGAATACAGATAGCAGTTTAAAATGATGTTTAGTTATTAACAATTAAACCAAAAGTTTTGCCAAGAGCGATGATAGTCCTGTTTGTTTTGGATCAACCCTCATATTTCAGTAGATTTTGAGTCTTAGTTAATCTCACTGGTACTGATAGTATATTAACCTGTACAGTTCATTTGTTCCACTAGTACACAGTGCACAGTACAACCTTTCCAGAGCAGCCCTCTTGAGCTACAACCTCCCTTCAACTTCAGCATGATTTTTCCAACTGTACCGTATAACTATTAATTTAACCTCTCTATAGCAACAACCTCTTGACAATGACATAGTTTTGCTTCTCCCAATGGGTGTTGCCTTGTAGAGGTTGTACTGTATAATAAATTGTCGTAGTTTTCTACTTGTAAGTGAAAGCATGAAACTGTTCATATAATAATCATCCTTGGAGAGTACTCGGAAAGGTAAATTCTGTCATGTTTGGGGGTTTGATAATTTTTTTCCAATTTTCAGGTTTTTCCAACTTTGCCATGTACTTTTCAACATCAGGAAAGGACAAGCAATCAGCATGGAGTTAAACGATTTGTGCCAATGACTGATAAGCCATGCCCATTATACACAGAAACTTTGAAAGGTGAGATTTAGGTCTCTTTCTTTTAATTCTATTTTTATTTAATTGTCTTCTAGCCTAGTATTTTCTGGTATTCCCTTTTATACCCGCGGTATTCAGTGATTGCCTTGTTTGTTCTTCCGCCCGTGCATAGTTTAGTAGATTTTAATTATAAATGTGTGCTCAAGAGTGATCATTAGTTTGTTTAACTTCAAAGAAAAAGTCCAGCTATTGTGATTACTGCAGTGATTGCTTTGTGCAGAAACTTTAATGTAGCTCATATAACTCAGAAACTATAAGAGGTAGCAACATGAAACTTCATTGGTGGATAGCTCTCTTTGAGGCAATGAACAGAGCATTGGTACATGGAAGTCTTTATGTACAGGTGTCCTTAAAGAGAGTCTTGATTTAGATAGCAATGTTACTTTAGCTCTTATTTGATTGGCTGATGCAAAGGTGAACTTGAAATGACCTCAGTCTGGATGTTGAAATATTATCTAAGCCACCTGATTTTAAGGAGATAATATGTCTTGGTCTGTAATTGTGAATGGTTTGGTTAGCGGGAAAATTTAACTCCTTGACTAGCATTATTGTGACATGTGTACAAGACAGAAATTGTTCGTTTTAGTTGTTTGTATGTTGGAGCCTAGTGGTAAATGGCCGAATGATGTCGAGGCAATGAAGAGATTGAAAGCAGCTTTCAATATTCAAATTGCAGATGCCTTGAAGAACCATTTCAATGTTCCAGTACGTGTTACGCCGAGATATCTGGATGTATTAAAGGTTCGTTTGAAATCACAATATGGTCTTTTCATTGTTTTGTTCTTTTTAGAACTGGAAGATAATTATGTTCTTATTGTCAGTTACATCTTCTAAGAATCATCATTTTTTTATGTCCCTGCCAAAGGGCATGAAGTGTTTACCCTCACTGTCTGTACTTTCGTTCAAATTTTGGTTTCCAAGCAATAAGTATTTCATGGATTAGTTTCATATTTTAGACGAAGGTGTATGATGATGAAGTACATTCAAACAGTTTCACAGGATTTATTGCCCCTATTCGATCAGCACTCAGCGTATATTTCTTGTTTACTCCCAAATCTAATATTAGGCATAATAGAAATGAACTTGTTCACCTTTTTATTTTTTAAACAATGCATATTCTTCTGCATCTTTATGTTGTCTGTAACAGAAAAAAATCTTCCTTACTGACTGTTATATAGGGGTTTTATTATTTAGATATTTAACAACAGTACAATTTGACAACTATTCCATGTATAGTAAAATCCTTGAAATCCGAATAACCTGAAAACCAAAATTTACCGAAAATCGGGCGCATTTTGACGTCCCACTTTTTCTGAAAACTGGAATTTTCAGAAAGCTAGTCTTAGCCCAGTCTGGAAGGTGTCTGATTTTTAAGGGTTTAACAGTACTAATCACTGTCAAAAACTAAAATGATTTATTTTATTATTATGTATGTATACTTGTTTTTCAATTAACTAAGTACATTCCATCCTGTTTAAGTAGTCTCCTCTGAATAAAAGTCCACCCTGTGAATAAAGGCTATTCTTTAAAAAAAATGTGATTTATTGTTTAAGAACAGGATGACTTCCAAATAAAGGTAACCTGTTAATAAAGACCATATTTGGTCTTTTCCAATGGTGGCCTTTGTTCACAGGTTTGACTGTATATTCTCCTCCTGAACAATCCTTTTTATTTTTGTCTTTAGTAAGTATTTTTATTACGAAATGTGTGTTGTAAAACCATGACCAGTTTGTCTTTAATAAATCATCAACAGAAATTGGCATTCTATGGTTTAGTATTTGTATATATTGTGAATTGATCTTATCTGGGTTAGTGTCAATAGTGACATAGCGAGGGCTCTGCGCAACATTGTCATAACTTGTTCTTATTTCAATATGAGTTACGACACTGTTGCGTTGAGCCCTCGATAGACTGTATTAGTTTTCAGACTCCTGTAAATGTCTGTTGAAAATATATACTTTCCCTTGCTCATGAAAAACTATACTCTCCCCTCTCAGTTGCACTATTTTATTTGTATCATTTCAACAGCGATGAAGCATTTTTAACCATTTCATTTCTCATAGATCAAAACATACTACTGTGTATATTTCCCTAATTCAATCTGAAGCCCGTCAGTATTTTCCCTTTTATGTCCATACTTTGAAATCTTCATGCACCAAAACTTAAATCTTGGACTTTTCTTTACTATGAGTTTCAATTTTGTAGTCATTAATTACAGGACCACTTTGTATTTCGGATCACTTTGGCATATACCGGAGAAATAGGCATGCTTAAATCTGTGCATTCTACAGATGGTAAACTTTTAAAGAGAGATACAGAGGAGGCATTGAAATTGGAGCGAGATATCGTTGCACTGCCTCGACTGACTAGTACACTTCATGGGTATGTACACTGTATTGTGCCCATCAGGTTAGCCCTGTGTGTTTGGTGCAGTTTGTTCATCTAGAGAAATGAATAGAAAGTTATTTTGCATTTTTCTAATAATTAAACGAATATATAAAAATTTACTGTAAACTGAACAGGTACCAAATTCTATAATTTTCTATTATTAACTATGTCAGAATGGTTCAAGAATTGGCTGTAAATAGTCTGCATAAAAATTCATTATCTTTATTTCTTCAACAAAAGATTGATATAATGTAAATAGATCGGTGGCATAATAACAATGCAGGTGTGATAAACACTGTAAATTAGGTGCCGCTATGGACTAACATTATATTTGCTGACTCTGACTTTACTCTTAAGTGTAATTCATTCAATTTATTTCACAAAGAAATGGTAGAAAAAATATACTTGGTTTTACGTCCATCCCAATTTGTTTTTTAGTCTATGTTATTCTTATGGTAGAAATTTGCCGAAGAACACAATTTTTTTCTTATTTCAGTCTTCAACAGCAAAATCCGTCATATAGTACAACTACCCGACTTGCTAAACGATGGGTATCGGCACATATGCTGGCAGACTTTATTGAGCCAATTACTATTGAATTGCTTGTAGCTTCATTGTATATATCTCCTGCACCGTTTCAGCCTCCTAGGTAAGATTTCCATGGCAACCATTTTAAAATTCATTTCTTCTTTGTTTTTAAAAACATTTGACTCATTTGTTAACTAATTCCTGTATCTATTGTCAGTATTGCTCTAAGATCTAGTCAATTCCAAGACAGGTTTTCACTCCTGGTAATAAATAGCTGGGAATTTATGTCCTCTCTATTTAACCTTTACCAATGAACAAATTTAATTACATTTTATCTTATCAATAAACTTAAATAAATTTAGGGCATTTTATGTTGCCTTCTGGCTTCTATAACAAACATGTACTGATGCATACATATTCCTAAATTTTGAATTAAAGATCCAGCATGTTATAAATTGTTACATTTGAGTAACCTCATGGCTGTGAATTTATGTTCCACTTAGGACTTGTCTGATTTCACATGTAATGAAGTTGTCCAGGCAAGTAATGAAAGCTCTTGTGGTTCAACCCAGGTTTGTCCCAGGGATCTTTCTCCACCCTCATTAGCTGGAAAGCCCTGGCCGTAGGTGTGACCACCCCGGTGAAAAGTAGAAGTGATAACAGGGTTTTTCCTCGGTATTTTCGGAATACGACCCATGCACTTGGGATTGGGAATTTTCACAGTGTTTTATTCAAAATTGGGAAAAAATGTGTAAACAACTATGTTCAACTTATTCTTCTTATTATCCGATAGAACAGTAGCAGAATAAGGTATCTACAACCAAAAGTGATGTTAATGAAAAAAAAAAATTATTTGAAATTTTTGTCTGTGAATTGGGAAAAAAAGATTTGGAATATAACCGAATTTCGGCCATAAAATTGCCCCCAAAAAATCCCTGGATAATTGTTCTAAGTTGTTATTTAATTAGATATTTATCTGTATTTAAAGGTCTGGTTTGTGTGGATTTCAAAGATTTTTGGAGTTACTGTCTTCATTTGATTGGAAGATATCACCTTTACTAGTGAATTTGAACAATGAATTTACAGGTATGTATTTTATCTGAATGGAAGTTTACAAATTTTGAAAGAGACACCCAAAGTTAAAAAAGGTAAAAAAGGTTTCGATTCATGTAAATATGAACATTGATTGAGATTGCAAGCCATTACTGGTAAGAACTTTTTCATTTCTGTGAGTTAAATGCTAATTTTCAACAATATTTCAGTTATATACTCATCGCGATCACCTTTCAGTTTTTCTGAACTGTATTTTAAATAGTACACATGGACCTGGCCATTCCTTCAAATATGGAGAAAAATCAACATTAATGTCAAATTTTCATAGAAAGGATATGACCTGCCGCAAATGAAATATGAAGTTATAAGTCTAGGGTCCGTATTCACAAAGCATCTTAAGATTTTCTTTAATTTAAGTCGAAATTTTTACTTAAGTGTAAATTTTTTTCATGGTAAAAGTTTGTAAACCAGTCATCAAAAGTGTGAAAATGAATTATTATATTTTGAACAAAGATAAAATCATATTATTGTGATTTCCTCCTTTATATTAGTACAAAAGAGTTAAGGAAAATGTCGAATGTAAGGGAAAAAATTACTTAAGATGCTTTGTGAATACGGACCCAGGGTACTAACCATTGGATCATGGGTGTGGACGTATCAGATCTTATCATAGTTTGATTGTTTACACTCTGTACTTTATTATCATTTTACAAATGATCAAATGTATAGTTTTGGCAGAAAATATGTTATCACCCAGCCTAGTACCTCACCCTACAAGAAAATCAACTTTGGACTGTTTTGTAGTTCCGAACAACAGCAGTGCCTTCAGAGCTTTGAATGATTATAGCATTTTGTGTTACAGAAACTGACTTGGCAGAAATTCCTACAAGATTTTCTAAAGAGAGGACAACCCTACCTCTTATGTTTATATCAACACCATTAGATAAATACAGCAGTTACTGGACTAAACATAAACCATCTGCCAACATTCTTCAGAGGCTTGTGTTGTTGGCAGTCCGATCGTTGGATAATATACAGCAACAAATTCTAGAACAAGATCTTCTTGATTTAAAGGTTAGTTAATCTTACTACCATTCATATTCCAAGATATATCCATATTGAGAGAAACACAATTTGCAGTCATGCAACTAACCTCTTTTTGCCTCTCCAAATGTATAATTAATGATGTGTAAATAAGTTAAGCTACTAAGTATATCATAACACTTAGATATTGGATGAATGTCTATATACATTAAATCACTAATTTCGTAAATTTTGGCTCAATAATTTTTCCTAATGAAAAAATGTATTTAAAAGTAACTAAGGGTGTGTTAGAAGCAATAACAGGACTTGCAACTTTGATCATTCTGGTCCGGACTAAATGTGCTGTTGCTTTCCTTATAGCAGTGTAACATATGTTTGTGTTCTGTTTTACTTAAATGTTAAATTTTCTGTACAAAAGGATAGTAAAGAAAGTCATGTTTTGGGTTAATTTACCGAAAAATCACTCATGTTTATGATTAATTTACCAAAAATCTCTTATGTTTAGGATTAATTTACCCCCCAAAACACTCATGTTTATGATTAATTTACCAGAAATCACTTATGCTTAGGATTAATTTACCCCCCCCCCCCCCCCCCAACCCCACTCATGTATATTATTAATTTACCAAAACCCAACTCATGTTTATGATTTATTTACTCCCAAAAAAAAACCTTATGTTTATGATTAATTTCCCAAAATTCACTTATGTTTAGGATTAATTAACCAAAAAGCCCACCTGTGTTTATGATTAATTTCCCAAAAAATCACTTATGTTTAGGATTACTTTACCCAAAAAAGGTAATGTTTTGGGTTAATTTACCAAAAGATCACTCATGTTTTGGGTTAATTTAATAAAATATTACTCATGTTTAGGGTTAATTTATCAATTTGGGTTGGTGAGAATGCAAAGTTCAAGATACTTTTTTTTCTCCGAGTCATTGCCAAAAAATAACAGTCCCATATATGTGTCTGTGAACATCACTATTTATCTGGCTTAAAAGTAAAAATTTGTGAACTTAGGTAGTAGTATTTCATAAATTTCAAGTTCAAGGGAAGTAACTGCTGTTTTACAGCTGAAATAATTTGACTGAAATGATCTCCCTTCCTGAATTTGGCACAAATGATTAACAGTTTGTTTTTTAATGGGAATTTTTGCTTTTACAACCTAAATGGTATAGTGATACCAGAGACATAGATAACAAGAGATAAGCAACTTCAGTTATTACCTATGTAATATCGCATGTGACCATTACTTTTCCCAAAAATTGCTGATTTTGTACCAAATTAAACTTCTAACCTACTGATATCACATACATAAATTTTACATTTTCTGAAAGTTTATTATTTAAACTATAGCTGCAGAGTTTTTCAAATATCAATTTGACTGATAAGTTTTATTACATCCATGTTTATACTACCTACTTATGCCATCTTTTAAAAAAATATCTACAGGTACTAATTTTTTCAGGCCGATTACATTCTAGTGGGTATAGCTAAAAATAAATGAGAAAGAAGTCAAATGTTTTTAAAACATTCAGAAAATGTATAATTATACCCCCAGATATGAAATATATGGGGGCTATATTAGATTCACGCTTGACGGTCGGTCGGTCGGTCCGTGCGTCTGTAGACACAATTTGTCCGGAGAATTTCTCAGCAACTACTTACAGGATTTCAA
Organism: Lutraria lutraria; assembly: GCA_964023205.1. Taxonomy (NCBI): domain Eukaryota; kingdom Metazoa; phylum Mollusca; class Bivalvia; order Venerida; family Mactridae; genus Lutraria; species Lutraria lutraria. The sequence goes on along the minus strand of OZ026845.1, from coordinate 27,143,716 downwards.
TAAAACTTCACAGAAGTGATCAGTAGTAAGCCTAGTTGTGCTAGCTTAAAGCATTTTTCGTTCGGATTAATTTTCACTGAGTTATACCCCTTTGTTGTTTTTATTCAGTATATACAATAGGCAAATTTTGTCCGGAGAATTTCTCAGCAATTACTCACAGGATCTCAATGAAACTTCACAGAAGTGATCAGTAGTAAGCCTAGTTGTGCATGCTTAAAGCAATTTTTGTTCGGATTAATTATCACTGAGTTATAGCCCTTTGTTGTTTTTATACAGTATATACAATAGGCAAATTTTGTCCGGACAATTTCTCAGCAACTACTCACAGGATTTCAAAGAAACTTCACAGAAGTAATAAGTAGTTAGCCTAGTTGTGCATGCTTAAATCATTTTTCATTTGGATTGATTTTCACTGAGTTATAGCCCTTTGTTTTTTTCTACTATATATACAATAGGCAATTAAGCTTGTCTTGGTTGGTTAAATTTTCACTGAGTTATGGCCCTTTGTTGTTTTTTATACAGTGTATATACAATATCTCAGTAACTACTCATAGGAATTCAATGAAACTTCACAGAAGTTATAAAAAGTAAGCCAAGTTGTGCATGCAATAACCAGGTTTTGTTTGGATTAATTTTCACTGAGTTATGGCCCTTTGTTTTATACAATTAGGTAAATTTTGTCCGTACCATTTCTCAGCAACTACATGCAGGAATTCATTGAAACTTCTTAGAAGTGATAAGTAGTTTGCCAAATTGTGCATGTCCACAATAGGTTTTGTCCAAGTAAATTTTAATGAGTTATGGCCCTTTGTTATTTTTTATATAATGTATATTTAGAAACTGGTCAGGATATATCTAAGCAACAATTTGCAGGTATTAAAAAAATGAAAATGCATTATATTTCCCTCTGTAAAATGTTACAATAACTGTGTCAAGGCCGCATCTGGGGGTATTCATCACCTTTAGTGATAGTTCTAGTTTATATATGTATGATATTTGGTTTTAAGTTTTACCTGCTACAGAATTTACGAAATGCTGTCATACATGATATTTTGAGTTGCCCATCTCTGTTATCTACGGTATGTCTCAAATTCCATCATGGTCACATTGGTAAATATATAATCTGTACGCCTTAGCCATTTGAAGGTTTTATTCAAAATACTCCTGATTAACTTTTTTCCGCAATAATGAGACTGAATGTCAGGAAACTGCTTGGTATGTTACCTCCGGCAAACTCGGGTATCTCTTTATTATTTGTCTGTCTTGAAGCGCAATATTCGATCATTTGTCAAAGTATTCAGTCCGCCTGATCGGTCTCTGGTAATGCTTAGGATGTTTTGATAAATCTTTTCGGATTTCTTTTGAAATCGCTATACATGACTGTATATTGTTAAAGTTTTTTAAAGTTAAATTAATGTTACAGTTTAGGTAAGCAGTGAACTTTTTAAAAAAAAAATGTCAGTAAATGATGATCTAACATTAGATTGGTCAGTTTACAGAATTAAGGGAATTATAGAATGTCACCAAACCATTTTCTTGTATATTTCCAGCCAGTGTTCAGACCATCTGTTTCCATGTTTGACGCTGTGATCCATTTAGATCCAAGTCAGTTGCCAAGGCGATATGAAGGCTTAGATTTTATTCCTCCAAAGAACAAACAGCTATATGGCAAACCTGTCGACAATGAAAAGTTCCCAGTGACCGACTTCAATCCTGCTCAGTTTCTTATGGAGGAATTAAAGGCGAGTATAGAATACTGGGTAACTGCTCTATGTGTATTTATTTTAGTAAGGTGTATTGTACAGGCTTAGTTTTTGTGACTTGCTCTTTTGTCATATCTAAATTTCTCTCAGAAATGGGGTTGGCTCAATTTAGACTTATTATTGATTTTTGAAATTATTGTTTCAGAATACTTTTGGTGACCTTGGATTGTTCTTTCATGACTATTGTGGAGGCAATACAATTGGTGTACTCTGGAGACCGTCGGCGATGGAACCAAAAGAATTTAAGGTATTTTTGTAATTCAGACCATGCTAAATAAGTATAACGACTTGTTCAGTGATTAGCCCCTCACTGATGTCTCTTTATGTAAGAAAATAGGCAGTTGCTTATGGAGGACGAGTCCAGTACTGGTTCTTCTCAGGTTAGGTGAACTGCCCGTCTCGAGAATATGGCGCAAAAACTCTAACTTAACAACACTGATCGACTGGTTTGGTAAAAACTTAATGGCCAGTAGACTGATCTACATTTTGTAATTATAATGACTACATAAATATTGCTTGAAAACTTGCTGTGAACTATTAAATGGGAGAAATGTCTCTTTGCTGTTGCAATTTTTTCTATTGTTGCAATTTTCACTTGCTATTATTTATCGATGATGCAGGGGCATTAAGTGAATACCTTGCATGTACAAGATTTTACCATTTCTGCACCAAGCATACCATCAGGGGCATATACATTCAAATGCTAAAGTCATGTTTGCTAAATATCCACTAAACATTTTGTTCTCTTTAGGTATCTCAAGTTAAATTCAGTCAGCTACACACAGAAAAGGGGGATATTGTTAAGTTGAAGCCCAACACTGATGCAGTAATTGAAGACATCAAGCTACTCGGAAAAGGACTCATCAACAGAATAGAAATTAACAATGCATGAATCATTAATGTCGTGTTTTACAATAAAATATGTTTTACATGGTACATGAATTTCTTGTGTAGTGACCTTCAAATGGTAGTTTCAGTCTCCTTTTTTGGCAGTTCTTTTCTCATGAAGAAACCTCGAAATTGAAACATGGCAATCTGAACACATGTTAAGTGAATCCGAGTTCTCGTTAAGTTTATGGTCAGCAGGCCCAAAAGCTAGACTAACAGGCCTGCTAGGGGTCCATACACTTTTTCCAGCAACATTTTTTGTAACAATTTCTAACTGGCCCTAACTCGGTTCTAAGCGGCCAGTTGTCATTGAGAACCTCGATAGAGCACCAAAGTAAATATTTCTATGGTGATGTCTTATTTATTCCATTTGTTCATCGTAAGAATATTCTCATTTAGTAAACTAGTCTTCTGTTCTATAGTCGGTCCTTGTTAAAATATGTCGCATTAAAGGTTTTACGTTGGAATATTTGAGTAGAAAAAACTTTTAAAGAAAGTGATTGTATACGTTATTTTGAATTCGAAGTACATGGATTTCACTTGGGAGAACCGAAAAATATCCATTTTCAAACACTCATTATTGAACAGGTATTTCCTAACTAGGGTGCGCACCCTAGATAGAACTATTTTAAGACCCCTGCCAAAAATTAAACCTCGCTTTCAAAACTAGGTAAATGCACGAAAACTAAATGTTATGGTGGGTCGCGGGTTTCCTTCCGAAAAGTGTTCAGTTACTAGAAGTCAACGCACAAGAAAATCTTTTTGCAGGAACATCCTTCAAAGTATTGACTAAAGCAAAAATGATGTATTCAAATGATATTTCCATTGAAACTGCTAAAATAAAAATGGCCATCTAGTGGAGCGATGTTTTGTTTTTATTTTTGTGTTATTTCTTGTACTGCTCCGATAATTTTGTATATTAAGCTATGAAATTTACTGTGCACAATGCTGAATCATTTACAAATCCGAAAAAGTTAATATAGCTTAATTTTGCCGTCATTAAATCTAAAGTTTTGATCGAACTCTGTAGTGTTGGCAATTTTTCAGGAGGAAACCCGTGACCCACCTTAACTAAAACCTCGTATTGACAAAGAAGATTAATTAAAACACGTTTTTCTTACTGTGCACGGCCTGTCTGACATGTTTCGTTTTTTACATAATTAGAAATACAAGTCAAAATAGGAAGTACACATTTCTAAAAATAGACCGAGGATACCCTTTCAGGTTCAATACAACAAGTAATAAAGGTTTCCTTCCATAATTAATAGCAATCTTTGCCGAAATACTTCGGCATGTGCTAGATATTATCCAAATCAACTTTTCCATCAGTTCTTTTCTTCACATGCATAATTTGAGAAAGGAAAGCAACTGACCCCCTTTAACAAGTCGGATTCAAACAAAATAGACTTCAAATATTGACAATTTGTGTTATCGGAACTTGCCATTCATGTAACAGCCAAGTGTTTATTTATTGAAAGGACCAACCATATTCAAAGACACTTGTAACTTGCAAATAAGAATGTAAGACGACTCGATTTTTTTATTTATTTCTCTATTCACTTGCCATTTGGCAAGAAGCACATGCTCTTGTCAGTTTTTACAAAGCACATATAGTACATAATGCAGATGATGCAATTTAGCACTTAATTATCAGTAGACGAGATACACGACGGGTTGTTTATCGAATGTAAGATAACGTTAAGGGTCAAATAAATTAACTCAATATTGTCCAACCACAGGTTACAATTTATCCATGAAATTATCAAGTGACTGCACTTCAGCTTTCAATCCCTTGCGTTTTCTGATTTCTGCAACGATTCCACCAGCCTTGGTACTAGAATCCAATGGGTTACCGCCAGGGAGTACCTTCCAGTGATCAAATACACATTGTGGGAAAGCCTGTCCACCAGTACCAGCTCTCAGATCAGTTGTAAATCCTGAAATCATTAAAACAAGTATAATGTACTACAAGTATTCAAAGTATGATCAATACGGGGTCATAAAAACAGATTAGTACTTTCATTGAAATGAATTCATGTACTTAAATGACCATCATATTATATGCAAATTAATAATGTGCACATTGAAATCCATATGATAAAGAAACATTAATAAATTTTTCCAAATTAGATTTATGTACTTACCAAATGATTCGTTTACAGGCAAGTGAGCCTTCAATATAGACTGACCAACAATAAATTCAAAATTTTCTACCATTTCACCACGTCTCTTGTTAAGTACAGAGAAACAACCACCCTGTGCTTGAGTTGGTACCTACAAAGAACATTCCAGGTTTTAGATATCATCCGAAGATTTAAACAATACACACAAGAGGGCCAGGCCAAAATGACCCTATGATGCTCACATGAAAAAAGGGGATTTTTATAAATCAAAGAATATTATTAACTTAATATCAATCATTTAAGCAAAAATTAATTAATTAATTCTAGATGGGAATTTTTATCGAAAATGGCGGAAAAAATGTATTATTTTAGAAGATTATTTTATGTCCGCCCACCCACCATATCTGGCATTCTAATAACCAGATTTTCACAGTTTCATCAACTGAAGTCAGTCCCGAAAGATGGAGAATCATTGTACTTGTTTGTACAATGGACAAATGATCACAGTATTCCTGTGTACTCATGAGTAAATAAATTTGGTCTCGATTCTTTGCCTGTTCCACTAGCAAAATCTATAACTTTTTATAGTCAAGAATTTTCTGGCATAACTTTGAACTTATGAGAAACTGATTGAATCCATTAACTAGAAAAGAAGCACTGCAAGACAGAGCAATATATGCCCAAGGTTTACTTGATACATTTTATTTTTGGGGTACTTGCACTCTGCACATCGTCTCAATGGGGTGAAAATTTTAGTAGTTTCTTCAAAATCCTTCACTGGCTAAAAGAGTTACAGAGCAGACACAAAAGAATTATATCTAACCCCAAAGTGTGACCTCAAAGCAAGCCTTCAGAAGCATGCGCTCTGCACTCACCCCGATGTGGCGACCATTTGAGTGAAGGTTCTTTAAAATCCTGCGCAAGCTTAAATAGTTACAGAACGGACACAAAAAATACGTTGTATTTGACTCCTAAGTGTGACCTGAAACATTTCCCTAAAAGGTAAAAAAAAACACACTACATCGAGTATCTTACCCTAATTTCGACCAGGTAGATAGGTTCCATAATACCAGGATCAGCTGTGAGCATGCAAGCATAAAGAACTCTTCTAGCAGTAGGAATTATCTGACCACCTCCTCTATGGATAGCATCAGCATGAAGTGTTACATCATGAATGTCAAATCTTACACCACGTACGTTCTCATCACACAACACACCCTAGAAGATAGAAAATGGTGTTAATAATGGAATAGAAACACAAGTTTAATACATATTCCACATTTTCCTACTCATATATTTCCAATGTATGAGACTAATAATTACTGATATCGATAACATAGAACCATGTTATTCCTTTGAGTTGAGGCTTAACCTATAATTAAAATGCAGTTATACACTACAGTCAATGTGATGAAATAATTGAAATTAATTCAAGCAGGATTCGATCAAATTCGATAGAAAACAAACTAAGAGACTAACACAATATGCAAAAGCATGTTTACCAAAAAAGGATATTAAACTATTGGGAGTCTATTTATTGAAGCCTACCTCTTTAGTTGCCCACTGGAAGCCTGCAACAACACTGTCCTTGATTTCATTCAGGTATTGAACTCCCTTGGTTACGTCGATCAACAAGTTTGGACCAGTACCTTCAGGACCAAAACACCAGATTTTCCTTGCTTCTGACACATCAAAGTCATACTTATCTGCCAAGTATCTGGCACGCTCTTTCATTTCCTGTCTAGGTGCAACATCTCCCTAAAATCAAATCTACCATTTGAAAGATATTCTGTCTAGCAATAGTCTTAAAATAAAACCAGACATTTGTCCACTAAGATGATTTTAATAGCAACAGCACAACATGGAACAATATGGAAATTGGAAAGAGATATTTTCAGTTTTAATTTAATTTCGGCGTGGTCGAACGCCTGATTTTGCACTCGCCCCGTTGGACTAGCGTTCACAAAAAAACTAGTGGAATTTTCAAGCCCTGGTAATTGTGGGTTAAGTCATTGTATTTTATGTAGAACTTATTTCAATTTTACCATCACAGGTCCGTTACTTCTGCCTGTGGGCCTCTGCTGTAAGTGGCCTACTTAGTCCGGAAATCAGTGTGCCTCACTAATAACATTATTTAACTGAATTGTGTTGGTTTGTATCCTTAATCCTGCCACTATTTTTTTCAAATCATGCATTGCTCATGATTTCGGTGCATTTTGATCAAGAAGGGTTATATAGTTGTGATCAAAATCAAATTCTATTCATATGACATTCTTAAGTATAATATAGACAATGTCATGTTATAACGAAGCAAGTTAATAGATTCTGACATTGGCTCCAGTCCAGATACTGCTAACGAAGGAGTAATTGAAAACGAAATTACATGAAATAAAAAAAAATACGTAACATATGAAATTCATTCCAAATATTTGAAAATAAAATGCCAAAAAAGCCAATTAAACATGGAAAGAAAACAGCATTTACATGGGGTTTGAACCCTAACATCTCAACTAACAGGCTGCATACGTAGAAAGGTTGGCGCCTTCACTAATTAAGCTAAGCTCAAACAGACAAATAACTGATAAAAATTTATATATTACGGAACCCACCGAAACTTTCCGAAATGCCACTCACCCTACATAATGGACTTAGCTGATATTTGATTATTAACAGTTTGTTGCCCGACTATAATAGTAAATACAACATTTTGGCATGTTGACACATGTTTTTTTCCTGAACATAAAGTTAGCAACCCCATGATCCATGTAAGGAATACGCACAAATATCCACTGTGACCTTGACCTTTAAGCAAGCAACACAGTTTTTGCGCATGACACATCGTCTTAACATGATGATCATTTGTGCAAATTTATTTCAAAATCCAATCATGCACCACCAAGTCATGTGCTGGACACGAAAATACCAATACATACATGCATGGACTGGACAAATTCATCCCAAGAAAAAAAAATCCTAACTAATACCAAATATAACAAATAAAAATATATAAAGTATAATTAATTACATTGTCAATATCTGCTTGCAGCTTTTCATCAAGAGGTGCTGCTCTCATGAACAAACGGTTATGTTTGTTGGGTGACTTAGACAGACAAGTTACTGACGAAGGTTCTGTAACAGTTTCACGGTAAGAGACGACAGGGTCAGCCTTCTTGAGAGGAATACCAGCATGATCCTCTTCCAGATCTTTGAGGCAGATTTCCAAATGTAATTCTCCAGCACCTGCGATGATGTGCTCACCAGATTCTTCAATTGTACACTGAAGAAATAAACAAGGCATACATCTTTATTGCTTTGTATTAGTTATTGAAGTTGGAATGTTTTGTTTGGGATACCCTACCCAGAGAATTTTCAGTGGTAGGTAGTGGGGCTGTGGATCGTTGGTTAAAAGGCAATCCGATCTACGATTCAGTACTTACGATCCACAATCCAAATCACAAATCTTTTGTCATCAGATAACACATCTAAAATTTTGAACATAGCCCTCCTGACAGCTAAATAATTCTCTGTTAGGAGTAATGAAATAAATCCAATATTAACTGGTTCTATGGCATAAATATATTTGAACTCCCTTTAAATTCATGTATTTACTAGCAATAATTTCTTGTTCAAGCCTGTGACCCATTTAAGTCCGCTTAGCAAACACAGAAGGCCGTGATGAATCAATGTTTTCAAATTGAGAGGAGCGTTTTTAGAGACAAAGAATAGACTTTTTGCAAACAAGAAGATCGCATTCCACAAATCTCATTGATGACCATTATTCGTACTTGATTTTTCAATTTGATTCGCAATTATCTGAGTAAAGGAGATACTCACCTCAGCCCTAGTGGGTAGGAATTATTTTTTGAATGTATTTTTTACATTGAACCCAAAATACAGGCTCTGACACTTACTCAAGTCTGTCGGTCAAAGTGAAAATTTTTGTTTGGTTACTCGGCCATAAGTCGAGTTGGATTTTACGAATAATTTCGGGACCCATATTTAGTCGACTTGTGGCCGAGAATATACAGTAGATTGAAAACACAATTTGTAAACACTCCTAATATCATTGTGCAATGAAATGATGCACAAATATGGATAAAACGCAGCGAAACATGCAGGTCTTAAGGTTTTTTTCATGATTTTTGTCATAAAAAGCTCATGACATAGACTGCTAACCTGCAAAAATGACTACGACTAGTAATACTGGAAGGCCAGCTGGATTCTCGGATATCCGAGTAGAGAGACGGACCCCCTCCCTTGACAAAAAACCTTTTTGTCCTACATTCTTTGAACCCATGATTCTCAGAAATATGTCAAAATATCAGTAAAATTCATGAAATTCTTCAAAATGGAGGTCATGCATTAGAGATAAAATCCTTAAGACGAATTTTAAAACCCAAATTAGCACATCTAATCTTCGACATAGTTAAGAAACTTATGGTGTCTTATCTTTGATCCTTAATCATATGACACATATTCAGGATGAATTCTCCATTTTCAGGACACAAGTATAAATTTTATGAAGATTGTAATTCAGTTAAGTTCATAAAACATCTTCCATTATATTTTGAAAATATTGCCGCAATGTTAATTTCAATACTGATGGATTAGAAAAATTGTTGACTGGAACACGACCTACATGAAAAACTCAAAACATTTATACCTTCAATGAATTAATATGATTTACCTTCCAATTCGTAAGCGCCACAATTTTTCTCAACAGTGGTATCAAAACAATATACCACATTGATTACAGACCTTGTTGTAGAGTAAAAATGTATAGGGGGATTTCAATTCAAACTTTCATTTCATTTTTCAAACGATCGCATTTTGAACTTTCGCATCAAATCTCAAATGAAATTAGAAGGAAATTCGCCAGGACTGACCAAAACTTTCGCATTTTTCTAACTATCGCTATTCAACTGCATTCCTTAAGGTGGTAGCTCAGTGAAATTATACAGTATAGTGAAAAAGTAACCTACCTGGACCATAGGATCAGACTTGGACAGACGTTTCAATCCTTCTACAAGCTTTGGCAACTCAGATGGGTTCTTGCATTCAACAGCGACACGTACAACGGGGCTTACAGAAAACTTCATTACTTTCATGTTATGGGCTTCCTTGTATGTGGAGATGGTACCACCCTTGACTAAAAATTGATCAACACCAACAAGACCACAAATATTACCACATGGTACATCTGGGATAGGTTCAATGTAACGTCCCATCATAAGAATGGTTCTGTAAAGTAAAACAAGAGAGCCATGAATGATGGCCTTATATGGCTCACCAGACAACCACTGCATCCTGGCACAATCAAGGCACCACCAGGGGCATGGTCATTTTGACCCTGTGGGTCATGACTATTGACTATAAACAAATTTGGTCGAGTTTCACCAATAATAGTAAGTCTATACAATGATTTATGTCAAATATCTAAAGCTCTGGACATTCCGGTTTATCTTCAACTCCAATGAAAATGTTTGGATTTTAATGAAAATCAAACTAGCACTGTAATTTATTATTATACACCTTCATGTAAAATATGAAACCTATCTCCGAAACCAATATTTGAATGGACGGGTAGGACAGGGGCAACACTCGACAGCCCTTCCGCTGTATCTAATGGAATGGGCATAAAAATTGAAATTAAAATCATTTACCACTAGCCCAAATTCACAATTTTATAATATAAAGTTCACAAGCCACACAAATTTACTAGACCCGGGCTTTGGCCCGTGGGTTAGCATGAAGACTGGGTTCACGAGACAATACTACGTCGAATATCTAAACTCTTGAGACTTCTGGTTTATTTCTAGAAGTTTTAAAATCAAATCCTACGTACAACTAGAGCTGTCAAAGAGGTGACTAATACCCCCACCGCCGCTTTGACACTAATAATGCAATAGTACATTATACTGCTAAGTTCAAGGAGACATAACTCTGCAATGAGTGAATCGCTGGGTATGAAAATTTTGTCTTGCACATCTACTCTTGATGGTAATAAGGCCTAAATTAAAAATATGTTTGTTTGCCCTTTACCGACCCTGAATTCTAGAAGAGGGTCGGTAGGTAGGAAAATTATTTTATTTCTGAATTTGACCTTTTCCTGGCATGAAATTACACTTCTATCTAGAAGCATTCTATTGTCATTTTATGTATTCTGCTACCAACAACCATTTATTGTGTGCTTTAATCAATCATAAACATGTACTCAGTGCCTTAACACACATTATTGTATATAAGTATAAAAATAAAGTTCTCCCAGATTTTACAATAAAATGTTTTGAGTCGGCATGACTTTTTCGGGTCGGTCGGTAAAGGGCAAACAAACTTAATTTTAATTTAAGCCTAACATATTTCAAGTTCCATTGCAATCACTTAAAACATGTGGAAGTAGTTCTCTCCACAAATGCGGATGGACGGACCAACTGAGTGACTAATATACCCCCTCTTAAACTTCGTTTGCTGGGGTGTAACGAGAGGACCATGATGACCCTACATTGCTTACCAGAAAAGACTCTAGTGACCAACATTTTATGTGTTTTACCTATATGAGCCTATGTAAAATCAATGACCTTCTGGTGCTTGACCAATTTTGACTCTCGGTTCTAGGTCTTGTGGTATTGGCAGCCAATTTTTTATGGTTTTGAGAAGGGTGGCGGGGCCTTTTTCCACGGTAAGTTTGCGTCAAAAAGTAGGCAAATTGGGGAAAACAAGAAATGTTGAACAGAAATTTCGTAATTTTTTTCCTTGACAATAGATTATTTTGTATTGGCTTTATAATAAACGGAAAAAGCTACTCTTCCCGTTTGGATGACCGTAGCCAATTTTCCACGCGGACCATGAACACTATATCTTATAAGTACCTCTGTATATTTTTCTCATACAAGTCTTCTTTCTTGCCAGGTTTGAAGTTGGGCCCCATAATTCTCACTTTCTGTCCAGTAGCCACAGTACCAGAGAAAACACGTCCAAATGCATAGAAACGACCCTTATCTGAAGTAGGTACCATCTTGGAGATGTACATCACAAGTTCTCCTTTAGGATCGCAGGTCTTTGTGCCTATGAAAAGATATAGTCCAATGAATAATGCATTTCCAACAAGATGTCTTTTAAAAACATAATGCCCCCTACTGAAGACCTTGGACCTGAAAATGCACAGGTCCTGTAGATTGTCCAGGGTTTTCCCATAAGGGCCAAAGGACCCTCAGGGTTGGTATTTTGGGGATTCCTGAGAAATTCTGGGGGTCCCTTGTACAGATATGCATTTTTTGCTGTAGTTCAATAAACCTAGTTATTGAAATGGATTATTCAAAACCATGGATTGTCTAAATGATTTTACCTGACTGCAGGGCCCTAGCTGCACTTCACTGGAAGGGGCCCGGGTCCTCAGGTAAGGGGAATTTCGCGCCATTTGAGGAAGTGGGGAATTTCAGGGAATTTTTTAAACTGCCTTATAAACCTGCATTTAACATTTTCAGCTTATAATAGCTACATTTTGAAATAAAGTAAATAAATATACATTTAATCAAAGGTTGGTAAGTTAATAACTATTTAAGCCCCCCCGGCCCCCCATTTTTTTTTCGAAGGGAAGTTTTATTGAAAATATGGGGAAAAAAGTATATTATTTTAGGAGGGGAATGGGGCCCTATTTCAGCCCCAGAAAAGGTCAAATGAGGGCCCTACCGGACTGAACGACATTCAAATAGGCAGGGTTTTACTGTACCTCCTTTTCTTTGAAGCGGGCAGCATATAAGCTCACAAGGAACAACCAACAACAATTTTACTCAAGCTACATCAACTTACCAACAGCACATGGATCATCCATGGGACCTTCATAAAGGAGTTCAGTTCTGTACTTCTGTGCAGTTACAGGAGATGGAAGATGGATGACGATCATCTGAAGTAATGCATCACCAGCTGGCAACCACTTTCTCATCAACACCTTCAAAGTAAGATACAATTCACTGCAATTGAGTCCTAAAAAAACTAGGATTTATCATTGCTAATAAAAGAGACAAGGATAGCCAGTCTACCGCTGTAAAAAATAAGCTTCATTTAATTAAGCCGAGATTTATTATTACAAAATGGCAGCCGCCAGTAAAGATGTAATTTTTTAGTAACAGTTATTTTTTTGGCAAAAAACTGTTAAGTCTATGGAGTAGCCCATTTTTCAAAGATTAAAGAGCTTTCATTTCAATGAAAAGTTTTTTAAACTAGAACTGCCACGGAGTGACTTAAAATACCCCCACATACCGCCTTGTCACAGATGTATGGCTTCTAGTTGTACAAAATATGTGCGATAATCCCGTGTGATTGCTGGTTATTATAATGATGGTGATCAGCTAATTTAAAATCCCACAATAGATAACTGAAAAATAAGCTAATTTATGGCCATTTTTTACCTTTGACCTCCAAGTGTGACCTTGACCTTGGAGATATTGACGTAATTCTTTCGCATGACACACCGTCCCATGATGGTGAACAAATGTACCAAGTAATAAAAAAATCCTTCTATCCATAGAGAAGATACAGTGCACACAAGTTTCGGGACAGACCGACCGACAAAGTGACTCCAATATAGCCCCCCCTACCAATGGTAGTGGGGGTATAAAAAGATGCTATAGCATTTTAAAATTTTTTTTTGGTAAAGAAAAATATAAGTCACCATGCATTATCTACAGAAATGAATATTTTTCTCTTTTTCACCAAAGGCAACAACTCTTGCAATTAAAAAAAAAATGTCATGGAATAAATAAAAGTATCTAAGAAAGAATGATAGACTATACTATCTTTGTTATTATAACATTTTTGTGTAGCATTAAGAAGGTATCTCAGTAAAGTACAGCATAAGGCTGAAAAGACCAATGTACCAACATTTATGAAGATCAAAAACAAGGAAATAAGAACTCTCACCTTAAGTAAATTCTTCTGGAACAACTCTTTTTCTTCAGAGGTAAGTTTTACTCCAAGTTTCTCAGCAAACTTGAGAGGTTTCTGATCACCAGCATCAGATTCCATGCAAATTTTAAAGACCTGAAGAGAAAATCCATTTCAAACATTGGGTAATGTAAACTGCCCTAAACTACTTGAGTCAAAATTTGCTCATTTTACTAAACAAGAGCGAACAACTGTATCTAAGTGTTCTAGCAAGAGGTATTAGTGCTAGATGATACGGTTAAATCCACTTAACCTGGAACAGAATCATTAATTAAATCAAGGGCATAAAGTCTCTTAACTTTTCACTGACCAAACCACAATACATATTGCCTCCTCCTCTGCTACAGCCACCCTATCCACCAATTTGTTAATCATTTTTTCAAAACATTAAACTTAACATATTTACTAACTAACAACAAAATGAATGAAAATAAACTGTTAAAATTGTAACAGGTTGCAATTTTAATAATGACAGGCCATTAGCCAATGGCTATTAAAAGTGCTTGTCTACGGCCTTACAGGCTATCCAAAACCCAAAGTAAGGCAGTCGAGAAATTTACTAAAATTGCCAGTCCAACTTCCCGATGTAAATAGGTAGCTGACAACCCTGATATACTGTTTATGAATATACCTTGTAAATGGGATCCAGAATGTATTTGTTGAAACCACGGCATTTCAAAGCAGTCATATCCCCGCTGCATGATTTAACCCATTTCTTTTCAGACTCATTGTAAAAGTTGTCACCCCACAACCTCTTCATCATTTTGGCAGTATCGATCTTGAATTTAGTGCAGTACATCTTGGCAAAGTCTTTCAATGTGAAAGCCCAGCCATGCAGACCTGAACCAAAACCAACAGTTCCATTCTGTGGATCAACCTGAAAAAAAAACCACCTCAGTTGTAATTTTCTCATGCATCAAGAAAATTTTGGATTCTTATCAATGAAAATCATGTTGGAACAGAATCATATAATAAATATATAAGTCATGGTGGAAAACTTATCAGACCTGTCCCATCATATCTAAGTTATCAGGCCTGATTTATGTAGCTTTATCACCACTTGCCACTCCATAGAGTCTAATAATTTAATTTCCACAATATCAACTGACATATAATTATGTGAATCAAATTGATGACTAAGTACAAGACAAATTTAGTTTGACACCTTTTTAACAGTTAATTAGGACTTTCTAGCACCAAACAAGTGTGCAGAGTTCACCGAAAAACACTTAATATTACAACATTTTTCAATACTGAAATATATTTATATCGTATCGTTAATATCGCGTATCGCTAGTACTGTACCGCAATACCTATCGTATCCACGGAGATTTGTAGACAGCCCTAACAGGTACCAAACAAAAAAGGAAAAAAATCACTGTACTCACAGAGATAACACCCATTGGACTCTCGGCAGTTTCATAGGTAGCAATGATGACGTTGGTGTTTTCAATAGCTCTCTGGAAAATTTGGTACAATTCTTCCATATCACACTGCAGGGTTAGCAGAGCCAAGTCCATCTTGTTCATGAAAAGAACTGGCTTAATTCTTTCTGCGATAGCCTGACGGAGTACAGTTTCTGTCTGTACAGATACACCTGGAAAAGAAAAGAAATTTCAACAGGCTATAAACTGACCGACCGACTCCAATATACCCTCACCCAAAATTTGTTTGCGGGGGTTTAATAATGTAACATATGTTTGAGCATTCCTGTGCTACACTACTATCATTTATGCAAGTGGTGGAGCTTAAAACGGCGTTTGATTCATTGCGAGTATTATACAAATTATGAGTGGTTTGTAGTAGCAAGTAACATATGGGTACAATTTCAATCTCCTGTGATTGGGGTCTTTTACTATCGTTCCATACTATCTGGACAATCTGGACTGCAATGCAGCTATATTTCCATGCATCAGCCCACCCCTAACAGGGCTTGACACTAACTTTTTCAGGAGGTAGTCAGCAGGACTACCAGCAAAGAAAATGAGGTAGTCCTTGCAAAATATAGTTAGTCTTCATTCTAATATATAGAAACATGTTTGTCATTTTATTTCAATACCTATTGAGAATACTTAATCAGAATACAAGGCAAGTATGAAAGTCAAGATTTTCACAAATGTATGGAACAAAGTTATACAGGTTACATCACATCCGATCTTTATATTTAATTTACTTAAATTTATAGAATTCAGGCCACCCAAATTTCAGATAGCCGGACGGGATACCCAGCTTGGCAACCTAGGTAGTCCTTGGAGAAAATAGGTAGCCTCGGACTAACGGACCATTGTTAGTGTCAAGCCCTGCCTAATAAACAGACTGAAAACTAGAACTAAGAAGATATGACATAAAAAAGATCTGTATAAATACTTCCAAAATAATGAGAAATCGATTTCTTACCAGAGACGCAGTCAACTACGACAAGGGCTCCATCAGTTACACGGAGAGCAGCTGTAACCTCCGAGGAAAAATCAACGTGGCCGGGTGAATCAATCAAGTTGATCAAGAAATGGCAGTCGGTTTTATTATCAAGGGGCTGTTTAATGAACTCAAGGTCCTCTTTAGCCAGTTCGTAGTAAAGAGAAATAGCCCTGGAATAAATCAAGACATTTTTTTCACCTCAATAAGGCAAGCAGTAATAATTTAATAATGAACACTTATTTCTACTACATTACTTAAAACTAGAGGTTTGTCACAGAGGTTAACTAATACCTGCTGCCGCTTTGACACTAAAAACGTGATAGTAGACTATATGGCCAAGTCCAAGGGCACATAACTCAGGAATGAGAAAAATATAAGACCTTTACTGAGATAATCAAGCTATCTTACGTTGATTTGATGGTAATACATCTTTCCTGTTCATCTTTTCTGGTGTCTGTGAATCTTGTCTCACCAGCTTTAGCACTGGCAATGATGCCAGCTTTACTGACCAGGGAATCTGTCAAAGTTGATTTCCCGTGATCTACGTGGGCGATTACGGACATGTTTCGAATGTAATTCTTCCTGTCCATAATCTCCCGAATCTCCTCTACTGTAAAATTCACCTAAAATGAATACATGGATTCAATTATTAAAATTTACCATAAAAAAGCATGGCAATAAATATGGCATATATATAGAGAACAATGACAATATTTAATAAATAACATAAACCTTGAAAAATATCGCATGGGAGTTTGAAATCCGGTTATATTTGTGTAAACTTGATTCAGGCTGCATCAACCAATGAAGTTTTATCCATCGCAACATCCTGCTTGCAAGTGAGTTGCTCTACCAACTAGTAAATATCTTAGCCAATTTATCAACACACCACACTGCTACAATCTTCCTTTATTTTTATTCATAGTTATATTGATCGTGACAACCACAGGTTCTTTTGAACAACCCAGCCTTTGCTTCACCCTAGCTCTAGGATTCCAAGGCTAGACTACTCGAGCACCAAATGTAATACAAGGAAAATAATGTAACAGATGCAAGGCTCGAACCCGCCACCTGCATGCAAGTCAGATGCTCTACCAATGGAGCTAATCAGGCTGATGAATATCCCAGCCCAATTGATCAATATAATATACCTGTCCTCGACAAAATGTATGATTTCAATATTTTCCATCGAGTTATCCGATTCATAAATAATGTGAATGGATAAATTTAAAGTACAGTACTCGATTACACAGTTGGCCAAACAAAACCTAGTCACTATCATCATTCTACGTATGAACGACGCTATCAACAAGAATGATCAGCACTGAAGGCCTTACCAAACGCATGAAATGGCATCATAGCTTATGTGTGTTTTCATTTGCTTAACATTTATTAGCAGCCGCTTTTAGAGTCGTGGCCGTAAACGTTGTGAGTTCACAAGTCGTGACGATGGATTGCGCAACAGTCGGCAACTACATGTTACAGAATTCATGTCAATATACAGCAATTTAATATGATGGAAGCCTACACTTCAACGGTCTTAAGACATTGCTGCTACCATACATTGCTAAGTTATGTTTACAATACAATATGTCAGAACTAGGCCTATCCTGTACAGGTCGATTTGCGTAGTTCGATACGTCGCTATAAAATCGAGTAAAACTACGATCAAATCAATTCGGACCCACATTAAACAGCTTAATAACATTAATGAAACACATATCATCATAATATAATTCATTTCAAGCAACGATGTCACTTACCATCTTGGATTGAGTCTCTTATATCCGGACAACAGAAAGTAATGTTGTCCTGCAATGGGACCCGTCGGAAAAGGACCGGCGTCACGTGATTCACTTGTGAAATCTTCTTTAGACTGGTTCTGTGTATTTAGTCGTAATTGTTGGCCTAGTGAATAGATAATTATAAAGCAGTCTATGCCACGTATTTTTTTTCAAAATACATTTTTTCACCAGTTTAAACCACAAATGTGGGATGAAAGGCGTAAAAAATGTTTTTGTATAAATATAGCAAATATCAAAACAAATAACGAAAAAAAGATTTTGAGTAAATTAATAGCGAATTATCACCTTAAAACGGAATGCAGGTCGACTTGTAAATATTTTTTTTGTTCCTATGTTTCTTTTCTTATCAATACTAATTATATTTCGATTCCATATTAATGTTTGAAATATCAGCCATCAAGATGATAGAACGTTAAGAACAGGTGTTAATGGTGAATATCTGAGACACAGTAAATATATCGATATATATATATATTGTAACGTGGATCAATGGTAGGATATGTACGTACTACGTCATCGTTTGACCATTTTTCGCTCGCTTCAAAGGTAAAATGTGTTTATATTATTGGAAATCGTTAAAAATAGCAAAATATGATGTAGCGCACCAAAGATTAAGTGCACGGATGATTTGCAGATATACTGGATAAATGATCTAGAATGCAATGACGTTATTCAGCACAAAAACTACGAAAAATAATTGTTAACGTTATTTCTGTAATCACGTCGTTGGCACAACACCGAAATATCTCGACGTCCTAAATATCTACGTTGGTCCAACAATTCATATAACATGGGTTTTATTGTTCGTTGGACCAATGGTGGTCCAACATTGGTATTCATGTCTATTTTCTTCTTTGTTGGGCCACTGTCGGCCCAATGTCTGATGTGAACCCATTAATATTAATTAATGGCCCAACGTTGGCCCAACGAAGATGTGCCGCTGACGGATATCCGCCGTTGGCCCAAATGATGTCTGCTATCTGGGGGATAGCATCCCTGAATAGACTAATGAAGAATCAGTGCATACATTTAGCACTGTATGTCTTTATTTTGTACACGTTCATAACCCTTTATTTACATCAAAGACCTATACATACGTGTATGTATAGGTCTTTGTTTACATAAAAGTTAAATATTTATATATAAAGCAATCGAGTTGCATGACGTCCTATATATAATACACATACATACTAAATACTTTCGTTTCATAAAATTTTGCAGTATGGGCGATGATTTTACACCGATTAAAGACACGGGCTGCAACTTTTAGCTTTGACAAACCTTTAACACGTGGAAAAAAATTGTTTATGACATTATTATTAATTAAGATGCAAATGGTTATAATGGAAGATTTTCTTGAAATTCTCCGGCCCAGTACGTGTTTATTTATTTATTATTATTCATATTTTAACTATTTCTAAAACATGGTACATAGGAAATATATTACACAAAATGGGCATATAAAGTTACAGTGTTCAACAACAACAAAAAAATATTACTGAATATACAAATTGAGACTGTAAAATTATTAAAGTAAATAACATCGGTAAAAAATTGGAACCATGTCAAAAACGTTATTAAAATACGAGGATAACACAAAAAAGGAAGTAAATCCTTATTTCCATTGTAGTCCTTTATAAAATTATTTGTAAATAACCAAGAAAACAAAAACAAATCATATTAATATGAAAAAATATTATAAATTTATCTTAGGGATAATTATTATCACAGAATAAATTACTATCACAGAATTTACCTCATTATTGATATTTAAAATGTGTATAAAAACAACTTCAAACACTAGCAAGCAGATGGGCTTCGACGGTGGACTTGAACTGAGGGAGGTTCTTAACTTCCCTTATATGCTGTGGCATTTCATTCCAGAGGGAGCAACTCTGATAAGCAAATGATCGTTTAACAAAACCCGTAATCTTGGGTAGACAGAATCTTCTATTGTCTGTAAATGAATCACTGGAAGCATCAAATGAACCTAGTGGAATAGTTAAGAACTGAACTAAGTGGAATGAAATGCTCATTTAGGTAACCGGGTGCTCTACCACTGTAGATTTTGAACACATGACACAACATGATTTGATCAACCCTTTTTGAGACAGGTAACCAGTTCAGCTTGACAAAATGACTTTGATCAATATGAGCTCTTACTTCTAGATCTAACACAAATCTGATAATTTTGTTTTGGGTGGCCTATAGCTGTAGCTTGTTCCTAAGTTCCCGAGTCAAGCTGTTATACCAAACTGAACAACCATAGTCAAAATGACACTGAAGGGATGTTGCTAATAACCTTTTAGAATGTGGATTAAGGAACTTATACTCTTCCTATACAAGAACTTCAACTTAGCATTACCTTTCTTGATATTTGACTTAGCCATAGAATCAATAGTGTGATGTCAATAGCTTCAATATGTCATTGAGGATTTCCATATTTTAAATTTTCATTATTAAATATTTTTCCATGCATATTTTCGATTCTAAACACAGTCCTCACACAGTGAATTTTCTTCCATTAGGCAGATTATTGAGTTTGTTTATCCTCGCAACCGGGATAATCCCATATGTGCGAGCTTTCACTATTTTTACATTTTTACTATCTTTATGTATAGCCTATATATATATATATATATATATATATATATATAATGAAAAATAACTAACATTCCATAGGTATTATTATATATTTAAATTGCCGACCGGTTTCGTCACTGACTCATCAGGGCATTAATGATAAATAAATTATTAATGCCCTGATGAGTCAGTGACGAAACCGGTCGGCAATTTAAATATATAATAATACCTATGGAATGTTAGTTATTTTTCATTATTAATTTGCTTGACTCGGATATATTTTTTAACATTTTATATATATATATATATATTATCAAGGACTTATATACATACATGGATTCGCAACTTCCGTATTAACAGTTTAAAGTAGTCAAATCCCGCGATAATAAGACGTGAATCAACGGGAATACAAGCTATTGTTTACAAAGCGAAAATACGAAAATATCCGTGATAATCCGAATGATAATAACAGCGAAAACATCTGTGGTATTCCGAATGTTTAATCTCGGAGACGAAAGGATTATACTAGATGTCCGCCATCTTGGAATTTAAAATGTTCGACTGATGCCTTTTTCAATGCTTATACTTAGACTTTGTGGATTATAAATGTATCTCAACATCTTTAAGGAATTTGTTGCATCCTTTACCAATTTCCCGTACCCAATTGCCAGAGTTTTTTTTAGTATAATCAAATTCGTAAACACCCAAATACAGCTGTCGGACATTGCCGAGTATATAGCAATGCATTGTGGGATCGCCGAACGATATCGTTTGATCTATTTTTAGCAGTTGCGAATCCATGTATGTATATAAGTCCTTGATATTATAAAAAAAAATATACTTAAAAATTTACTATATAAAAATATAACATACATATTTAGGCTATTTTAAGTGAAAGTTTGTGTGTGTGTCTATATTTAAACTAATTTAAGTGAGATATTAAAGAAGAACTATTTTCAGTATGAGTTTTACTATTTTGAGGACATTTTTAACTAATTTAGTTTCTAACTGTATTCATATATAACTATGCGTAGTTCTTCTATCATGATATTACGATTTTATAAATAATATAGCTATGTTATGGCGTATAGCTATTTTGGATAATATTTTAAACAATTCTATATTAAATCATATGGGACTTTAGTAATATAATGTTCTTCCATGTTTGTTTAATATAGATATAAATTAATAATATCTATGTGCCATCCACTGATAACGATGCCGGCTAATGTTGGCGTTTAGTCCCTACCTTTTCGCTGTTTGGTATTTCCTGGTTACATGACGTCACTTCCTTTGATACATACAAATAAAGTTTGGTGGGGGAATAATTTCTGTTATAAATTTCTAAGTTTATTGGATAATTGTAGAAAACAGGAAGTAGTACTCGCTCTTAAGTATCTCTTAATGTATTTGACCGTTGTTTAAAACCCCTTATTTTATTGCCTTTGTTGATAAAACAGTTGATAACTGCAAAAATGATGGTCTCACAGCGTCAACGAAGGACCAGGGAATTTACTGGTCCAACCCCCAGCTCTGTTGCTATCGTAAGTACTTACTTTGGTTCAATAATTTTTGTTTGTCGCTAAATAAATTGAAAATTGCAAAGAATTAACTTGATATTTTTTTGTTTGGTACCGATCGAAGTTTATGAATGACATCGGTAAATGTTGCATTGCCTCAATTTAATTACGTAACAGCTTTCTAAAAATAGACATAAAAAGAAGGAAGCCCTGGTGATTTTGTTTGTTTAGATGCTAGGTGGCGTCATTAATCCTCTTTATGAGATTTGTAAATTCTGCGATATTAGGGATACCATGGTATTACCAGAAATGACTATAATGGCATTTAATATCAGTATTGTATTCAAAAGCTAAATATTGTTTAAACATTTTCTTTCCCAAAAGTACTGCATTCTCAAACAAGAAGATTTTGCATTTCATATTTTTCATAGGCATCTAAATGTCTTTGCAACAATGAGCGCATTCAAAAGGAATATATCCGAAAGTGTGACTGATTTCTGATGCTCATATTCATAATATGCATCTTTTATTCTTTTTGTCTGCAAATGCTGATTAAAATCTTAAATCCACTAATTGATGAAAATGAACATTTTTTGTGTCACATTTCCTGTTTTGCAAATACATCCTTGATATTTTCAATTACCGGTAGTTTATTGTTTGTGATAGCAAAAGCCTAGCTATACATCCACCTTATTGAATCTTGACTAGTTTGAATGTAGGTCCCTCTCAAAAAGTTATTGCTTCTCATTAGGAAATGTACAGCCTGATACAAGTTGTTGAGATATATACTTATTCTGTTACATGTGCCAAACTTTATTTCCTATTTATGTTATGATGACCATGCTAATGAACTAAATTTTAGTGTAATGAAATATATTTTAATTTCTAGGATCACTGCTGCATTATTATGATGATATATAAACATGTTGTATGATATATTTACCCCTCACCAAATGGAAGTATGCAATTGTCTAAACAAATGATTTAATTACAGATGGCAAGGCCCCCAAACAAAAGGCCACCAGAGTACTTGATTTTAGAAAGAAGGAAAAAGGAAGACATGCTTGCTGCCAACCAAAGAAATACACAGAATATTGAACTGAATGATTTAAAAAATGAATGGGAGAGATGGACAGATAGAAAACACAAGATCAATACATGTAAACAAAGAGTTGAATCAATGATGCAAACCAATCAATTTGCTCTTGAGGACAGGAGGGAAAGGTACTTTATACTGGGCTTATGTAATTGTGATGCAATTTACATTACCGTAATCCAAATAGATCTTGTCTCAGCTTACAGAATAATTAATGATGAAAAAAAATTACCAAAATTGTCAGCATAAAATTTCGGAAAGGAATTATTACTTTTCAGATTTTAAACATTCATTGTCAAAGCAGGGTGTTGGTAGTTTTGTCACCCATGTGGCAATTCTCTACGTAAGCTTGAGTATTTAAAGAAAAGTAGGGTTTAGCATTGGCGTAACAATTAGGTCGAAGTTTTGCGTGCAACTTCTTGTACAACTTCATATATCTCATTAACCACTGAAGATATTTGGTACTTCACATGTACCTTTGAGATGATAATTAGAGGTCACTGTCCAAAGTCCATTGTAACTCTTATATGGGTAGATTTTGACTGAATTATCACCTTTTGTGAACTTAGCAAATTTCTTGTTTTGCATGCACCGTCTATCTTTAAAACTACAGAAGGAGTTCACTTGAAACATGTATCTTTGTGATCATAACTGAAGGTTACTGTCCAAGACCCATAACTCTGAAATGGATTTTGACTGAATTATGACCCTTTGAGAACTAAGAAAATTCATGGTTAAAGTTTTACATGCAACATCAATCTTTGAAACTACTGAATGTATTAATTTGTAACTTGATACTTTGTATGTCTTCAGAATGATAAATTTTTTTTGAAACAATTCTTTTGCATTCAGAAAATCAAGCCCTTATTCCCATCTATAGTCTAACTCTTGAAATTTGTCCTTAATCTTAATTGTAGGTATTCCTATTTGAGAACTTAAAAGATAATATTATTGTTAACCATTTTCTTCTTCCATTACCAAGTATGAGAATAGTTGAGCTGCTGTCCTACTGACACTGACTGCAGTCTGCGAAATTAGCAGTTGCCCTGTTGTCCGGGACAACCAATTTTTCATTCGGACAACCAAAATTTTGGTTCGGACAATCAAGTTTTCATTAATTAATCAAAGCAAAAGCAGCTAAAATTTCTGTTTCGGGCAACCACATTTCAAACCTTAATTTCACAGACTGTGTCTGACAAGCTTATGTTTTATCATTTTGTCATACTCTCATTTTTGTCATATTGCTGAAAAGCACAATTTTCATATTAATGTAAAACAACTCTGAAATCCCAGACCACCCACTTAAAACTGTGAATTTTAACCCTGGATGTGGCACATGTTCTATATAATGATTTGGTTTAAGACATTGATTGTATGATCGTTCATCCTTCATTGCTGACAATTCATGTCGAGTAGCTACTCACTGAGAACAAAGAAAGTACTGGTATAGAATCACGGAAATGGTATGGGTGTCATCTGGCCGGTATATAATTGAAATAATGATGGAAACCTGAAAGAAAAATCTGAAATCTTAATGCAATTACCTTTCATAATGTATACAAAATATCTTCCACAACAAATATCCCTTTAGTGCTGTACCAATGAGATCAGAGAATGTTAATATGGATGTCAAAATGAGACTGGAAACAATGTAAAATGATGGCCATATAATTTACTTGACTCATCCTGGTATCTTTAAACCTTAAATAGCAATCAACTTAGCTACAGGTAGTTCACTCTAATCTGATTCAAATATTGTTAGACTGTATTTGAAAATTCCACATTTAAGGTTAAGAGAAATGTTGCAAGCTGAAGAGCAGGAATATCTATATGAAATGGAAGCCAAAGAGGAAACAACTCTTGAGCGACAAGCCAAAATGAGAGAACGTGCTCGTTCACTAAAGGACAAGCGAGAGAAGGAACGACTCACATATGTACAAGACATGTATGATCAACAGTTCAGGTAGGAGACTATTCAATGTTTTTTTTGTAAGTAACATTGCAGTCATATCAATGTGTGTCTAATCCACTTCCCATTGCCATTAGCAGGTGATATTACATTTAACAATCCCAATATTGCCACTTATAATACCATATATGGTTAAGTAACAGAACTTCAAAATTTCATTCTTACTTGTGATATCTGTCTTCAAAAATTGTTTGTTTAGTTATGTTACTATAAAATTCCAATATCAGTACTGAATAGATGTGGTGACATCACATGGTCGATTATTGGATTGTACATTTGTACATAAATAATTTATACTATTGGTACAGTTTCTCAAATGGATCCATGCTTGCAAGAAAACTTATTTTCTCTTCAGGAAAAAGCTCAATTCATTTATAAAGTTTACGAACATTCTCTATTTGTTCAAAGAATTTATAAATCTGAGTCCAAAGTAAAAAATATGCATGATTAATTTAAAAATGTTGTATTTATATCTAGAGGGAAGTAAGGAGTTCAGCATATACAACTAAACTGCCTTAGCAACATTATATTTTAATGAGTGTGTGAATGCTTCTAAATGTTTACTTCTTTATACAGAAACCAGTGTGAGGAATTAAGATCTACTCTTTCAAAGAGACAACAAGATGAGGTGTGTGTGGAAAGACTTGAACAGATTCGTATTAAGGGAGAAATTGAAGAAGAGCGCATGCAGGATGAAAAAATGTATGCTAAACTTTGGGAGGAAGATATGCTTGCCAAGGCAGCTAGAGAAGAACGTGATGCAAAGGCTGCTCATGAACGTAATGCTGAAGTATTAGCTGTACTCAGGAAACAGATGGCTGCATTGGAAGAAACCAAAGAGGAAGCCATAAGGCTGAAGGAAGAAGAGGCCCAACTTTTGGTATGTGTGATTGTCTGAATTCAATGTATTGCAGCTCAAGTTGTTTAAAAATTATTTTATTTTATACAGAGGTGAACATGATCCATAATTAGTTGATTGAATGAGCAAATGATATTAAGCACTTTCAGTTTAATAATTTTGAGTAGATATTGATTCCCTGTTGGCACCAATTTTCAGATCAAATGAGAATCCAAACATTTACCTCCTGTGGTCTTTTTGAGTGATTTGTTAAAGAAATGAACCTTTTCATTCATGAATATAATTTTTTTAAATATATTTTGAAAATTTCATTAAACGAAATTCATATAATATATACTCATTCATTATATAATTTATAGCAGTTCAAAGTTATCAAAATGATGAAGTCTGGTGAAATTTAACCATGTGCAGTATTTTACAATACTTTTTCCAACTTTAATCATGTGGTCTAAGGTTTAATGCTTAGATGTAGGAGTCTGGCCAATTTATTTGTATTATTTGTCAAAACCTCATGACATTGTAATCTTATTTTATTTGAAATAATGCAACATGTTTGGTGGGGTTTTTTTTCAGAGAGAACAGAATGCTTTAAGAGCATTAGAAGAACAGAGAAAGCGTGAAGACAAGATACGCCAGCAAAGACAGACTAGGGATATGCTCGATATGTCTTTGCAGGTTTGTAGTGTTCATTGAATCGATCACTCGTTCTATACATAGCGTGACGTCACTACGTTTGTCTAACCTCTATACATAAAACTGATTACTATCCACATTTAGATAGTTATACATACGCTAAAAGTATAGTTCCGCGGATGGATTAAAAATGTCAAAACAACCATATCGGTTGTATGTTATTAACAAAATTTGTTTAGTTATGTAAAATGAATACGTTGTATCATTTCTATTCTTGTGCTTTCGTCAGTAGCACTAATTATTCAATGAAACGCAATGTTGAAGTACGCTTGGCTCCAATGTGTACCATACGGTGACGTCACGCTATGTTATTGTTTATAATTTCCATTTTGTGAGTAGTTCCTGCAAATACCCAGAATGCCCCGAGCAGAATAACACAGGTCAGTGCATAGCGCTACCGTAGTGTACACATTGTTGATCACTAGCCTTTGAATGCATTTGTTAAAAAGGTTTTCCTTAGCAACAGTAGGTTGTATTTTTTCTGGCAGCCCATTTATGGCCCAGTGTTCAGTGCCTTGGTCGAGCAACCTAGTTCTAATTTTGGTTGCAGCTGGCCATACCTATCTATGAAAATTTGACAAAAGTGCTGATTTTTCTCCATATGTGGATAAATTGTTACCTCCTTATGGAAGAATAAGTTAGTACTGATTATAAAAAAGTCCAAAAAAACTAGCAGTGGCGGCAAAATCAATTGTCCAGGTTGTCCTGCAGTCTGTACGGACCAATGCCATCATTTGTTACTGAAATATCATAGTAAAACTGTGATAAGCCCACTGAAACAATGAAATGAAACAAAATGTATTTTTCCTGTATGTACAGAAAAGGCACACAAGGAATTTAATTGTATTAAATTGAGCAGGGCAGTTAAACAGGGAGCCTTCAGTATGTTTTGAATATTGAGCATGTCAACTTATAAAGCAGTCAAATTCTTCCTCAAAAAGTAATCTGAAACTTTGCGTTTTATATCCACAGCTGAAAATGAAGAAGAAGGCTAAGGAAGAACAAGAAGAATTAGCTTTTGACTTGAAGATGCTGGAACAGTTGTTGGAAGAATCACGAAATGAAGCTATGGAACAAATTCAGAGAAAGGTGAGAATGAATTCAGTTTTATTCTATGTAGACTTTTCTCACACTGGTATCTCAGTCTGCTGTCATAAAACCCTTATTTGCTTGGTATCTACTTATTTTTTACATCTCATGCCAATTCTTCATCTTCTCGACGATAGCTCACTTCATGTTAAGATTTAATTATGTTCTTCATTATTACAGAAAGAGTTAAGAGAGGAAGATCGTCGCTACAGAGAACATCTGAAACAGATGTATGAGGAAGAGTGTATTCGTGAACGTGAGCTAGAAGCTCTTATTCAACAGGAAGTTGAACGTATGTGGCAGAAACGTCTAGCAGCCTGGAAGATGGAACGTGAAGCTCGCAAGAAGCTTTTACATGATGTACTGCAAGGCCGTGCTCAACAAGTACAGGACAGATGTAAGTACACCTTCCATTGCTTATCCCCCGTTAAATGATTTTACTCTAATTACTCATTTTGAGACTTTTCTTACAAATTTTGGACACTGGTTGTCTGAAGTTGTTCTGTTATTTAATTACTGTAGTTTCATTTATTTCCGTTGGGCACAATTTTCGTGGTTTTTACTAAAATGGCTATTTCGTGGGGACATAAATTCGTGGATTTTGTTTTTTGAAAAACAATTCCCATTCTCTGCATTTTAATTCGTGGGGATTTGATTTCGTGGATAAGCCGACCCGCGAAATCCACTAAATTAAATCCCCAACGAAAATTAATGATTCCACAGTGCTTAGTACACTTAAGGATAACAGACACCTATAGATACAAACTTTTTTCTTCATGACAATCTCTACAGGACCTGTGCATTTTAAGGTCAGTAGGTCAAAGGTCAAGGTCACCTGAGGGGCATTGTTGATAATAGAAAACAAATATTTTCTGACTTCACACCTTGATTAAAGATGTTACATCCAAAGGGTGAGATAGTTGAAGTAGTGGCATGCTACTATCCCAGTGACTCAAGACATTGATTACAGTATGCTGACACTACAACATAACACCACTACACTACAACATAACAGTGTTGTATCTTCTTATTGAATTCAAATCCTGATTTTCAGGTCTCCTCTGAATAATTGTCTCCTTATGAAGATATTGATCACATTCGATCATTTAATAAGACCAACAAATCACTGAATGATAGGCAATGAGCATAATTAAATATATTTTCTCTCCATTCTGTGATCGACCTTTGTTTATAAGTTTGGCTGCATATATAGAAAAAAAATGCAGTTACAATACAGTGTTCAAATTTCTACTTAAATACTTATAAAATGATATAATACTAGTTCGTATATTTTGGCGATATTGGCGGTCATCATGGGAACCGCCAAATCTAGACCGCGTCAATATAAAACCACGCCAATTTTATTGTTATGTCTTGCTAAAGGCGGTTGCGCCGAAACGTAGACAAATGATGAAATAATACTAGTTCGTATATTTGTGTTTTTTGTTGTATAATCCAAATTAATTTACTTAAATACTTACATTGGCATTGGTTATTTTTGCTATTCCAGTGGCTCAAAACGTCGTACGCCAGCAAGCAGCTGAACAAGAGCGTCAAGAACTTTTGAGAACAATCGAAGAGAATCGTCGTCATGAGGAAGAATTGGCTGTAAAGAATAAGGCCAAACATATGCAGTACCAACAAGATTTACGTGGACAGATTGAACACAATCAAAATCTCCAGAGATCCCAGTTTGAACGTGATGAACAGGAGTACCTTAAGGGTATGCAAGCTGAAAAAGAATATCAAGTTCGTCTTAAAGCTTGTTTAGATAATTCTGAATATGAAAAGATTCACCCCATGAGACGTGCAATGGCACAAAGAAATGCTTAAACTGTAAATAGAACACTCATTATTTTTCTACACATGTACCCCCCCTGTTGTTTATGGATATTCTTTCATTGGATTTATAAAGCTGCATGAACAGTCTGATGTTAAAAGTCTTACATCATGGTAAATATTATGACATTGGAGAAATAATCATGAATACTATCAGGTATAGGACATACTTGAAGCTATATGTTACATCAATTGACTATAAAAACAGGAAAAGAACTGGTGTTTTTATTTATTCGCTTTAATTTTAATCAATGTTTTTGTTGTTTGAATTTGTTATATTTCTGTTTGAATCATTGTATTTCATAGTGAGCAAGACATGTATAATGTTCATGCCAGTAGAATTTCTCATAAACCCTTTCAACTGAAAGTTCTATTTAAGCATTATAATGACATACAAAGGAAATTAATTCCTTAATTTAGCTTGAAGTGATGAATTTAAGCTAAATTTATGTAAGCATGTTGCGAATGATTTCAGATTAATTTCATACCAAGGAGACTGGTTTCCAAGAACAAAATTTTATAATTATCTATGTCCCGACAGTTTTTCCTTTTTAATTTTGAATGAAAAATGTATGAATGAATAGTGTTATAATTAAGTTATGAGAAACTTTTTCAAATGTCTGATACGTACATATTGACAGGTAAATATTACCATATTATATGTAAGCTAATTATGTAGATTTAAAAATAGATAGGAATTGACATGCATGTGTGTAGAATGACACCATTGTTGATATGGTTGCATGTATGATTTAACATGATTTTGTTACGCAGTGTTTGAAAAAATTGGACAAGTTGTCTAATCTGAAAAATGGACCATTCTCGTTATCCAATTTATTTGCATGGAATGAATAATGTTTTCCTTAAAAGCTTTTTATGAGTAGCCAGTACTAACCATTAGGACCGAATGATGTTGATTTTGGATATGAAGATCAATTGTATTGATGTATTAGTTGAGAAAGTAAGTTTATACTGGTACAAGATTTTTATTGTAAATGTCACTAACCTGATGACTGATAAGCATCTTCAAGTGTAATATACCGGTACATACATCTAGATATCAAATAAGTCTGAGCTATTTGTATAGGCTGTGTTCTAAAACCTGCAGTTTCTATCACTTTCATTTTACGGTTTTAAGTACAGTCAAACCTGTGAATAAAGGCCATTCTTAGGAAAGACAAAATGGGGACTTTATTGATATGTGGCCTATATTTAGAAATAATTTGTCCTAAACAGTCAATGAGTTTTTTTAAAAGAATGGCCTAAATTCGCAGGATGGCTTATATTAGCAGGTTTATACAGTGTCGCCATCTAGAAGAAGACATTTTCAGTGTAATTCATAGAACAAAAGTTCCATTCATATCAATGTTGTTTGTGACCACTAAATATTAATATTTGTTATTGTTATAAAGCACAACTGGATTAGCAGATTAACTTGACTGTGGACGTGGCTTCAGTTTTCTGTTTTCACTGCAAATGTTTAATTTGAAATTATCATGAGTAAAAAAAGCATAGACTTTTTAATTAGACAATGCAGCAAAGTTTTTTCTGTATCATGCGGCATTGAGTCATTGGTCATAAAAATCTTAATTTAGACTTGCCTTCTTATTGGTCTTTTTAATTCAGCACTCATGACTTACCTATTCAGTGATGTATTTTTTAAATAATCTAAATAAGTAGTGATAATGTGCTAGAAGTCCTCCACAGTTATTGCTTGTTTCTTGACATTTCAACTGAAGCTGGAGTTGAAATATAATTGCCTGTCAAACACTTATTCAGTGTTACTACATTTGAAATGTACTGCATGTTTGCTAAGACTCAAAACTATAAAGCTGGAAATTTTATATATTTTGCATTTCCATGTAAATATTCCTTCATATTTTGTTAACTTTGTGTTTGATTCAATGTTTTAAAAAACTGAATAAATTATTGTTCGTATTATCTGAGTTACTGTTTATCACCTACCTGAGCATTTAGTAAGAGTCATG
The DNA here is from genome assembly GCA_964023205.1 of Lutraria lutraria. Lineage (NCBI taxonomy): Eukaryota > Metazoa > Mollusca > Bivalvia > Venerida > Mactridae > Lutraria > Lutraria lutraria. Next base: position 27,112,140 of record OZ026845.1, on the reverse strand, counting down.
TCATAAGAAAATATGATTATTGATATATTTTTTTTTTTTTTTTTGATGAAATTGAATTACGGGCTTGAAATGAAATACTTGGCTCAGGGGACCTCTTTCAATTTGTAATAAGATTCCAGATGTTCTTTGTAAACAGTTGCTTTTTATGAAACCATACTAGCTGTACACTCTTAATTTAATTTATTTGTTTGGATACCATGAATTCAGTCTTACATGAAAAACTTCAGAATATATCCTGGGTCCGTATTCAGAAAGTATCTTTTGATTTTCTTTAACTTAAGTCGAAATTTTTACTTAAGTGTAATTTTTTTCATGGTAAAAGTTTGTAAACCAGTCATCAAAAGTGTGAAAATGAATTATCATTTTCATAATAGGCATCTTTAGAACAAAGATAAAAACATATTATTGTGATTTCCTCCTTTATATTAGTACAAAGGAGTTCAGGAAAAATGTCGAATTTAAGGAAAAATATGATTTAAGTTAAAAAATTACTTAAGATGCTTTGTGAATACGGACCCTGTCCTGAATGGAAATCATTGTAGCAATGTGGAATCCGTAGCATCAAACACCAGAGGGTTTTTGTCACATAGCGGTTGGTGACATAAAGAAAAACAATCCATGATCGTATAGTTAAGTTTAATCAAATCAAAATGTTCTTATTTTCTCTCTCATTTTTTTCCTTACACACACAAGACAATTAGTTTTATGGTATCTAAAAATGTCATTGACAGCAGTGGGCGTTATCATCATTATCCAATGAAGTTTTCAGAACCACAAGTCTCCTGAACAATGAAATTATAGGTTAATTATCTGATGCAATACTAATTTGGAATGTCATGCTTTAATTAGACTTCCAAATGTAGCAAAAAGTTATCATTTTTCGTCGATCAATTTACAATAATTATAAACTTTTAACAAAGTTACAGTATAATGTAAACATCCCAAAATACCAATTAGTGTATTGACCACATCTGTGGTATGCTGACTTAAGTTGTTTACAGAGACTTAATTGTTCTACTGCCAATACATACATGTTAAACGTACTCTTGTCATTATTAAAATACAGACTTGTATACAAATTTATGTCTCCCTAATTAATTATTAAATCAATGATAATTATAGAAAATAATATGGGTATGAGAGTCACTATGTTATATCTTACGTATGTGACAAATATTTTATGTTGATGTTGCTTGAAAGTCTTTTTGCATGAGTGAAAATGTTTTAACCTAGATATAAAAAAAACGTAAATTCCTGCGGAAACAGTAGAATTTGATTTTTTCATGAATTTCACTTTTTCATACAACACGTCTTCCGTACGTGATTTCCAGATGAGTGAAAGCAGTGCGGGTCGTACAGGGACTTATATATATGTTCGTAAGTGGCTGTAACTGAACATTTAAATATCAATTGTATAAAGGCTAAGTATGGTGCATATGTAAGACGGGCACATGGTGAATCAGTATACATGCTAATAGAGTTGAGGAAGTATGTACATTGATGTGCTTGCACTACGAAATTGCATTTACAAATGTATCTAAAAACTATCAGAAAATTGGAACCGATTAATCGCAGAACAATCCCAAATGGACCGTACATACACTGTCTCAGTCTCAGAGACAGTGTATGTACGGTCCATTTGGGATTGTTCTGCATGGCGGCCATGGCAAAACGCCTTTTGCCATGGCAAAGACAGTTTTTCTTTGCATTTTGCAAGAAATCTAGTAAAGATAGAAACACGGGACAATTTTTTAATAAATAACTAAATGCTACAATTTAATAATGTATTTGTTTCTCAAAAGCGCGTAAAAGTGGGGGCTGTATTTGCCAAAGACCGGCGCAGCAAAAATAAACCGGCGGAGGTTCTCTATATAACTGATATCAGAATAAATTGTTCAGTTACACACACTAACGAACATAGACAAGTCTCTTTACAATTCAAATTGCTTACAGTACGATTCCCATGACACGTACCACGTGCACATTGCTAATGACAATAACCCAACACGTAATTATAGCATGATACAGTATAGCCTTAAATTGGTGCAAAATCTAAAGCCATGTACGGCTTGTTTCATTTAAGTAGCCACCTAGTGAAATGCGAATACCAATTGCTGTAATTGCAGAAAACTGATATAGGTCAGCGAACTTTGAGTAGATATATATCCATCACATGGCAAGACACCACTGTACAAGTAATATCTGAGCATCAATACAAAACATACGAAGTACTAGTACATTGTTGCTATTTTTTGTTGTAACTGAAAGAGACAAACATCAAGTGATATCGCAAAGTTTTGTAGTTCATACACTCAGTCATCACGTCCTATGGTCATATACTCAGTCATCACGACCTACGTTCATACACTCACAATGAGAATTAATTTGATGTCTAACAGCTCTGACTGGAGGATTTGTAATTAACAGTGGATCATATACAAGTATGTGGACACTGCGCATTCGTTGCACACATGTACCGATTTGTCCACATCTTATCTCCGCATGGCTGAAGATGATAAAATAGATCAAAGTTAAAACATAGAAAATACTTCAATAATAAAACAATCATATTATCAAGGGCTACTTATTTTCCGACCAGTTTTCTACGTCACTTATATTTCAACATTGTAATGGAACCACGCCAGTATAAGAACATTTATGTCCCATATATGGTACGTACATTGTACGAATGGGGGTCAGAAAGGCCCACTTCCAGAAAGGCCCAATACCGAAAAGGCCCAGTACCAGAAAGGCCCATACCTAAAAGGCCCACATAATGATGATTAACTATAATGATAAATATATATATTTTTTTTGTTGTATGATTCTACTACTTCGCATTCGGGATGACTTAGTTGTTGAAATCTTTATCCGATATCCGAATTATGTTTAAATTCCCGTTTTCCGGTGTAACGTTTTCAAGCTCCCCCTTTTTCAGGTTAACCCCCGGTAACTTTAAAATGTTTTCAATGTACCAGCCCCGGTAACATTAAAACGTTTTCAAACTCCCTCCCCCGTTTTAATAATCCCCCCTTTCCTATGTTGATTCTTCATGGCGAAAACGTTTATATTTCAGGTTATAATTCATACTAAATGATTTACAGTCAACATGGATTTTTCAAAGCGCCCCCGGGGTAACCTGAAAATGTTTTCAGATTACCGGGTAGGACATTTGAAAAATGGCGGGGGTAATTTCAAAACGTTTTAATTGTACCCCTCCCGGTAACTTAAAAACCTTTTCAAGTTCCCGGGGGTACTCTGAAAACGTTTTAAAGTTACCGGGGAGGGGTAACTTGAAACGGGCGGAGCTTGAAAAAGTTACACCGGTACTGACCGTGTTAACAATAACAATGATTTAATTCAGGTTTTGATTTGAGGTTTGTTGCTTAACACTTTCTTAATAATTTGCAATAGTAGTTTTATTGTCTGTTATGAATTCCTTCTTTTTTATCATAAATATATTATAATTTCAGTCTATAAATTTGATATATATTACAATTAAAACAGAAAAGTGGGCCTTTTCGGTCACAAAATTGGGCCTTTCTGGTACCTTTATTAAGTGGGCCTTTCTGGTATGGGCCTTTTCGGTGCGGGCCTTTCTGGAAGTGGGTCTATCTGACCCTTTACCCATTGTACATGTATATGATGAGGTCTATATTTACAACTGTACTACTGGTTGCCATGCAATAAACTGAAACTTCTATTTCATTCTTTGAGAAGCTATTATTAAGGTCCCCCAGTAGCCACATAATTATAATGTCTTGCTCATCTGTATCCATGATTAACTTGTTAACAAGGAAAATACAAATATTTTTCTGCCAAATTTTATTTAAATATATTGAGAATTGTTTAACTAATCTTGGTCAGGGACAACATGAAAAAGAGTTAGCATTTTTTCCCTCTATCATCTAGCTTACATAATGAACAAAATCCCACAGACGGTAGTGACGAACCTACGATAGTAAGATTGCAATGAATTCGATAAAAATAAATATTCATAATTTAACCTAAAATTGCCTTAAATGAAAATTAAATATCATAGAATTCGACACCGTTCAACTGATATAATACTATAGTACTCTACGTTTCGGTGAATGCGAACCACATTCACAAAAAAACTAATAAAACAATACGGGCGAATTCTTCAAAACAAAGTATGCATCGCTTTCATGTATATATTTTTGCACAAAATGAGACAAAAATTAAGTTCCTAGCTCAATCAGTTCCAGATAAATATAAATCGAATCCCATAAATACACCCGTGAAAAGGAGATCTGGGTCCGTATTCACAAAGATCTTAAGATTTTCTTTAACTTAAGTCGAAATTTTTACTTAAGTGTAAATTTGTTTCATGGTAAAAGTTTGTAAATCCGTCATCAAAAGTGTGAAAATGAATTATCATTTTCATAATTGGCATCTTTGGAACAAAGATAAAATCATATTATTGTGATTTCCTCCTTTATATTAGTACAAAAGAGTTAAGGAAAAAGTCGAATTTAAGGGAAAAAATAACTTAAGTTAAAAAATTACTTAAGATGCTTTGTGAATACGGACCCTGCTTTAATCACAATTAACATACGATTCCTAACTCGATGATCAAGATCAGTACTCCATTATTATTGTTACTCCGTCATAATGGATAAACTACATCGTATATCTCAAGCCTTCATTAATACAGGAAACCACATTAAGTTGTGCCTACATAATCTTGCTAAATACAGGGTGTCCCAAAAAGAAAGGTAACACTTTCATACATGTTTAATGACCCTTTAAATTGAAGATGAATACATAATATTTATATAGATATGTAGATGAAAGATGTAAGTTTTTTGTGTCAGACAACCTTATAAATATCTTCAGAATTTGCAATTAAATACAAATTTGAAAACAAAAGTGCATTTTTCATCCTTGACATAGTTTTAGTAATTTATGACGTTTCTGAGGTGACGACCTTTCATCCTCTTTCCATAATCGTGCGTGTATGGTAAGTGAGGAGGATGAAAAGTCGTCACATCAAAAACGTCATAAATTACTAAAACTATGTCAAGGATGAAAAATGCACTTTTGTTTTCAAATTTGTATTAAATTGCAAATTCTGAAGATATTTATAAGGTTGTCTGACACAAAAAAACTTCATCATCTGCAATTAAAAGGGACATTAAACATGTATGAAAGTGTTATCTTTCTTTTGGGACACCCTGTACATGATGTTAGTTGTAACAAACTTAAGTTGTTTATTGATACTTACGTGCAAACTCCTTCGTGTACGTACTGTAATGAGCTGCTGGAGGTGACTACGGTCATATCGATGTTATTAACAAGTATAGTCTTTGGCGATGTAACATATAAATCACTGAAAGTAATACAACATAATGTATATTATACATGTATACCAATGTCTAATCATGAGTGATAAGTTGGTAAATATTGATAAGTTTAGAAAACCCATGTCGTGTTTTAGAATACGAGGGATGTTCGATATGTAATGTGTTGTACTACTAGTATAACACGAAAACAGTATGCACGATTTCACTAATATTGATACGTCTGGATGGCTCTATTCAATACCTTTACAATGGTATATACATGTAAATGAATATTAAGTTCAACACAAAATTGTCAAAAATCTTTATTTCTAGAGAGCCACTCGTTGACCTCTGTTGAAAAAAATGGTTGGAAAGCGTGTTGAGAATTTTTAAGAAATTTGAGCTTACCTAAAACTTCGTAGAAAATTCGGTCATTCATTGAAGCTAATTTTTAAATAATTGGGGTAAGTTTGTGGGTCTCTTAAGGTATCTTATGTGACAGGTGTTAGTTGGTAAAAAGGTTTCTTGCACGGAGACAGTTAAAAATTCTGCAAAATTAGGACGACCGGTGACTGCAACAGGATTAACTAATGTCTCAGAAGTCAGGGAAATGATTGAAAGGAATGGCAGACATTCGATTCGTGATGTTACCGAAGCTGTTGGCATTTCACTATCGAGAGTAAATATCATTCTGAAAAGTATTTTTGAATTATAAAATATTAATGCCATATGGATACCCCTCTATTGACAGATGACCAGAAAGAGTACGCGTACAAATAACAAAACAATTGCTCAAAAAGTTTCCAAATTTCAACTATAAACAATTTGCAAACATTAATACTGGACATTAATTATATCAAGATAGTTAGGAAAACTTGAAACAAGATATGCCTTATCAAACGCAATAAACGGCCTGTGTTTGTCAAAAGGACAATGAGCAAAGAAGGCCATGTGACGGTGTAGCAAAACAAATGTCTATGCCGAATGACAAAAGTCAAAAGCGGCACAGGTCGGTATGATCGTGATGTTGTATTAAGAAAACTCAAGATATATTATCAAAAACGACCTGCAGTTTATGGCTTTCATCATGTTTGCCTACTCCATGATATTGCACCCGCATATTCATCTGGCATTGTAAACCAATTTCTGAAGTCGGGGAGGGTAACTGTCTTGTCGCACACACCGTACTCACCAGATATTGCTCCGTGTGACTTTTTCCGTTTTCAAAAACTGAAAAAGTTCTTATCTGGTCGCCGATATCACTCCAGACAAGCGCTTGGCTCATCTGTTTGTCAGTGTATTTGAGGTATATCCAAATCAGCCATCCGTGACGCATTTCAGAAATGTTTTCTTTGTATTTTGAAATATTTTGAGGGGATGGAAAGATATTTTGACCATTAAAGTCGGTTCTTTTTAAAATATTACACAAGACATATTACTTATCGAACATCCCTCGTATCTTCCCAGATAGATTACATACTTAGTACAGAAACTGGTAGACGGTAAAAACAAGTAGCAATGCCTTTTGATGAAAGAAAATGCATTTTGTGTCATGAATTATAAAATGAATTTCATGCATTAATAGAATATCTTCGAACAGTAAATAAAGAAAACGATAAACAAATAAATATTTTTTTTGAAAGACCAAATTTGCCAAAATTTATTTAATTATTAACTACACAAGCCAAACGTATAATACCATTGCCTAATCATGAGTGTTCTACAAAATCTGTTTATTAATGCCACTAATTAAATGATAGAAAACACGTTTATTTGATGTACTTTATCGATTTATGACTGTCAATTTTAATATGTGACCTTTGATTCTGCACTGACTTATTCACCAATGGTTATTGACACATGCTTGAAGATCTACGTTTGTACTTTATACTCCAATCGTGAAGAATTCAAATATTTGCCAAAAAAAGGATCATGGGAGATTCAAATATTCTAAGGCTGATCTCATTGGTGTAATTATTTGATTTAAACTTTTGTTTTTTAGTCATAAATGTTGAAAATGCGACAGAAAAAGAAGAAACAGTAGAATTATGTTTTTACTTACGTCTCACAACACGTATCGTTTTTTGTTGAGAAAGTTTGGACAGTGGCAATCTTTTTGGAAATTCTATTTTTCGGCCCAACTCTTGAAGAATCAGATTTCTTCGTTGGCTTAGTCGACAAAGATTTATTTGTTTCCTTGATTAAATCATCTACCTCATGTGTTGATAGAAACACGCCAGCAAATAACGCAGCTATGTCAATATCCCCTTCATTACTTGCACACTTCGGCGCTGTGAAAACAAAGGCCTAGAAATTCATTTCATTATTTTGTGTGCTTAAACATTAACAATCATGAAGAACAGTCAAAGTTCTAGATATGTTATTATCCTGTTTCTACATTGTTTTTAGACCTAATAAAGCAGTGGCTGGAAAATATAGCTTTATCCTGTCTCTAGGTCACGTGGTCTGCTTTATTTCGTCACTTTGTATTACTACGTGCTGTAACCTGCTCGTTATACAACTTGGTGTCCTTTTAATATCATACAATGATATAATGTTACACGAATAAAGTGGATGTTTTAATTCTAAACGTATTTTCTTGATTTTATATTCCAAATAGCATGGCGTTGTGTGTGACTATTTTATTGACGCGTCGTGTTGCCGAACGGTTATGAGGCTGTTTAACTTATTTCGTTGTATAAACATATATTTTGTAATAGAAATCGGATAAATCGAATACATGGTTGGTGTCGAGAGGGAGAAAGTTTATCTGGCTGGTTCAGCACGAAAGTTAAAATGCGCTCGCCAGAGACTCAATCATTTCCGCATTCTAAGCCTCACTGGATAAAAATTCTCCATCTCGGCACCAACCATGCATTGTCTATATCTATCAGCAGTATGCTGACATCATATCTGACCTCTGTAAATATTGATAAGTTTAAGAAAATACATTTCGTGTTTTATAACATCTTGCCATAGATTAAATATAGAAACAGGAAGATGTCAGTAAAAAAACAGTAGCTGTTTCTTTTGATGTAAGAAAGTGTAAAGTCTATCATGACTTAGAAAATGAATTTCATGCGTTATTAAAATGTCCCCTACAGATACTGTAATTTAAGAAAACAATTTATTAAATAGAGATTTTTGGAAAAGACCAAATATGCCAAAATTTATTGAATTATTAACTACACATGTACACAAAATTAAAGTATTCATAAGAGAAGTATCCATGTCTATCTTTTTATAATGTTTGAATTAAGATCTATTATACATGTAGATTAAAAATAATTAATACGTACTCTAAATACTGATATGACATTTGATTTAACATTCATCATTAAAATTTGTATTTAGTTTACCCTATGCCGTCCTTTACCTTTTGTTCTGTATGTATATTGTATTTATGTTTGAGTAATTTAAACACTGTAGATAACTCATATATAGGAATATTGTCCACATGTATTTATATAATTATAGATATACATGTATATCAAATCTTGAAACCAGGTATTGGACTGAACACAAAATTCTCAGTTAAGGTAACATTTTGTGATCTTGTCTTGTTTTACGTAAAATGCTTTATTGTTTCATCCGTATGGTACAATGTTTACGACAAAGCCGAGCGAATAAAATATCTCCACTACACGCAATTAGAATCTAGATGTCTGCTTTTTAGTTTTCTGTCATTCTGTTTATAAACCAAAGCTTGTTTACATTGTTCGTACGTGCATTATTTCGATGTCTAAAATATTTTTTTTATTGTAGACGGTAAAACTAAGATTTTAAATTTTAATTGATTGTTGATTAGCTCTCCACTCAACACTCATTAATTAAGGTAAATCGCTCTGTCATAATTAAATCTTCATTAGTACGATGATAACGGTAGTGTAAACCATTAATGAACAATATCAACAATATAATTATTTACAATCAAACGGAAACAAATAATTAATTACTGAAAAAAGCACATTATTAGCATTAAGTCAAGTTCATTAATTATTTTGTCATTATTTAACAGGGTGATGTCGATCAATCGTACAAGCCGAACGGTACATCGTAAAATTTATGATTCTTATGTTAATCAACAATTATCTCTGGAGGCTTTTCTAATATATTTTTTTTGATAATTCATTATGGTAAATATATTTTTTTTCTTCAAAACATCACCGTACGCCCATGTTATTTAAACATTCACAAAGTCCAAAACGTGACGATTAACCATAAAAAATCAGGAAAAATGACGTCCATTGCTAAAGCTTCTACTCGTATGAACTTGTATCTGATAACCGAATTACCGCGAGCAGAAAGAATCTTGATGAATAATAGCCTTCGATTTCTGACAGGACATAGACTTCAGGACAAAACCGCAATAATTATATACCATCTATGTATCAGAAAATGACTGACAGAAACGGCCACATATTCTGACTGCGAGTTGGCTACGTTGGCCTATGTTAGGCGTTGGTCATACAATGTTGGGCTAACGTAAACTTTGTCATACTTGCCTCATCAGTCAGGGGAGTGGGGAATGCTACTTTGACTTTGACCTTGACCCAAAGTTGGTAATATGATCTTTACTTCTACTAATATATTCAAGAAAAAAGGTAATGTAATACTCCCAACTACTCATTGCACAAACATTATCATATTCGGACTGGTTCCATCCATTTCTTGCGAGATGCAAGAAGAAAAACTTAAACACGTAGGAGTAAAAAAGGCTGATTTGTGCAGTATGCTGAACAAGGAAATGCACCAGAAACAAGCTACCCAGAGGAAACTTAATATGTGCCAAAGACTTAGCTGGTAACACAGCAATTTACAAACTTTATATTCATTAGAATTATATTGTTGCAGTAATCATGAAATTAAAGAATTACAAATAAAATATACATTAAATTTCAAATTGTCCTTTGCCAACGCGCGACTTACACATTGGGCTAACCATGTCAATGTTCGGCCAACGCAGTCAAGCTACCATGTTACCTACAAATATCCCAACCTCACCTAAATTAACCGACGCGTAGGGGGGAAACCAGCACGAGAGGTACCAGGAATAAAAACTGACAGGACGAGTCCAACGTACCTTACTATTCTCACGGGAAAAATACACACTAATAGCTAAATATGACAAATAACACAACTAAAAGCAATAATGTCAGACGTTGACGGATCCAGTCTTCGAAAATTATTATTGTTCTTTCCTACACGTTTTTGTTTGTTTGTTACACCTGCATAAGTGAATGATGAAGTTTTTATTTTAAAGACTATCCCAGTTACACATATATCACTTACGTATATAATTAGCCAGGTCTGCCGGGTCTTCCTTAGATTGTGAGATGACTTCTTGCTGCTTGGATTTGCTCTTGGCATCAATCGATGGAGCAAGAAGTACCAAACAGATAATCATAGAATACGCGACGACAATTTCCATGTTTAGATCTTTCACGTAGTTGAATTGTTAATGTTACTGATGCAAAAATATATCCAACAAAATAATCATTCCAATAATTAAACGTAACTAAGGAGAGCTTGTAGCTCTGTTTATTCCACACTTACACTTTTATTACAGTAAAAACACGAATGTACCATAAACATAAACTACATCGTTTCGCGTCGTGCAAATTATCAGACTAGTAATCAGTTACACGCATGGATGTACAGCTGCGACGTTTGTTTACACCTGTTTTTATGACAGTAGTTCACCATTGTATATTTAATCCATTATCAAAATTTATTGTTGAATTACAAGCGACATTTTCGTTATTAAAGGTTATTATTCAATCATTAAGGCGACTTCATTTTAAGTTTTTTTTAACTCTTTGTTAATTCTGAATTCGGTGAAAATGGTTTCTGGATCAACTTTTTATAATTACAAGGTAGAGAAAAGCAGCGAGGTAAATGCATTTGTTCAAATAGATGTACATTAGAGGAGTTCTCTACGAAACTTGCTTAAATACGCATTCTTTCCAATTTCAGATCACTGTAAAACCATTTCATATTGTCACGTTTATTGTATAATACAGACATATAACAATATACATATTGCATGATCGGATGTGTTATTAGGTATGGTGATGTAATTTTGAAGTGTTATTTACCACAAGAAACAGTATGTCAATAATATGGTCCAGGTCCTTTACATAAGATGTAATATTAAATCCCTCTATGAGCCTAACTAGTATGCCCACGTTTGACACAAGCACATGTTATACTTCACGTGTGATAATAAACTCTAATTTAATAGCAACTGAAAGAGTTCATTAAAACACAGAAATCATTGGCTGACGTATACACTGAAAGGCATTTCTGAACGCAACACTTTTTTATGTATTCGAGCCATTTGGGAATCGTTGTCGTTGAAATTAACAATATAGATAAAGAAACAATGCAAGTTTCTGCAATTTCATTTAAATCAATTAACAAAAAAAATTAAAATATCTAACAGAACTAAAACATGACTGTAAAGGAAAAAAACTCACAAACATCATAATAAAAGGTTATAACGACATGAAACGATACTAATCTTAAATAATGAAGCCAATATCACTGAGCACGAATCGTCTTCACTCATCTCTGTCTCATAAATATCACATAGTTCCATACAAATCTCTGTGAAATGTTCCTTCATTCGTGTATCTGGGCCTGCTTTAATTCAGTCAAGTACAGCAGTTGCAACGCTCGCTTGTGCACGCGCCTAATTAACTCGTTCAACAGATATTCAATAACGTTCAAATCTGAAGATTTTGATGGCCGGAAAAGCTACTGAATATTTTGCTGTTTTGAGTAGGTGTTGTGTGACACGTGTTGTGTGTATCGGTGAACCATTGTGCACGGAGATCATACACCGTCCACCAGCTCAATGTGGGAAATCGTGACGGGATATAAGAATAAGAAGTCTGTCTGAACCATGCCGACATTGCGGGCGCGCTCTTGTAATTGCATCCGAACCTTTAATGTTTTCAAAGACATTGTTTTTTTTAATGCAGCTTGGGTTATAGAAAATATTATAGAAATAAAATCGATCATATTCGTTCACATAGCTGTTCTCGATACAATTCTTAAAACACATGCATAGCTAAACCTTCATATCGGCCTGTTTTAATTTGGATTGGAGCTACTCCGTGTCTAAATTTTAAAAAAACCTGACCGATGCCTTTTTTGGAATTAAAATTTTACAATGATATTCACATTCTTTAAAAGTGTATTACCCTGGTACCTCTAGTACTGCTTGCCTTGTTTACAGAAGATAGCCAGGATGCCCAAAACGTGGACCTCATCCTGATAAGTACGCTTCAAAGCCATTTTCATGATTGGTTGTGATACATCATACAAATGTTAACATTCTAACTTGCCCTACACATATTTTTACAGGTATATTTAGCATTTCTCACCACCATACATAAATACTTCTATATTTAATCTAAGGTTGTCTTACTAAACTTTGACCAGATATTGCATATTGACTGTCACTGCCTCTCAAATTGAGCTATCCAATCTAAGTCCCAATTGACAGCCTCAGTTTGTGTGTACCTCCCAAGTTAAGAAAAAAAACCGCAAGACTTTATGTGCTTTTTATGTGCAGTATCTATGTTAGAGAATTATCCTGCATCCCAAATCGCGCCCCTGATGTAATCACTGACCATTGTACCTAAAATATTGTTAATTGCTCAGCAGCTTCATACATGCATCAGATCAGCGTAGTGAAAGCCAGCACAGAGAATTTGGATTTCGGGCGATAATTTGCTCGTAGTTCAAACAATAAACGACATATCAAGGTGTATTTAAAGCACTGGATAAAATCGTTCGAGAAAATATTTTAGGAAATATTTGATTGAAGTTTTGGAATGTCATGTGATCGCTTTCATCTTCTACAGTGTCTGAACAGTAGGCTGTTTTAGCTATGGCGTTGAGTAATTAAAGAATACGCGATACATTTGTTTTATTTGAATGACATTTATTTTTATAGTTGCTACGTACTTCCGACTTTTCCTAATTTTACGAGAGAAAATAACGGAATCGAAGAGTTCATTACAACGGTTGGATACGCTAAACAAGGTTAGCTTTTGAAAAAATTAAGAATCGACTTGCTTGGTCCTTGACTTCGTGATAGAATATTTGTAAGAAGGAAACAATTTAGGAAGGACATTACCATACACACATATCAGGTTAAATAAGCGGGAAGTACACATCGATAACAAACAAAGGATTGAGTTTGAAAATACATGTATTAATGTGTTATGCTTGTGTCCAAATGCCAGCAACAATGCACTCATTTTAACAAACCATAATACGAATACTAACTAGTTAGTCACAATGCAGAAAGTATAATCAATAAACGAAAACAAAATCAATAAACTTCAAATGAGATAGAAGACTTTTAGATGCTAAATTTTGATGTACAGAGCAGCCTCTCCAGAGCGGCGCTCTCTTAAGCAACATTCTCCCTTTAAAGACAGCATGATTTTTCCCAACTGTGTAGTTTAACTATTAATTCAACCTCTATAGAGCAACAGCCTCATAACTTATACGACACGGGTTTGTTTCTCCCAATGGGTGTTGCTTTGGAGAGGTTACAATGTCTACCAATTACTAGCATCTAAACAGGAACATCTTATGCAGTGCATTAAGTTTTCCTTTGGCTTTCAACCTGTTTTAAGTTCTCAGTACATGTCCTAATAAGTTATTCGGTCAAATCAGGAAGCATGATGTTCCAAATTTGATTTTTATACAACTGATACAAAGAATACATTATAATGATAATGTACAAACCTCGTTGGTCTAAACTAATTAATCAACTCATTTTATTCGCAACAAAAGATTTAAAAATACATTAAACAAAAAATGTCTTTGACAGTCGCGAAGTGTCTTTGGTGTTATGATGCATGATTTTTTATTTAATTCCTAAATTGTCGTTATACATGTAGTGCCGCGTGAACACCACTTATCACCTAGCAGTCCAATTAGGTCACGCATTAAAATGTTGATATCAGGTCAGCTAAATAAATTAGGCATTTACTCATATCTACTCTATATTAATTCAAATAAATGTAAACTGTTTGTCAAGAACGGTCTATAACTTTATTTCGACCGCAGAAGAATACAACTTCGTACATTTTTACTTTACAAATCTTACAACCACAAGAAGTACTCATTAAACAATGCAGACTCGCTATTGGCATGGCCTTAATTTTTCTACGCTTGTAGATTTCACACAATTGAAGGAAGAGTTTCCTCAGAATCATCCAATAGAGTAAGGAATTTCTTCTGAATAAATAATACGCCATGCCAAGATATATAGGTCAAAAGTGAGCTTAGGCACATTCGCGAAAAAAGTAATTTCAGGTTGACCCCATGCATACGAACCAATGTCAGCTCCGGTCACGTAGACTTGTAGTAGTCGATCGCGGTAGGGGTCCAGTAGTTCGTATGTTGTATTTGTTACCCGGCAACCCGGGTTCGATTCCTGGCCGCGGCAGGTTATACCCCTTGTATGAAAATTTGACAAAAATGTCGATTTTCTCCACATGTAGATAGGTTGCATGTTCCTAGTGGAGGGGTAGAATGGGATTTTAAGACATGTGATAGTGTTTTTGAATATAGAAATTGTTATCAGATATGTTTGATATCTTAGTAAATGCAAAGTACTGTGCGATTCTATTAAACTGTCGAAGTTGCATAATGTATTATAGTTTCTGTCAGTTTCGTTTACTTTAGTAAGTTATACGATAATTTTCGTTATAGTAGTCGAAAGTACATGTATTTAGCATAGTACCATATTTTCGTTCTCCCTCGAGTGGTCACTTAAGTCAAGTTTTACTTATATTAACATGTGGAATGGGATGCGTCGATTGTCCAATGATGTAAGTGTCTCTTCGGATGTCTGTAGTTTCTTCGCTACTGAAGTACAGTGTCTTATACTTTGTTGGTTGAAAAGTTCGTTGACGTTTTAAATAGGCTTTGGAAGAACCCAAATTATAAGCTTAACAAACACACTGAAATGTTGCTTTTAAAATATCATTTCCGGGGAAATACGTCCTGAATTATTACCGAAAATAACAGACATTACTCGATACAAATACCACATGCTGGGACGAAGATGAATGACGCTTATAACAGTATCAAATATTTATTCAAATGCTTTCAAAAAAAAACCCAGCACGTCCCGTAACAAATGTCAACAGTACTTGACACAACTGAAAAAAAAACCATTTGTGTTTTGACGTAAAGTCATTCATGCTAAATAGTTTCTTTATAGCGTGACTTTTCAAATTTGCAAAGCGTTAGTTTGAATGTACCGTTATTTGGATGACAGTTAACTGGAAGTCATGGGATGTCTGATAAGCCTCGAACATTAGGTTGATCGTGGGATGTCCCTTATAACCTCGCGATTTAGTTTTATCAAGAATGTTTTGTCGAACAAACGGAATACGTTACATTTACCGATTGATTAATAGCAGAGGCAATATGCTAGGGGATTTACTTGCCGCCGTAAGTAATCGATACGTTAAATTACATGTATATAAAATTCAGTCAAATTCAACACAAATGAAAAAAATAGCGTGTGATGCAAAATGCTCCAAATATTATTAAGGTACGTAGTTCGGTCATTCTGCTGGGTTAGATGATATAAAACATTAGATTAGTCTCCTAGGTCAATTATCATGTGGTATCTTTTAATGCTTTATGTTAATCTTGAAATATTTAATAAAACATACTAGTCAAATAGTTTTCTACGGCCAGGCAATTTACAGACCAGTATTGTTAAGGATTTATACTTGCTTCTTTATCATCGGAAATCGGGTCGGGTATAGGCCTACTAGCGGTTAATTTAACCTAACTAACTCCACTTGAAAACTGTATATATAACAGTTTATGTACAGTGGTATTCTACGGTGTTATTACGCTTTCCCGCGTATCGCTTCCTGCAGAGTAAATAAAGTCCAAAAATAGGCGAGATGAAGGTCTTCAAATAGACCACCGTGGAGTGAATCTTTTTGTTTGTTTAGGAATAATTATTATAAATTAGATAAGATATACAAGCTACTGATTTTCACGAAATTGTCTCAAATAGAATTCATACTTAAAAAGAATTGTTCTCAATTGCTTCGAAATATTGCGTCAGTCTGGTTCTCGTCATTCTTACAGAAGCGTACTTAAGATTGATGAACACGAAAACCAGACTAGTTTTTTAGTCTGGTTCTCGACATTCTTACAAAATGCTACTTTCAATAAGCTTAAACACGAAATACAGACAAATCACCATAGCCAAATCAATAAACACATACCAAAATACATGCGGCCCCGAGTACCTGCGACCTCGGGCCCGCAGGTAATAAGATAAGAGTGATACATTTTCTACATACTTACTTTGAGAAGGGAACTGTTGTTTGACCTTGAAGACTGTAGGCAAGTTTTAGTACCTCAGGGCATGGTCCTGTTTTTGTATGATTTATTTATTTCAAGTCTCCGGCCAAATAAGACTCCATTTGACTTCAATTATTAATTGCCGGTGAAACGACATGTTATACCTAATGCACAGCACTTACAATATTGCTTCTTATTGATCAATCCGTTTTACTTTATTTATTAGTTCGACCTATGATCAAGTAAATACTTATATACATGGTATAATGGATAAAGTCCTACACTATATCAAGCGGCGAATAAGTGACACAGCCAATCGTGTTTTATCGTAGAATCAAGTATGTGTTGATATCCTAGCTGTATGTAAACATCGCCAATGACGTAGAGCGTGTTAGAATTTGTTATGATATGCTGAAATTCAGAAAAGTAGATAACTAGTTAGTTATACGCATCGACTATGTGTTGCGAAAAACTGTTAGAATGTTCAAATACTAGAAGGTTTTAAATTGTGATTCTGGTTACATTTTGATATTTCCCCTCGGACTACATTTATTAGCAAATTTTAAGGACTCTTAATTCAAAGATATTCCACTGATATTCCAATCCGCCACTGACGAAAGCTCCTCTATCAAACACGTTCTCGGAAATAGGCAACATATCTTTCTAGCGTTCAAGGTTTGTTCGTGTAATAAAGACACCATAATATATTACCTGAATATCTTAAAGTCATAGAAATTCCAGGAGAGGGTATGAATAGTCTTTGTCTTTTGTCTATTCGACCGTAATACCCTGTAAATAATTAATCTGGACTTATATGTGATAAGCCGATAAAGCTAACAATGTTAATATCAGTAATCAGTTCATATTTTGCATAGACTGGCTGATGAGGAAGTTCACTGGAGGCGCTACTAGGGGACTTCAATTGAACTTAACAGAGTCACTAGAAAAAATCTAGATATTGTGGGTGAAATCGCGCTCCTGGCCCAACATCTCCAAGACATCTAGACAAAGACAAGCAATATTGAAGAAGATTATAACTCCACATAAGTGAAAACAAGATGAATGTGATGAGGATCAACACCAAGACAGAGCAGCCTGTCACTATCAACAACGGTGCGGTAGATGAGGTGCATGTATTTTTTTATATTGGTAGCAAAGTGACGACTGATGGTAAGTAACTCAGAAGAGGACGTGAACGAGAGACTGTCCAAAGCAAAGGGAGCCTTTGCTGCACAGCGCAATATATGGAAGTTTCCAAAGATCTTCTCAGATTTCAAGATAAGGATCTTCAAGAGTAATGTGCTGATGGTCCTCCTGTACGGATATGAGTCCCTTGAAGTTCACAAAAACCATCTGCCACAAGATAGATGTCATCCTGGGACGGTGCCTCAGGCGCTTCTCCGAATCTACTAGGCCGAACACAATTTTCTAAGAGACGCTCCATCGAAGGACCAAAACAACTCTTCTTTCCATCGAAAGATGGTGGCGGTGGATCGGCCATGTATTTCGTATGTTAGTATGCAAAGGAAACTTATTGTAAGACGCTCATGAGGACGCCCTAAAGAAACGTGACATAGGTCAGTGGAGAAGGAGACGAGGAGAGCAAACAGGAGCTTGGGCCAAGTACAGATATGGACAAGGGACCAACTACGTACATTGGCGAACTCTGATGACGATCTTATGCGCAAACCAGCACGAAGAGGATTAAGTATGTAATCAGTTCATATAATTTACATGTACAATAAAAGCATAACAAAGTACATGTACATGTATGAGGCAGACAAAAAATGTACTTGCGAAGCATGTTTCTTTGAAAATATTAAATATTTCGCAGGGGTTGTATGAAATATGGTATAAAACCATGCTTCAAATAATTACATAACAATAACATTTCAAACGACCACGCCTTCAACCGGAAGCGTAGCACTCTGACTGGCATACCCGGTCTTGAAATTACGTATAGTAGTGTTGTTATTTCACTTGATTACAGATTGGTAATACATGTACATTTTGTATGTGTAATATCACCCAGGTGCTGGTTCCTTGCCTTCGTATGAAACAGAGATGTATGGCTTATAGTTGGGCACACCTGGGTAAACAAACCTACTACCTTCTGTAAGCTCTTTGGACTTTGTCTGATTCTGGTTGATATTCGAACTGACAGGGTTTATTTATGTACAGTACAACATCTCCAAAGCGGCCCTCTCTTGAGCAACAACCTCCCTTCAACAACAGCACGATTTTCCCCACTGCATGATTTAACTATTAATTTAACCTCTCTAGAGCAACAGCCTCTAAACAACAACAACAACATAATTTTACTACTCCCAAAGGGTGTGTGCTCTGGAGAGGTTGTAAATGTATACAATCATGGTTTAGTTTTTTAATCTATAAATTGATGAAACATGATATGACAAATTAGCCGATTACGCTATGATATCATCTAGTATATTCCAAGGTAAATAGCTAAAGGAAAAAAACAACAACAACAAATAATGTCGTTCGCAAACATATATATTCACATCCGAACTTTTTCAATACACAATGGTATTCACACAAATACTTCAACAAAACATGAAAATGACAATAGGCCAATGGCGGCTCTGAAATGACATAGCGAATTTGGTCGTTAAACAACAAACAAAAACAGTGGAATACTGAAACCTATCCAATATGTTGTCGTTATATAATAATGTGCTCCCAGTATGGAGGTGCTCGCATTTGAATTTACTGTATAAAATTTACAAACTTTGACTTTCTTATGACTATGAACAATCTGAATTATTTTGTGTAAGCTAAACATGTGATATACGCCATCTCCACATGTTGTATATGCGTTTGTATATATACGTTTGTTAACATGTTTGTGTATGTTCTCCTCACAGATCTGCTGACTGGATTTAAAAAATATCTATCTATCTATAACCAACATGTAGGTCTGGGTTCAAGATTATCCAATTTGAGACCGTCTCCGAGGGCATAAAACTTGAGAAAAATTTCCGAGCTCAAATCTACTTTCCATTCCAGTATTATGGTTGAACGAATGTTGGAGATGATTAATGTTTTATCGAAGGTCTGAAAGTACTCAATGTGAGTTGAACTTTATGCAGAAGATTTCTATGTATGACCTCAAAAATAAATATTTCAAAATGGAAACATTTTCACGGCGGATGTAGATAACAGATCGACAAAGTTTCGGAATATGTACATAAATACTAATGAGTAATAACAACAATTATCAACAATAATTCCTCCACGATAAAAATAGATTTGAGCATAAAAACCGTTCTCAAAAAATATCGGGTCTGCTATTATACATTTGTTAAAAACTCGAGCTAAATTTTTGATATAAATCAATATATTTTTTTTATCTTAGAATAAATCAATATGAGTAAAACATACCAATATGTGTGATTATAATCACTGGACTTCTAGAAATATAAAAATCACTAAAAACATAAAAAAATCAATATTTTATAATGTAGACCTGGTAATGTGGTTACCTGTACCAAGGACCCCAACCTTCAGATTGCCAAATGCATGTTATGATAACGCTACTATTAAATGAATTGGACAACATAATGTTAACCGAATGTTGTATGATTACATTTACAGCGTACAGTACAGCTGACTTAAAACGTCCATATCGTATATCCATACTGCGTATCAAAAGCTTTGAACGAATCACAGGACTTTTGTAAATAAACATGATCTCATAGTCAATGATAAATTAAAATGTTACCTATCAATAATATCGAAATGAACGGAACAACGTGCTAGATTTCCAAAGACAATCGAAAATCAAATCTGGTCCCTAGACCCTTCAATGATTATTTCGAATTTGGAGCGTCAAAAAAATCAAAATGGCAAAAAACGGCACATAAGCATGATTGTACTTGAAAAGAGTATTAGATCGTTACACAGGGTTCTTAATATTCATATTCATCCTGGTCTTTTATATGAATAACAAGGAAATTATTGGAATTATGTCTCGTGTCTCGCTGCTGCAAACTTCTATCAGAAGGCAATGTTTTTAATGTTCCATTTGACTGACACTGGCTGTCACCCTTGGCTATAAAGCGAAGTAAAGGATCACCAGACGGACCGCGTTCCATTTTGATTTTATACCCAGCCGTTGTTGACGAAGCCCGAATTGAACTGTGGGATGTTCTAGAATACGTAGATCGTCCGTCTACCATTTGCGTACCTCCAGTGTGAAGAGACCTTTTCGCATTCCGCCATTTCGATTTCAAGCAGCAACAACATCGCATGAATTCTCTTTTGAAGTTTATGGTGAATAATCCTGGAATGACAAAGACATTGTATTATTTAGAGATTTATTGAAAGTATTCTCTTTGTTTAGTACAATAGAAATTTAACACTGAATCATCATCTTCTTGTCATTCTGCCAAGCATCTATGCATACTTCAGAGCAATACACCAACCATTATAGCACATAATTATAAAGTCAGGCACGAACAGATCGCACGCACGCACCCATTTAACTAAAATACAGGAACACGTATGGTGGGCGTTCGGTTGGTGCGCACAGAAGTGGATGGGGGAAGACTCTATTCTGTGAAGCTGGGATTATTTTGTATATGTTTGCTCTCGAGGAATCATTTTCTTGTCTGTCGAATATACATGACACACTATGAACGTATCAATGTCTCTTAAAGGGGCATACCCTACAACTGACAAACATTCTGTGAAAGTGTAAAAATGTGTTAGATGTATATGTAAAACAATATATAATGGATAATTGCAAGAAGAACTTGGGTCATAAAATGACTAGTTTAGGTACTAGCCGCAAAATTATAGCTATGAATAATAAATCACTTCCATCCAAAAATTGTACAACAAATTCCAAAGAGTTTCAGATCTTTTATGGAAACTACTATTTTTTGTGATTTTATTTTTAATTGGATGAATTTTTGGCCGAAACTTTCTTCGTCGACTTTTTTCTATACAAGCTTCTAATTTATCATCATTTTGCCTTGATTTTAGATGGACCAAGTTGTAGGGTATGCCCCTTTAAACCCATAATGGCATATTCCCTAAACAAGGAAATCAGTGTTAAAAGAACAAAGCAATCCTCAATGAGAAAAATTACGTCCATTGCTTCGTTTATGTATCTTTGTGCAAGCGTGTAAACTCAGTTTATAAGGTACGCTGAATTTTATTCGTTTTAATCTGACGATTTTTCAGAAATGATTTGATGATTATTGAAATATGTTTACTCTTTGCTTAAACGCTTGGAACAGCAGAAAATTTGATAGAGCGACAAAAAGTCCGATTACAGTTATCGATATGTCATATTTATTGCTATAGTTGAACGTTTCATTGCAGTAACTACGTGTTTATCCACTGTCCTTGTATACAAATTGATGTTTGATAGGATTTCGTATGAATGCTAAGGTCAGACACTGTCTGGCTTATTTTTCATTCTAATCTATAAGATAGTGCTCAAATCGTTTTGGTAGCAGCACCTTCATGGAGACGAATAAGTAACATTTCGTAATACATTTGTAGAACGGGGTTTTGGCAAAATTAATGATGTTGTTCGAACAGTTAACATTTTAAATTTTTAACCAAGCGAACTCATATCTATACCATATTCCAAATCCAATAAGACAGCTAAGGAGTGACTATCATATACTCTGAAAGTATTAGGATATAAATGACTTCCTAAATGGAGTTACTTGATCGGTGAGATGTGGGATATTTTCATTTGGATGATGTTTCGGAAACAAATATTGTATGTTTATTTCATGACACACTTCCTAAACAACTTCCTTGCATCACATTTGAAAACAGTCACTGGTGTGAACATGGTCTCTATCGCAATCGACAAACTCCTTTATGATGCAGATCATGCTTCATTATATGGTTGAATTCTTCCATTAGTTTATAATATCATAAGCCCACACCCTTAGCGCAATTTGTAAAGTGTTAGTTGTATGCATCTCGAGAACACAAATCTGGGCCATTGAAGCCGGACAATTTCATGTTCCTTGTGACATTTTGGTTATACATATTGCGTCTTGTGTTTTTGTCCTCTAATACTGTTTATTCATGTGGTGAAAACAGGGTGTTACCGACAGAGGACAAGTATAGTACTGTTACAAAATCAACTGGGAAATACTTACTTTATTTACAGATCGGCAAATACTTGCCTGTGGTACACAAAACAGTACAAAAGCAATAGAAACATGACAGAAATATAGAAAATGCTTATTTCAAATACAATAGAAAATTGCAAAACATTTATAAAAGAATATATTAAGGTTATTGTCCACCAATACGGAATATTTCTGGAAAATGTTAACTTCAAAAGGAAGTAAATTCAACATTTTTAGACATCAATAAGTGTGTGCTTATATATGGCTTGGGGTTAACTGTGCTTGTTAAACGATGGAGTTGTCAATACTTGAAACAATTTGTTAAAGTTGGCAAGTTGGTGATACAAAGTGTTGATCGTATTCAGTAACTGTTATATCTGGCAGTTTCCAGACAGTATCAATCTACCGCTCCCACAAAGAACACGTCACACTGTCGTATTTTCTATCCACAGTTAATCAGTTTTTGTACATTTGTGTCAATCTTTTATAATATAAACTACATCTGCAGCGAGTTCCACAAAATTCAGCTGGAATTGAAAAAAGTTTGCAAAATGCATGTTCAAAATTTACATTTAAAGCAAGTACAATTGCTATTTTCATGACTTGAAGGACAATTAACAGCATTTAGACATGTTCAGTCAAACTACAAAAAGAGTAGGTCAATTTAATCGGCTTGAGGTCTTCAGAAGTGGCATTAGTATTCATTATGTCTGACAATGCGCTTCCATTTGTAAAAAAAGTGAAAGGAAGCTGGTACTGACACATTTGGTATCGTAATTAATTTACACGCAATTCGTTAGGACTTAACAGTTCATGTAAACGTTCGGCAAATCTTGACAGTGATGATTCGCGCTTTGTGAATTTTATTGTTTATCGTCGGAGTGTGCTGCGGTGAACACCAATTTACGAGTTAATTACAAACTTCCAGTAATCTTGAGTCACCATCCCTTAAAGAAAAAAACGTTGGATCAAGCATAGGACGAGACACATGTTAACCGTGATTTTTGACAAACGGTATTTCATTTATACCCGTTTTTACAAAAATCTCTTTATATTTACTCAGCTCAAATCTCTGCATATTTGCCAAGGGACTGGTATATCAGTCAGCACAAATCTCTGCATATTTGCCAAGGGACTGATATATCAGTCAGTACAAATCTCTGCATATTTGCCAAGGGACTGATATATCAGTCAGCACAAATCTCTGCATATTTGCCAAGGGACTGATATATCAGTCAGCACAAATCTCTGCATATTTGCCAAGGGACTGGTATATCAGTCAGCACAAATCTCTGCATATTTGCCATGGGACTGGTATATCAGTCAGCACAAATCTCTGCATATTTGCCAAGGGACTGGTATATCAGTCAGCACAAATCTCTGCATATTTGCCAAGGGACTGGTATATCAGTCAGCACAAATTTCTGCATATTTGCCAAGGGACTGGTATATCAGTCAGCACAAATTTCTGCATATTTGCCAAGGGACTGGTATATCAGTCAGCACAAATTTCTGCATATTTGCCAAGGGACTGGTATATCAGTCAGCACAAATTTCTGCATATTTGCCAAGGGACTGGTATATCAGTCAGCTCAAATCTCTGCATATTTGCCTACGTAATGGCTATACTTGTTTGGGAATTGGCTAAATAAGCTCGCATTTTTAAAAAGAATCTCTGGCAAAACAGTGTACATTGTAGCAATATGTGCCTTGCTTAAGTTTTTCTCTCGATAAATCCAGTAAAACAGTAGACAATGGCTAGCGGAATTAAGGTAACAGTGTTGTTATGGGAGGCTACTCTGGAATAGTTAATAGGTAATGCAAATGATTGAAATACTTCTAATATAGTGTTAAGTTATGTAGGCATAAAATGAGACGTAACCATCGAACTAGAATCTTTACCAGTGTTAAGAAAGTAATATACAAACATTAGGGCATACTGCATAGTGAGACCCGGATACTTGGTGTTGATAACAATGTTGGGTTCAAATACCGTTTTGCACTCATTTTCGTTTCGGAAGTTTAAGCTATCAATGAACACTGGTTGCGGACATTGTGCCCTTTTTGTTGGCATACCATAGTTAATACAATGTATAACAGTTTTTCAGTTGTACATATGTTACCCCCAGTTGGTAAATAAAAAGTCCTATCATTATGATGGGGATCTATTATCAGCTGCTACAGGTAAATGTCTGAAATGTAGACCATTGGCAAGATGAATAAGTTTAGGTCCTCCAATCTCTATATATGTCCATGAAGCGGACGTCTAGTGTCTACATAGTAATCGGCATTCATTTGTTCACTCATGACCTACATGTACCAATAGGAATGTTTATCTGATGAATGGAGGGCAGCGGTCAAACTGTCATTAACTATTCCACGCACACATGTCAGAATACACACGCAAAAGAGCACTGGAAGTTGTCCCAACAGTATTCACTATTCAGTGGAGTATTCAATCAATCCTGATAAAGGATTAAATCTGACTGGTCTGTCTTAGACTTGTAATCTCAACTTATGGCAAATCCCATAGCCATAAAGCTACATATTTATATGAGTCGTGTCAGATTTAAAGAAACACTTCGTACATGCTTGACTTGTAAAGACAATGTCAGGCTATTGATTGTGACTGATGTTTGTGTCACCATGCCCAAAAAGCTAACGTAATTTCACCGTCGACGTGTTGTTAGTTGATACGTGCTATCCCAAACAAGAGAATGCATATTATATCTAAACCTTTGCGTGAAGGATTAATACATCAGGAAAATGGAATCCTCAGAATTCAGCGATACATGCTAGTATGTGTTAATCTAATCTATTCAGGATATATACTCTTGCAGCATCTTACGTTACATTGTCTATTTGTCTAACCCATGTCTCGAGATCGAATAGTGGCTTTCTAACTATTCATGTAAACACGTATGATCAAACAGAGAGCTTGGCCCAAACTGAATAGTACTGAGCTAGCAGCTTGTTAAAGCCCCATTAGCTTTTTAAATTTAGTAATACGGAACAATAGATGTAATGATAGTAAAATATGAGAAATATATTTTATTTGCTCTAAAACATATTTACACAATGCCTTTCTTTAGTCACATCTGGTAGAAATATTGTCATACGCGTTTTCTTATTTTTTTGCAATATCATTGAAACAAATACTGCGCTAGCTATATTTCCATATGTACCATGTGATTAAAAAAGAAAAGTTTGGAATGTTTTTATTGCAAATAAAAGTCAATTTCACTGATAAGATATCTTTCTGAGTAAAATAAGACCTACTTTAATTTTAACATCCAAAATGCTAATGGGGCTTTAAGTACGTCATCTTGTGACCATCTTGAATACCCCAATAGCAACCAGATTACCTGTCTACATGTACATGCAAGACCATATCATGATACACTCTAAGCTATTTTAGATTGGTATTACCACTGTCATTGTGTCGGTCATAGTTTGATATCGAAACATCTGGCGAAAGGTTTCATGATAACAATAGCCAAAACCTATTCGTTTTCTTAATATATCACAAGCAATTAAAGTCAATGACAAAAGAGAGCCGAAAGATAGATATTGGTCTAAGTAAAACGACTCGCTTATCATGTGGTTGATATACTAAGTTTTTAAGTTTGGCCAGACTAATTACTTAAATTATTCCCTCATATATTAATTCCTGTCAATTTCACAATTGGCACTGGTACTTTCTAACTTCTGCCTTAAAAGAAATTATTGTTTTCCTGTCAAGTCATATAAAATAAAGTGCGCAGCCGCTCTCGAGAGCGTATATTATAAAGAATGCTTCTCCATAAGACTTACCGTAAACTATTGGATTGACGCAAGAGTTGGACACTGCGAACATAAATAATCCTTTCTGTATCTTGGGATCTAAGTTCTTTGCTGTGTCACTGAAACATAAAAGCTCCGATAGTTAATCAGAAAGAGCAATTTAGTCACATGTTTGTAATTAAAGGTGATATTTAAATACAGTATGCTATTTTCGTTATTTTTGTATCTAACATTTTCGCAAGTTATCACAGTGTAGATTTTATTTGTGAATGTGCTTATCACATAACTGTCTTCAAAAGTAACATCTCCAATATCCCATATCTCTGTTGCATGTATATAAAATAAAATACAGCATAACTGCACAACCTCTCCAAAGCCGCCCTGTCTTTAGCAACAACCTCTCTTGAACAACAGTATGATTGTTCCTACTTCACGATCGATTTAACTATAAATTTAACCTCTCTAGAGCAACAACCTCTTTGGAAAGGTTGCTTAGTACATTTAAAATTATACTTTGCTTTAATATGCATTTGTCCGTCAAGACGAATCGGTGTTGGAAATTACATGAAACAGATAGACGCTCTAAGTAAAACACTTTGACTAGTCATATCATAAAAGACAGACATACATACAGATCACTTTATTCACTCAAGTACATGTGTACAAAATGAGGATTTTCTGATATAATAAATAAAAAAAACAATAGTTTTCCGGTCGTAAACATACAAATAAATGCACAATTTCATGCAATATCAAATTTCTGTATAACATGAAACAATAAATATATATATACTAGTATATTAATGTTTGTTTTCAGGGGAGAATGAAATAATAATTTTCATTGTTAAAACACGACATTATTATACAGGCTTCGGTTACGCTTATTAGACCATACGGACATAAACTCATCGGCAGTGGATTTACCCCCCCCCCCCCACTCCAGACGAACAAGACATGCGTTATATACGCAAGGTCAGGGCTCGACACTAACAATGGTCCGTTAGCCCGAGGCTATCTATTTTCTCCAAGGACTACCTAGGTTTCAAAGTTGGGTATCCCATCAGGCTACCTGATATTTGGGTGACCTTAATTCTATAACTTAATAAGTACAAATGTAAATTAAATAATAAAGATTGGATGTGATGTAACCTGTATAACTTTGTTCAATACATTCGTGAAAATCTGACTTTCATACTTCATTACTTGTCTTGTATTCTGATAAAGTACACTTGATAGGCATTGAAATAAAATGACAAACATGTTTCTATGTATTTGAATGAGGACTAACTATATTTGCAAGGACTTCCTCATTTTCTATACTGGTAGTCCTGCTGACTACCTCCTGAAAAAGTTAGTGTCAAGCCCTGAAGGTGTTTCGAATACTTACATGACAACGTGTTAAGTGCAATCAAATGACATACTAGTAATACAATACCCGATCAAAGTGAATATTACAATGCGTTACCAATATAACACCGCATATCGGGCGATTGCGATCCAATTATATTTTTATTTTTATGATTTATATACTTAAAATATATTTATTTGTCTGGTGATCCAATTACATTCTGATCAGTTGTTCGTATATCATCAGTTTCATCGATTTAATGGGCGTTAAACACTCTGGTAGACCGGACATATGACAGTACTCATATATTAAGAACAACGTGTCATTTCTTTGTTATTAAAATGAATAATATTTCTTAGTTAAAAAGTGAACATTTCTTCGTATTTTACATGAAACATTAATTATGTTTTGAGTATTTTGCATAACGTCTTTGAATAGTGTTACTACATATATCTATAGCTAAAAGTGGCTGATCGGCGTTGACGCCGTAGCGATACGGCCAAATGCTAAACCGGTCTCACAAAATTTAAAAGATAAGCACTACACCTCAAAGATCCAAGTTAACATATTCGAAATAGAGAGTTGTGTTTTAATTCTTTTCTGACATTAAAACCTACATGTAAAGGTTCACAAAAATCAGTCTGCTCGGTTTTGATAAACTAATTTTGGACATTATGGGTAAAACATTTTGAAATGTGCTATTTATCGGCAAATCACGGATTTGGCCACATAGCATGTTGTGTTCGGGAAAAGCTTAGCCGTAAATTTTGTCACAAAACTGATGGAATTTTACGATAAATGTTGCTATTACGATTGGTAAATTGCAAAGCCATATTCATGAACTGATTCGCGCATGCGCAGTTACGGTAATACAAAGCACACATTAACGAACATTGAACGTCTGAAAATGTCAGCGCGTATAGACAATATAATCAGTATCGCAAATTAAATGCAGTATGAAGCCAGATACTTTCAGCAAATTATTGGGTTGCTGTCGACACGCACATAATATATAAAGCTAAGACTGTAATTATCGGTCACGTTACAGGAATGTTTCAGCGTTAAACGACCGGCTTCAGAGGACAAAGCGAACCAAGGAGTTACGTCACGAGCCAAGTACAAGTGCAAGTACATTAATGGTTTCAAAGCTTCTTACAGGATTATATGGATGAAAGATACCGAATTTTGTGCGAAAATATAGATTGGGCTGGGTATATTAAAGGAGTTCTGTTATTGCTGGAAACTTGATGGCAAAACGTATGTCAACGATCGAACATTACACACTTTATATATAATGTTACTATTTTGAACACATAGTGATGTTTGTCTTTGTACTAATGATGATACGTTCAATTTAAAAAAAAGAAAAAAAACTATTTCATGCAGTTATGCCAACATCAGCATTTAATGGTTAGCACTTAACGTACAAAGATTTCGGAAAACACCATATTTCTTGTCATATATCAATACTATAATACAAAACAATTTAATGTACCCGAATGTAACCCAGCAACTACTCAGTGACTTTTTCTTGGGATATTTCAAGATCTCCCAAACCCCTTCCTATGTTATATCAAAAACAAATTTAAAACAGGCTCTGTCCAATTTTTTTATCAAATAAAAACCTTTACAATATATTTTGTACCTCGCATTTTAAATGGCTATTAAAACTTAGTCAGGTCGAATCTTACGACGACTTTATTCGTAAGATATACATATGGGGTAATTATTAAATCCCTTATGTGTCTTATCGTGAAAATCGAGCTGTTGGTTAACCTACTAATCAGCAGTTATGAGGAAGAGTTCAGGGACAGATCGAATTGTAATAGTCTACTATGTTACGTCGCATGGGAAAATTGGAACAATTCCAGGGACATCTTTTACCCTGAAAGATATTGTCAAGTGAAAATTATATGGCCGTCCCTATAATAATAAAAAAAACTATGCTACTCTCTAACGTACAATCACGTCCAATTTTCTTTATATGGTGCAAACAAAACCACTAGTTTTATAGTATTCATGTCTCTCTATTTATAATGCTGAAGTCTTTATTTTCAGCTTGTTATTCTTGAATGTTTTATGTATTTAGTTGTCAAACATAGCACAGAAAAAAGAACCTTGAAAAAGGCAAATAGTATAAGACTTAATATAAATTAAAATGGCATTACGGACTTAAAGTCCGTTTTCAACCAAAATTCAGATACATCGTTATACACCACCGAACCGATAATGAAACCAGCTTTCTTAGAATCATGACACTGTTCTGACCTTGTTCACTGTGATCAGCAGTGAGCGATGACTGGTCATATAGTTTTGTTACATAACAAGAAAAAACTATAACGAAACGTTAGAGGTAGACAAATTACAAGAAGCATTGGTTAATGCTTTTTGTATGAAGTTGCTGTTTTCATAAAGGATATTGACCGTATAGTTTATTCAATCCTCTATTATAGAGAGTATAACATATTTTATAAATACAAGTTTATGAATAATACACATATATTGACAATCATGTGTATTTGACAAATGAACAAATGAATGTGTATAATTCACAAGCACATGGTAATATAATATCATACATCAATCAAATAGAATATACCTAAATGCTAACAAATTCACCATACTCTGCTAAGATACAACCACATTGAATTTCAAATAGCATTTCCGATATAATGTCACACAACAAATTATCTAGGTCAACATCGCAGAGCAATGCCTGCATGATTTACTTACCTATCAACTACAAGTCAAATAGTTTTCTGCGGCCAGATAATTTACAGACCAGTACTGTTATGGATGTATTTTTCTGCAGTTTAGATGCTGATCGAATTTATTCCGGTGTATGTTTATTAGTCCAAATAATTGAGGTATGTATGTTAAATATATATTCGTCAGTGACGAAACCGGTCGGCAATTTAAATATATAATAATACCTATGGAATGTTAGTTATTTTTCATTTTACGTATTATATATATTTATATCTGACATAATAATTATTGTACTCAACAGATAAATATTGAAACAATTTAGACTTGACGACCGTCTCCAGGATCAAAATTATAGTGTCAGAGAAGTTTTACCCTTTGGCTATGTAATCCCCATCGAAGTCTGTTGGGAACAAATTAACGTACACCGAAATAAAAATGGTGCTTGCTAAAAAAATATAAGATGCGAAACCATCAATTTTCTGCTCCAATTGATGTACATTGCTTATAAATCCACTATATGTCCGCAACGACATTTAATTAAATTCTGATTTAAACTTGCTTCTTTATCACCGGAAATCGGGTATACTACCGGTTAATTTATCCCAACCAACTCTACTTGAAACCTGTATGTAACAGTTTATGTACAATGGTATTCTACGGTGTTATTGCTTTCCCGCGTACCGCTTCCTGCAGAGTACATAAAGGCTAAAAATAGACGAGAAGAAATTCTAACTAGAAGCCCAAGGGCAACATGTCGAGCCCCTGTTTAGCCAGCTTGTGATCTTGACCTTTGAACTACAAGTATGGGTGATATTCATAACACATCATTTCATTGATTCTGAAGTAAACTTTTATACCAATTTATTTAAGATCCTTGAATGCAAACATAAGTTACAGCCCAGACAAGGAAAATATATTTGACCGAATGTGTAATCTTGACCTTTGACCTATAAAAATCTGGGTGTTGCCCAAGACACATGGTCGCATTGTATTATGGCAAGTCATTTTTAAATAATTCAATGCATAAGGGAGACACAGCCCTGACAAGGTGTATATTGATTATTTTTTATGTTTGACCTCTAAGTGTGACCTTGACCTTTGAGCTAGAGACCTTGATCTTACGCACTGCACACCGCCTTATGGTGTTTTACAAATATGCCAAGTTATCTTAAAAAGTTTCTATGCATAAGGGAGATACAGCCCGGACAAGGTGTATAATGCTCATTTTTTATGTTTGACCTCTAAGTGTGACCTTGACCTTTGAGCTAGAGACCTGGATTTTGCGCATTGCACACCGCCTCATGGTGTTTAACAATAATGCCAAGTTATCTTAAAAAGCTTCTATGAATAAGGGAGATACAGCCCGGAGAAGGTCTATAATGCTCATTTTTGACGTTTGACCTCTAAGTGTGACCTTTGAGCTAGAGACCTGGATTTTGCGCACTGCACACCGTCTCATGTTGTTTAACAATTACGCCAAGTTATTTTAAAAAGTGTCAATGCATAAGGGAGATACAGCCCGGACAAGGTTCCGGACGGACACACTAACGTACAGACACGCAACCGCCATTGTGGCGACTATGTCGAGCTCACCGCAGTCGGGCTCGACAAAAATAGACATCCGAGGGGTGAATCTTTTTGGAATTTGATTTCCTTATTTTTGTTTAGGAATTAAAAAATAGATAAGATATACAAGCTACTGCTTTTCATGAAAAATATCTCAAATAGTATCCATACTTAAAAAGAATTGCTTCGAAATATTGCGTTAGTCTGGTTCTCGTCATTCTTACAGAAGCGTACTAAAGATTGATGAACTCCAAAACCAGACTAGTTTTTTTAGTCTGGTTCTCGACATTCTTACAAAATGCTACTTTCAATAAGCTTAAACACAAAATACAGACAAATCAACTTAGCCAAATCACTAAACTGCGGCCCCGACAGAAGGACAAAAGAGCAGACGAACTGATTCAGTCAAACATCGACGCTACAGCGACGAATAGCAAGTCATATGATTGACCAATCAAAATGACCGACATCACCATTAGCCAATCAAATTTTCAGGATTACCCGAACTAGTAATATACACTTTATTATATACCCGCAAACAACTAGAATAAACTCATACTCATGACTTAAATTCGTCTAGAGTAACTAAAATTAATTAAAAAAATTTACAAGTCGCCTGTGATGCAGCCGAAATCACATTATAGGTGATTAATGATTTATATCAGAAGAGTAAGAGTTTTAAACAGCTTGACATGTAGTATAAAATGAGGGTTATTATTTGTAGAAAGTGCATTGCACCCAGCTTAGGACTATTAGATACTAGTACAGCCGCGATGTATGTTGTTGTCTCGTAGCCCAAAATGATTTGTCTTGACGTCAGACTATTTCCAAAGTTAGACAAGAACATAAGCATGACTGTATAACTTTTCTTGTGGTTTAGTTTCATTCACACGCCATGTTAGTTTTTTTTTGCGAACATTGCCCTTAAGATATTAATGTCTGACATTACGACTGATCAGTGATGAACTGCTTAATAAACATGTCATTAAATATGTACTGAATTTCTGGTTTTTGATGTTAATGCTTGAACAGCCGTTTCTTATTGTTATACATTTTTGCAACAACACACGCAAGATATATCATCCTCATTTCCGTGCAATAACCGAATCTGACAAACACTCTATTGAGTTATAGACATCTTATAGCCTTTAGCGAATCGACTGCATAGAAATTTACAAATGAAGTGTGAGCAATCCAACAACATTCAAAGTCCACAGTGAATGTTATTTTCTCCGTTATCATAGCGGGAAAAGATTAGAAGAGAATATCTTTTATTGCCGATATTTCTAGTGTCAATGTATTCCTTTATGGATCATTCACCCATTCTACAACGTTTCAATATTATATATATATATATAATACTGTCAAAAGATAGCATAGTTACAAAAATTGTCAATTGAAACATTTCAATATAACGAAATAAGATGCTAACGAGTATTGTATCAAGAAAATCAAAGTAGTGCAATCAGTTCTATGCATTTTGAAAGAATACAATTATCTGAGCCGTATAACATTATGCTAGAATGTTTAAACATCAAATGCATTGAAATAGGTTCTGTGTTGATTCCTTTACATCATAGACAAAACATTTGATTGACATGATCAGCACTGTAAAATCTCATTTTATTACATTTTTAATTGATCAAGGTTCAAGAATGAACACATATACTTATAGGGCCTAATGATATTAATAGTAAGAATTCGAAAACATGACAGGTCTAGCTTTACATATTTTTGGATGTGTACATTTTCCGTACGCGATGTGTTCAGACGAAATGCTTTAGTTGCAGCGTCGATCACGCATTCGGAATGAAATATTTTATCAAGCAAATATCACTTTACTACAATTGCAATCAAACAATGTCAGAGGTGGTGAGTAGTCGTATTCGATTTGCAAGTTAAACCTCCAAGCTGAATCTTACATGAAGCGTATTTATTTACCCTATCTACCACTATAATGTGAGTGTTGATTGTGTAGAATACAACAAATAGAAACTGAATATCATTTCCTTTTAATATATCCTTTTAATAGATAAAATTCGACAAAAAAATCATCAACCGTTATTACTACACTTGTCCAAATTTGAATAAATTCCGTAATCCAATGAATGTACAAAATACTTCAACTATTTAGAAATAAGCAGCGTTTGTTTATTCAGCTACAAAAATAAGGAATATAATTATATTTATCATATCTTAACTAATTGTATTACATGTACTTTGTTACTATTGAAGTAGTGTTATTTTTCATATGAACCTATTTATAGAACAGAACAGAATATTTATTTCGTCTTATACATAGTACATCGACAAATATGCATGTAGATATATATACAAACATATATACAAACAAACAACCAACACGTGACAAACAAGGAGTGCAAATTTCAAATACATACATGATTGAAGGATGAACATAATTATCTTTCTTCAGTAATAATTGCATTTCTAATACACAAAGCTTCTTTAACAAATTTGGACAAGTTGATAATTTCATTTTTATTGCAAGAATTTAACAAATGTGTATATTTGTAAACTGAAGGGTTATTGTAATAATACTTTTTAATATAATTTCTTCTTATAACTTCATAACACGGGTATATACAAATGAAATGAAATTCGTCTTCTATAGCTAATGCATTACAATATAGACAATATCTTAGCTCTCTTGGTACATTCTTTCTGGCATATCTACCAGTTTGTATTCTAAGTGGAAGGCAACTTAATCTGAGTCTACAGAAATAAAATCTTAAGCTTCTAGGTAAAATGTCTAAGTATTATTCATAATCTAAATTTGTTTTAACATGTCTATAGATATTCAATATCGTACTATTATTAAGATTGGAATAAACATCCTGCTTAAATACATCAATAATACTGACTTTAAATTCACTTAGGAACACATTGCTATCAATATAATCCACATTATCAAATACATACATAAAGCCATATTCACATAACAACTTTTTGATTTTAGATATCCAATTAGATTTACCATTGATACAATCCTTCAACGTGTCATTATACACAGTTTTTAAAATGATATTATCTGTTTTAACAATACTAAACCAATACTTAATTACTCTTACATAACGATTAATATACAATGGATATCTTCCTAATTCAGCATATATAATTGCATTACATGTATTAATCTTTGCTTTTAACAATCTTTTGCAAAATTTAAGGTAAACCCTTTCTATTTCTTTAGATTTCGAAATACACCACGCTTCACAAGCATAGTTTAATATTGAAACTACAAAGGAATCAAATAATTGACATAATATTTTAGTTCATTACATTTACATAATAGTACAATTATGGCTTTTAAGCCTTTACCTATTAAATGTTCTTGGTTTAGAGCAAAAATTCCAGTGTAATTAAAAACAGTACCAAGATAATTAAAATCATTGACAACTTCAATAACATGGCCATTATAGGTCCAACTTTCATTTTGCAATAATCTCCCCCACTTTCTGAAAACGACTATTTTGGTTTTATCAGTATTTACCTTAAGTCCCCATGTGTTACAGTAAACAAACAAATTATCTAAATGTTTGTGGACTTCATATATATTTATACATACAGATAATTGTCTTATTAAATATGTATTTAATTACAGCCTTGTAACTTGTTTACTGTCTGGCATAACAATGCTGTGGCATTTCCAATAAGCGGGCTAACATCTATATCACTTCCCAGCCCGAAACCGAAAAATGATATACATATAAAGCCTGCATTTTAAGTGATTTGATTGACTGCTAGGGCAGGGCCAAAAAGTGATATAGATTTTAGCTGAAATGGCAGCCATCTGATTGTAGTTTCGTCGATCAAAGATACTTTCGCAGTAATTTGCTATTCCTGTTGACTGATGCAGATAAGAAATAGTTATTTATAAAATTGCCAATAAATAAGTGATTTTATATATACCTTGTTATTTGTCCTCGGGACAGTCGTATTGGTCCTCGACCTTGGGCAAATAAAACGGCCTATATAGATATCAAATCACTTATTTATTAACATATACCATTAATTACTATGTATGTATTGTTTCACTGAATTGCATGTATATATAATTTGTACTTTTCTACCGCCAATCTATTATTTGTTTGTATGTTTACTTGGCGACGAACTAATATGTTTATGGCAATAAATAATTTGACTTGACATGACTTGATTATCACGATACTCTACACTGATTGTTTCTGTTTCTGTCAGGGAATTGAAAATCTCACGGAGCCTTTAGTTCAATTTTCAAAATGTCAGGATATGTGTGAAAGCGTTCATTATTCGCCAACCAGCTCCAATGCATATTAATTAGAGTCATGGGATAAAATTATAGTTTGTCATAAACGGAATTCGGAGATAAGTGAATTGGAGGTAAGCGTAGTAGTACCATATAAAGAATCAAGAACACAAGAAACAGGTTGACATAACCGAAATCTTGAAGTATGCGAGTTTGAGATAACGAGATTTACCTGTATATATCAGTAATCTAAACACATAGAGACAAGTATAAGATCCTTTACGACTAACGCTTTATTAAAATGAATTTATACTAAACAGTTAACATACAGATTGTCATTGTATTCTGTTTCGCTAGCAATAAAAACTCAACCACTCAACGCAAGAACAAGGATAAAATGATAACACCAGGGTCTGTATTCACAAAGCACCTTAAGTAATTTTTTAACTTAAGATATATTTTTCCTTAAATTCGACTTTTTCCTTAACTCTTTTGTACTAATATAAAGGAGGAAATCACAATAATATGATTTTATATTTGTTTTAAAGATGCCAATAATGAAAATAATTCATTTTCACACTTTTGGTGACTGGTTTACAAACTTTTACCATCAAAATAAATTACACTTAGGTAAAAATTTCGACTCAAGATGCTTTGTGAATACGGACCCTGGCAGAGCCCACGTTCACACACTGATGACTACACGAATTAAACCCATGGGAAGAACAGATATGCTGTATATATCATTTATAACCGCTGCCTGAAAATGAATTTGAGCTAAATGTGACAGACGTACGCGCCAGCTTTCACAGGTTTTGAGACAGCGAGCGGATTTTTTGTCAGAATGATTTGATAGAACTATCTGTTACAAAAGACGAGTTTGGCATGCGTACGTCATAAATAAACGACTGACAAAGGTGAACTTTTTGTTTCATTCGTAACTGGATTAGTTAAATAATTTTAAAATATTGGTC
This sequence comes from Lutraria lutraria, assembly GCA_964023205.1. NCBI lineage: Eukaryota > Metazoa > Mollusca > Bivalvia > Venerida > Mactridae > Lutraria > Lutraria lutraria. Next base: position 27,074,722 of record OZ026845.1, on the reverse strand, counting down.
CCAAATTATGACTTTGTGGAGCACTAAGGTGCAAATGAGGACGGTTTCTTGCCTAGTGAATCCTTTTAAAGGCCTATTGGCTTTTTGGGTTAAGTAATGCAGAACAACAGATAAGATGATAGTAAAATATAAGAAATATATTTTATATGCCCAAAAAAACATTACTACAAAACGCCTATCTTTAGAGATATCTCGTAAAAATGTTGCCAGATGCTTTTTCTTATTTTTTTGTTTCATTGAAAACCTACTGTACTATGATTCTATATGTACTCCATGATTAAAAAAAGACAGTTTCGGAATGTTTTAATTGCAAGTAAAAGTCAGTTTCACCGATAAGACGTCTCTCTAGGTAAAATAAGACCTGCTTTTAACATTTTAACATCCAAATAGCTAATGGGGATTTAAAACAGATCTTAGAATGTAAAACTGTTAATATAGACCATTTTATACCAGTGGTAAGGTCTGGAAATGTTTGAAAATCTTCCTTCGACATAAAATAGGGCAATTAAAGATAATGTAAATTATACTTTAGGTGACAATATAATTATGTCATAAAATATATTATATCATCTGTATATATTCACCAAATGATCGCTTCTGACACACAGCTAATGCGTTGATAGCCAAAATAAGTCATCAAGAAGAATCTAATGTATAGATATGTGTAATTAATGAGCAAGGAGTCCTGTATAATACTGATACATTTATTTGTATATGGCTGAATACGAGCTGTTAATTAGGGTTGATTAAGTTAAAATTTATAAACAGATATGATGATCTGATTAATACCGAATTACCAATTGACAAATCATTGTCTTGTTAGAATTTGAATTATTTTGTTCTGCTTATATAGCAAACAAAATCATCAAATAAAGGTAATCAATTATGAGATTTCCGATGTGTATGTTCGTTTTATTTAGTAATACAGACATCTTAAATATACCATATACATTTTATATTTAAATCATTTTTTTCCTTTGGATCCGTCATTTTCACATAGGTCACATCGTCAGAATGTGGTTCATAATGTTTATAATAAAACCAAAATAATTTTGAAATTAAATGAATGACTTGCATTGCAATGGGCATCGTATATCGCCGCAATAAATGACATTAAACTGTTTAAAAAGGTAAAACACGCATTGGGTAAGTCAGTTTGTGATTTCGTTAATTTAGAACTGTTTCGCTCTTATTCGTATGAAGCCATATTCTTCCATAACACGTATATATAATTCTGTACGCGCATATTCGTATAATTCACAGAAACATAAAATGTACGAATAATTAAGTTTGGCATTGCAAACAGACATTCAGCAGTAACAGTAACAGACACAAAACAAACCCTCAAGTCTGCAGACAATTTAATTGCTGAATAACAAACTGGACACAATTCGATTATGTCAAGAAAGTCAGGACTTGCTAGTGTTCGGGATAGTGATATACTAGATTACTGATTACTTGCAAATCAAATAAGAATTGCACGCTTTAACGCAATCAAGGAAAATGTTCCCCGCAATAAATAAAACATAGATTCTTTACCCAACACAGACTGCCATATCCACATCATTTAAAAATACAGACATGAGGAACGGTGTTAAATATCGGAACATTGCAATGTTATGCATATTTGTTGATTTTCAGATACCTTACGCGTGCAGATATTTGACAAAATCGTGCCCCGCAATCGTGTTGCATTACAATGTAATATTTTCGCATTGAAAACTAACTCAAGCACACAAAACTAAATGTCGAAAACATATTTTAATGAAGTAAATTAGTGAAACAAACCATCGAAAGGACCACAAATAAGTTTTACTGCTTTAACATCATGAAACACAAAGAACACACTGTAAATATCAGGCAATGGGTCAGGTTTATTAGTTTCTCTCATGACCATGTTGTTACTTCACTGCGCCCGGAGAAGCCATGTATATTGTGAATTGAACGTGTCCTTTTCCAGCGTACTTCTGAAGTCAATTTCATGGATGTTGAACAGTTAATCATTGATCAGTCGTAATGTCAGCCAATAACATCTGAAGAGCAATGCTCGCAAAGCAATGTTACATAGCTTGTGAATGAGACTGAACCACAAGAAAAGTTACGCAACCATGCTCTTGTTTTTGTCTAACTTTGGAAATAGTCTGACATCTAAACAAATCATTTGGGGCTACGAGACTACATCTTACATTGCGGCTGTACTAGTATCTAAACGTCCTTAGCTAGATGAAATGCACTTTCTATCAATAAACCTCATTGTATACTATTAAAAAAATATATCATGTCAAGCTGTTAAAAAAAAGCTCATCCTCAGCGTACACGGCAATTGAAATTACAAATTATACGTGATTTCTGCTTGTTTTATGTCGTTTTTGGAGATATGGCGGTTTATGATTAAAAAAAATCCCTTTCGAAAAAAAAAATTCGCCTGTTCTAAAATAGTTTGAAGATAGTAGAAATGTAATTACCGTACTTATTCGGGCGTATTGGTCCATATACGATCTATGAGCTGGCAATCTTGCATTAGTAGGAATAATGCCATTTCTTTTTGGCAGTATATTTGTCTACTAAAAAATCCGGACAATTCTGGTGTTGCTTGTTCGATTTCTCGGGAAGAAATTGGGCCAGGAGCTCGGCCTCATTTTACGCAAAAATATATAAACCTGAAACAACTGCAAACTTTGTTGTTAATGTATCTATATCTTAATGCTTCACAATGTTGCGTTTTGTGAAGACGAAGTGCATTTACAGGAACTAAAATTTAAACGCCTTTTTATAGTGAAAGAATGGAGTCGAATACTGCGATGCATTTTTATACGCCCGTTTATTTATACATGGCGGGTTGGCGGGAGGTCGGCGTCCACAACGATGTCCGCTCAGTTTTATTCGGATCCTCACCAAATTTGATGGAAATGTTTATGGCTATGAGATCTCGGTCAAGTTCAATTGACCCAGGCACTTCAGAGTTATGGCCCTTGATGGACGTATTGTGTGACCTGGTACTCTTGTTTAGGAGTTGAAGTATGGTGTTTCTTACAAGTGTTTCACTGCTTCGTTTTTACTGCATGTCTAGATAATGTGGTGGTATTTAGCTCTACCTCCTATATTCTTTACATAGTCGTGGTTACACTTATTCTAAAACAGACAAATATAATCACAGTGTGATATATCTACTTTGTATCTATTTGTGGAATTTATTTCGGCAGCCCTTATCTTGTTTAGCACAATCAATTTCAATGAGACTGAGAAAGCCGTTATTTCAGGAAAATTAGTTTCTAGCAACAACTATAGTTTTGAGATTGAGATATTGTTTTTTAAGGCAATAGATCTTTTCAACAAGAATACTAGCATTATGTACACTGTATTCAAGTAGCAATAGGGTGTTTGAATTATATAAATAATTGTATATATCTTCAGTAACAGTAATATTTTTAGAAAGTTTCACTTTGCTGTTAAGTATTTCAATTGTTCGTGGTACATGGTTTACGTATTGCAGTTATTGATATGTATGTCACAATCAGATAGATCCGAAATATAGTTCTGAATTGTGTGAAAAAGAATGAAATTTATATTATACACTTAAACTTAATAAATTGACACTGTAAAAAGTTAGATCGCAGTTCGCAAATATATTTGTTTTCATTTTCTTACATATTTTTTCATTTGAGATATTTTGTTTAGAATTGCGAACTGCATTTTAAATTTATGAAAAATCAATTTTCTTTGGAAAAAAATGTTTTGAATCACAAAAAAAACAACCAGATAGGGAAATAAATGATTGATTGTAGAAAATTGAATTGCAAACTGCGGTCTAGACTGAATACTGTATAGAAGCCATACATGTATTGTCCGCATAATTTAATAAAACATCATTTACACTCTTCCAAATGTATTATATCTTTCTGGTGTATGAAGTAATTGACAAATCTAACAAACATCCGCTGTGTATGAAAAGTCATTTAAATTTGGATTACTCTGCTGTATCTTGTTTTTGCATCGAAATTGTCTTAGTGCCAATTGTTATACATAGCATTTGTATTAGCCTTTCCTTCATCGAGAAGTCATCTAAAAATAATTTTGTGATAGATGTGATAGAGTAATTGTTTTTATGTGATAAGAATCATACCCAAGTACCTAAAAACAAATAAAACATATTAGAAGCGACATGTAAGTTATTTCAAGGCAAAATACTTGTTGTTTATCATTTCTTTGTGAAAGAGTATGTATGTTTCAATTAAGCAAGCAGTGCTTGGACCATTAAACAGAAGTATAAAATCATTATTAGAGTATACTTTATTCTGATAACTTGAAACAATCATCTTTATTGAATTACAAAGACAGTTTTTGTTAAAGCTTCTTTAAGAAACTGCTGTAAGTTGATGAAACCCGAGCGACTTTACACGTTTTGAAAAGTATGTTTTTTGTTTTTTATTTGTCAAGTATAGCTTTATATATTTTTAAGGGACTACAATGTCATTCTCTTTACTATCTCAACCAAACATTGCTTCTGACACACATACAATCACAGGGTTTATGGTCACACCAGAACAATTGTGTTAAAGTATCTGTCAATGCTCAAAGAATCTGGAAATGGTTATTATTATTCGTACATGATAGCTTTGTTAAATAGTACGCATTTAAAATTCAATATTTTTTTTATTACTGCTGCTATATTTAATAAGTTTGTCGGTACGTTGTTATACTATCTTGGATTGCTTTTACCCCGATCATACTTTTCCAACTTCCGTATACTTTCAACTTCATATTGCTTTCCTTTATTAAACAACATCATTTTCAATCTCATGCCCGGTTCGTTTTTGCATACTGATACTCCATATGTCTTCATTTTGTCACCCTTTTTAATTTGTTTGTGTGCGACCGTTGAAAACATTAAATCCAACAGCTTCTGACCAGGCCATTTTAAGTGTAATTAATTACCCTGCCAATTTTTGTTACACTTGTTATTTTCGAGTGATTTTAATTAGGCGGTTTGGGAATTTTGTTATGGTGGTTTACTAGGATACCACAAATTCTAGAGCACAAAGAGGCATTAAAAAAACGTTATCGAATAAAGATTATCAAACTAGAAATCTAGTACATGTTAATGTAATGCTTTTTAATGACTTAACAAAAACAGATGATGGAGATACACGTCGATTTAGAAGTAAATTGAGAGGCATGTTCTGACACTGTGATAAATGGACTGAAGAAAGTGTTATGCTTCTTTGCACGTTTATTATTCTATCAGCACGAACATTGAATTCTTCAATTCCACTGTAAGACCTTGCAAATCGAATAGACAGTGAATCATTACTGTGTTCTAATTACAATGTGTATCGGGGAATACTGTCAAAACAATTTGAAATTGACGACAACATAACGCAAGTTATATCCATTATCATAATGTTTTGTAACAATTTTGTTCGTTTCTATAACTAAGTATACTTCACAGTATACGTCAAAGCTTTACATAACAAAAGATAAAACTGATGTAGGAATAATTGGCTTCAGTTTCGCAAACAGACACACTGGTCGAATCTGTTATTTAGTAACGAGAATTGACAAAACACCTTGTCTGTAGACAATTCAATTAGAGCAACGAATTTGATAAAACTTATTAACGATAGTCTATTTGTCATAGTGTTTTATAATAAGTACAACTCGATGATAACGCAATCAATTAACCAAACAACGTTGAAAGAGTAAGTTATTTTTTTATATTTACTTAGAATACCTGAGGTACTTCCGTTGACGAAATATCAGCAGTGATAATAAAAAAGTTCTAAAATATCTATTCTACATACTTGATCATGTAAACAATGCATCTAATAGCAGAGATAAAATAGTTTCGTGACCAAACCTAACAATGAGACTGAATCGTTGCATGAAGTTTCCATGACAAATGCGACAGATTTAATAATTATCTATATGTTTTACTTATACATTGTATTAGTTATTGCTTTTATTGTATTGTATAATCAAAACATTCCCAATTACTAACATCATGACTTTTGTGCTCTTCTGTTAATTAATCTATGTCTTTTGTCATCATATGTACAAAATGTATGTATATATTTGCTATAAAACATGTATGTTTTCATGCAATAGATATTTGAAGTTGAAGTTGAATATGATAATAAATTTGAATCATAAAAAGCCACGTTCATATCAACTTAAAATAAATAGTACCATCTCTTTAATACGTATCTGTCATTAATCTATATAAGTTCTTTATTTAACTGTTTATTAACATAATATTTTAGCCATATTTCCATTTTTATAATAGCATCAGTTCGTTTGGCTATGTCAAAATATTTTGGAAGTGTGCCACGTGTACTATGAAGTCATTATTCATTTATATGTACATATAGTAAATATTATACATGTAGTATTTTAAGGAAACCTAAAGGGAATGTTTGAAATATTTGTATCATTTTTAAATCCATTTAGGCCAACACAAGGTTACATTTGTTGACTAATGAGCCATTCAATATGATGTGTTATTTAATGCCTCATTAGTCAATAACTGTATAATATTACTCGTTTTAACCAACACATTTTTATTAGTACATGTAATATATTTTTGTTTATTATGCAACTTTTAAGGCTGACTGGGTTCAGATACCTAATCGTACTGAAGATTTCTATGAATGATTTTGTTTCATGCACTAGACATAATAATGTGTTTTTCTTCTTCAAATTTCATAGTTTTTCTAATGCATATCGACATGACAAATTTTACCCAACCTGCTTTGAAAGTAACGTCATTAAAGATTCAATACGCGTTTTAAATCGTTTCATATTTTTGTAGACGGTAGTATAAGAACAAGTATAAATTTCGCATCTTTACTCTTTTATAAACGAGAAAGACTATATTTGAATTCAATACACACAGTATCAGATTGATCGCGTGCCTGATACAATAACTCATTTTAATTTAAAGGTTTACTGCATACCCAAGTCAAGCTTTATTGCACTGTAAGTAGTAATATATCCATTAATTATGGGCTTCTTGTGAATAATGTTTACGAGAAGGTCTTGGTACACATGTACCGTAAAACCTTATCTATGTATCGCCTCGGTAAAAGGACCAAGTCATTGTAATGGTATAACTTATTTCCGGAACAATGTTCAACATGAGTAAGTGATACGTTATTCTAATTTGGACATTATCGATATTTGAATGCTACTATTTAAGTCTTCTTGATACATTTTTTCCACATCTTGTAAATGATGTCAGAAACTTGATAATATTTGCCTTATAATCATTTTCATTCATTGTATATATGCGTTTCTGTTTTCTCATAAGCATGTTACCGACCAAACATGCAACAGATAAGAATAGGTAAGAGTACATACATGTAACTCAAAATAAAAGCATATATCTAAATAAAAAAATGTTTAACCTCATATTGATTTCTCAAGAAAGGGCTCCAGCTATTCTGAAAATGAAATATCTTGGAAGCGCTACGGATGGACCTTTTCATCGTTTGCCATTATGCATGTGTTTAGAAAATGCACGACAATGCTTTATGACACAGTTCGTACGAATTTCAAATTATAATCACGTCATACGAGAAAATATGAGAAAAGTAAACCACAAACAGAATTGACACAATGCCATAAACCAATTAATTACATAGCATTTGTACAGTACTTTATTGTTTCGTTCGAAGATAAAGCATTTGAAGATAACATAAAGTATACTTAGGCAGCATCATTTGCCACATATATCATCCTTATTTCCACCTAATGATCGCTTCTACGACTCAGTCAATCGGTAAACAGCCATTTTCAGCCCTAAAGAAGAATCGCTTTAATAGTTATATATGCGATATGCGCGTAGAATCAAGGACTTTTATATTTTTAACAATGATTTAACAATTTTGAATGATTAAATATGAACAGTTAGGTTTAGAAATGATATATACTGGTAAATGCAGAATATTCTACAAAAAATACAATCGGAAACTACTTAATGCTCAAAATTGTATTTCTCTTGTCCACCTTACATCAGGTTATTGAATCAAGATTTTCAAGACTTAAGTCGCAAACCCTTTATTATACAGCTCTCCGGGGGCTTTTAATGCCGAATTTGGCCCTCTTGCTAAAGAAGAAGCTGTATTCAGAGCAGTTGTTGCTTTTCCTCGGATAGAGATAAGATAAAATAATTATTTTTTAAATGATGGCTACAAACACATGTCGACAATATACTTATGTATTTACGATGCCACAGCCATACGCATTGAGTAGTAATGAAATTTATGTCCGTGCGTCCGCCCTGCTGGCTCTCTTTCTGTCATGTACATGCCTAAATGACATTTTTAGATTGTTTTAGTTCATTCGGTAATTTTATGGTTAAAAATTGTTTTCTGGTGATAAGAAGTGTATTATATATATAGCAAGAAAGATCAAAGAGATAATCTCACATAATTAGCATTGTTTGCTTCGTCTGACTGTCTGTCTGTTGTCCGTCTTTGCTTTATAATCTTCTGATCAACCACTTGACCTTATGACTCTCAGCAGAGTCTCAAGTGACTGATTTTCATTGACATCCTTTATATCATCATTTTGACAAAGTGTACGCGAGCTGTATTTGACTTTTCACAGCTCCCAAATTTAAAGAGTGCAATTCCCCGGATAGAGCTACCCAGGGGAGCTATTTTGAAAGGATCCCTATAGGGTGTAACACTGCTATAGAAATATAAGAGCATATTGACAGTTACAACGAATCATTCTCTTTAAAAGGAAAATTACTCTTGAACTTGGAGACCACCAAGGCTCCAAAATTATATGGTTATAATATGTTAAAAGAGTAGTGTGATATGCAGTTGAACATGGTTACTGAGAATTCATAATAATCTGACATGATACTTAAACATTCATACTTCACAATAGCGGTATATTGAAGAAAGAGGGAGGTGTTCAAAAAAAGTAATTACTTCACATTATTCAACCTCACTACAATCGAATTTTACAGTATAATGTTGTCTATTCTATTTAGAATCGAACTATAGGAAGGACAAAAAAGAAAAAATGGAATCTGCGGAAATTATTCAGTATAATATTTCTTCATACACTTAAGTGTCCACTTAACTTAATCATCACCCCTCGTACATGTTAAACTTTTAATAAATAATATAAATTTACCCCATATCCGTACGTCATAAATGTAGAAATAAGTGATATACGAATATAATGAAAAAGTTACTCGACGTCAAAATAAGAAACAATGCAATGCATTCTGACGATATCAGCGACGACAAGCATAGCCATTCGATTCTTGTGTAAAATCCATATTCAAGCGGACAAGAACTTCAGAAAAAGAAATGTTGTTTTCAATGCGATTTTTTTCATACAACATAAAAAATGTTTTTTTTTGCAAGAAGTGGCTCTGATTATAAGAAATGTTAGACAAATCAGGTTCAGCTCGACGCAGACGGACAGGTGAAAACGGCGTTCATTAATAGCAACAGAAAAGCATTCGTCTGTAGACAATTTGATTGCCGAGTAATAAACTGGACTTAATGTAATCATGTATTGTAGCTAAGCCTATTCCGATGAACTAATAGCGTGGAAGTAATATAGCGGACCACGGATTAATTAGAAATAAACTAAAAAGATGGTAATTAAAACCGAATCACGGAATATGACACAATAAAGTCTCTCCATTCACACTAACTACGTGTATGTCATTCACATAAAGTACGATAAAGTTAAATCAGTAGAATTTACACGCATAGATGAAAGTAAAAGAAATATTCATTGCATTGACAAAACAATATTGTGTATTAATACATACACTACACATCCCTCAGAAAAAACAAGAAAGTCAAACATAAACACAAGCATGCAACGACATAGAAATCAACAACCAAGACAAACATCACTCTACATTCACACCACCGACGAACCAGCAAAGGAAATGACAAGAACAATTACCAGTACATTAGATTAAGCGTACCTGATCACTTAGCAAACAACAGAACGTTCCAAGCTGAATAATGATGTTGGTTAATATGTTGTTTACAAAAAAATGTATGCAAAAGCGGAATGCAGGAAAGGTTACATTTGTAAATTGTAAATTATCCCCATTTTGGACTAAAGTGAACTCATTGAAACTGGTGTTAAACCGACTTAAACATTTTTATGGTCTTTCTTAGAAATGAAAATCATTAGTTGGAATGTACGACTAAGAGTTCTAAGCTATTTGTTTCATTTCTAGATAAATAATTTTCATCCCAAATGCGTTTTGAAAAGTAAAATTAATGTTAGTAAGGAAATTGATAATGGTATTGTAGAATAAAACTTAGGATTTCAGCAGTTTAATTATCTTAAGATATGCACGAACATCAGTCTATCAAAACAGTTTCTTTCCAGCAACCATAATACTTTGGAACCAATTGGCTCCAGCAATTGTTGACAAGGCCAGTCTCGTTGCATTCCAATCTACATTGGCCAGTCAACACATCCACTAGATCTTCATGATATTTTTATCCTTTTAAATGTAAATAGGGGAACTTTTATTTCTTAAACAATTTTAACGTTGGTTGATTCACCAAAAGTCAGTCCTGCCTGTTGCGCATGTGTAAATTTGCATACTGTATTGTTTCAAGTATTACTTAAGATGATGATGATGATATTATTGTCATGAAAAATATTATGATACATCGTACGTAAAACGTTGAGGCTTTATATATATTCATATTTATAATGCAATGTTCTCAACATACTCTTGGCATTGCTTTTGGCATAAAGGGGAGTGTAAATGGACAATAGTATGGTTTTAAAAATGTCATGCAGGGAACTAGTCTGCGGTTGCATAAAATTTGAACTTATTTCACAGAAACTGTGAACCGAGTTCCAACTTAATGTAACTTTTCTGCCAATGTTAAATTTCATGCCCTAAATCACATAATAAGTGCTCTTAGGCAATAAGAGAAAAACACGATTAAATTACATCAAGCCCATGTTTTCCTAAATAAACAAAGTTTCATTTCACAGAAACTGTGAACCGAGTTCCAACTTTATGTAACTTTTCTGCCAATGTTAAATTTCATGCCCTAAATCACATATTAAGTGCTGTAAGGCAATAAGAGAAAAACACGATTAAAATACATCAAGCCCATGTTTTCCTAAATAAACAAAGTTTCTATTGAACGTTTGACAAGTTACTCCTCCGAGGATGAGAAAAAAAACATTTTAAAATAAATTCAAAAGAATGTAAATTGTGATAACTTTAACTTCTAGAATAGATTTTTGTCTTGAAATGTTCAAAGATCTAATTTGCTCTCAGCATTGAACAGAACATGCCATTATTTTAATAACCCTCCCGCCTTTAGTATCCATTAAGTCGTGCACGAGAATAAACAATTAGACGTTGTCTGATTTTCTTATTTACCGCTTTCTTGCGTATCTTGTCTGCGTTCATAGTGTACAGTTGCAACCACCACACGTACATATCTTCGTTTCCCGTTAAATGTTTAAACTATACATGACATAACAACTACATAGAATTGTAAGGTCAAGGTCAAGGCTTTAAAAGTTGAAATATTAATTTTGCATCAGGGAGATTTCCTCGCAGACTGATGTATGCGTTTAAAAGGAAACAGTCTAACCAAATAACATATTAGAAGTTCGAACTTAATCAGTCATTGCGTTGTGTCTCGTCCTTGTTCGGTACACAATATTGAAAGTTGGTTGTCATTGACTTCTACGCATTGAGAGGTTGCCCAATTTGGTTTTACTTACAGAGTCCAATATGGTACATATAATTACATAAAAATTAGTTTAAAATTCCAACATGCATAGCCATAGTTGTTTGGAGCCGTGACTTGTTTAACCCCAATTGCATTTTATCTCGGACAATGGAGATTTCTGTAACAAGTAAAGGTTTACTGTACATAACACGTAAATGTGCAGTATTTTTTCCCGAAATCAACTATAGTTATAATATATTTTTTACTATTGCATTAATTGCAAGTTTAATTTTGGTAAAATATTTATAATATTGTAAAGTTAATTGCGTCTGTGGCAACCACAATGGCATATTAAATTATCAAATGTACATAAATAAAAACATACGTAGAGACACGGGGTTATAAGAGTTGTAACCCGAATATGGTCTTCCCTTAAAGTCCCATTAGCTTTTTGCTTTAAAAAAGTATGCAAGAACATTCAATTGCTGATATTTTCCCGAGATAATTTTAACCGACGAAACAAGCACTTTTTCTTCTAAAAACACACAGTTCACTGTGATTTTTGCTTTTGTAAACTTGAAATATGTTGACGTGACTGCGGGAAAACACAGTTGTTCTATAAATAGTATTTATTTCAATGATATTGAAAAAAATACGATAGCGGTTTCGGAAGGAAAACACGCCGGATTCCTCTGTTATAGGACAAACAGAAACTATTACGACCGATAAGTTCATAAGCTTATGGGACTTAAAAACTTAAATAGAAACCACAAAAGATTTAACATATAGATTCTAGAACAGTTCAGTTGAAATAATAATAAATTGATCCAAGAAAAGATAAAATCGCAAGCCGGGAAAATGCTATTGAACCAACTTGCTTCTCTTTTCCGTAAACGCAATTGATATTTGATAACTACTCTTCGTATATAGTTTACAAATAAACATGAGAGCTCATTTTACTACCCGTTGCAAAATCAAACAACAGTTTGCGCTTCGTGTCGCGTGTCTGATTCATCCCTGTCTTTCATGCTGCGCAATAGCCTGCGAGCGACTGTTTTGTAACACAAAATATCATATAATTACGTACGTACATTCTGTAACATGTCAACTTATGGAATAAGCAAACATGTAATTATATATGGATAAGATATATACCGGAGTAGCCTGACTTCTGACTTTACAGCGCTAACTACATGTGTGTTCTTGTCAGTTATTAGAAATCTAAATGCATCATGACATGCAAACAGATTATCCGTCGGTCATCCGTCAAACATTAAATGTTCTTATAGACATGGTATCGCCTGGGGTCCGTTTCCACAATGCACGTATAATTTTAATTCTAGTAAGACATTGCGTAAACTTGCTTTAAGATCACCTCTAAAAACGTGCAACAACTATCATATAGTGTTTTCATTTTAGGTAAATCTGAGTTAGTTAATGTATAATTTATTTCAATTTTACAATCACACGTCCGTTACTAGTGCTTGTATTTTTTTAAAGTAAGTCAAATATTTTTTCCATATACTTTTAATATGAAAACTTCATGAATCGTTCTCTGAACTGAAAATAAAACTGTTAGTGAATTATGCTGAAATCTACAAGATTAACCAATACTTTGACATAGTGATAAAACCGTAAATTGTTTGTTTTTTTGTCAATATAATTATGCTTAGCTTTTCGTTTTTCTATTGTCATGTACAAGAATGTATGTGTTAGTGCATACTGCGGAGTGCCCGTTAAAATGGTACGGTTTGCGCAAAACATCACTTTAACGGATGCCGTATTGCAATTGTTAAACAAACACCAGAGGATGGGTGGAAAATTTAACAGCACCAACAATGAAGTCACATATAAATTTAAATACACTATTCCATCTTCAAGACATTTAGAAAGATCTCATTTTAAAATACTGGGTAAATGTTTGCAAAACAAATGTACTTTTTAGTTTGTAACACGTAATGGGACATGTATCATAATCATTACCACGAGCCAGTAGTTCCTGACAGATAGTCGCTCGAGTAACAAGCAAATTAAGTCCATTGAGATTCCACTGTGGAAATAAACAATTGAAGTTGGACTCTGATAAAAGGCATATGTTATTGAAATGTTCCTCCAATAACAAGGTAAGACATCTGTTTGATTAAGAGGGCCACAGACTTCCTGGAAGTTGTCACGTGCAATATATTTGTTATCATAATCATAAATATTAACAAAGCTCTGAAGGTCACATGAGTATACAAGAAAGGAAGGGACTAAATATCCAATTATAATTAATGTAATAAATGACAAAGACAATAATTATAATAACCAAATGGTTACTCCGCCATGGTCGGTCCAAACTTCCAAGCCCGGGTGAGAAAGGAGGAGGTTGTGCTTGGGGCTAGCTACCATACCCCGTACAACCCACACTTGCTATGGAAACGACAACAAGGAAAACTAAAACTGGAAGACGGAGTGAAGCAGGCAACGAGATTTTAATCAAATGAGAATTACTAGACAGTGGGGTAAACAGCACTTCTTATTGTTGCAAGAAATTTATATAATAAATATAGTAAACTTTATCTTTTGTATATATTTTGTAAGTAGTATATGTGTCAACTGTAAATGTTATCTTTCATTTTGAAAAGTTTCACCATTTTAGTAATCGAAACAGTATATTCCTTTGACTTAAGAAAAAGAATAATTTAATACACAATTAATCGAATACGGTTATTGAATAATTGCATTGGTTACAAACAATTACATTATTTGTACTTTAAACACAAGTGAAAAAATACTTCTGGATTTCTGATATGATAAAAATTTAGGTCCACGGAATACCACATTCTGATTTTCTGCCATATTTACTTTTTTTACTTTTACCTCTGTCACTTTCCGTTTTACCGATTTTGAAATTAAACCCGAGTATATTGTCCTGTATTTACCGATCTCTAGTAAGCACGTGTGATTAATCCCTGATCAAGATATTATGGTCTCTGACCAGATACCAATAGCCTATCACCGCTGTGAAAACGAATTCCAGCTGGGAAGTTCTATCCGGGTGTACGTCTAGGGTCTTCCTCCACTGTAACGGCTTGGAATGTCACATAATCCCCTTTGCTATTGGCGAGACGTGAAACCCAAATAAAAATATAATTCTTCACACTGCAGCAGACTGAACGTTTACTTAAAATTGACAACTCTTTTCGTTTTGACCTAACAAGCGATCAGAGCACGAGACTGTAACATGTCAAACTGTCGTTTAGGTTTTACCGATTATAACCCTTAATAACATTTATTGGCTTTTAACTTCCTTTGAAATATACAAATAAATATAGATCTGATAGTATTATGAATTTTCTGTCTGTGTTTCTCGATCATCTGAACAATTTGAAGACATAGTAATGTTGTCTCTTCTGTAAGACGTGAAGCCAATACATAACAAGTCCAGCTGTAGTTATAATAGGCTAATTTAAAACAGCCATATGCGTCTTAATACAATAGGATCATTTGGTACGATGACATTTCCATCTAGTCAATATTTTAAAAACCAAACCGAATCTCATTCATTTTCGTCCGAACATAAACTCGTTTGTAGCTATTGTTAAATTGGATTAAAATCCTACATATCTTCTTCGATTAAAAAAAAGAAAAGATTTCAAACACCAAAGAAGGTAACAGTATGCTTTAATGCATTTAATATTTTTGCTTTATTTGACCTATACAATGTTATTTAATTTCTTTCAAATACTAGCCTCTATTCTTACGGTTCCCAATACTTATAACTGTGCCTCTTAACTCAAGACTGGCTGTACTTTCATAAATAGGTTCCAAATTCCACTTACACATAACCCATATGGAATACACGCTTTTGTTTGATTCTCGAGTTAGTTCATGGACATACAATGTATTTATATCTATATATCATAATCTGCCAAGTGTTTTTTTCTAAGTCATTAGATTATATAATCGACACTGCATAGCCTATATCTGGAAACTATTGGTTACTTTTTTTGACAAAATTGTTTGACAGACACAGACGAATACAGTGCAACCTCAGAGTAGCAAAATTATGTTTTTGTTGAGAGTTTGTTGCTTTAGAGAGGTTGAATTAATAGTTAAATCTAGCAGTGGAAAATCATGTCATTGTTGAAGGGAGGTTGTTGCTCAAGAGATGTCCGCTCTGGGGAGGTTGTACTGTTTGAAACAAAAGAAGATTGTTCACAAAAGATATTTTATGAAGCATAATCATTTGAGTGGAGTGTTACGTTTTCATTTAAATTCCGAGAAAAAAATTTAAGCCTTACGGTTAATTTTAGACATTGAGCGTCCATTGAAGTAGACCAATCACTCAATGGCTGTGCTAATCACGAAAGCCGCCAGGCGAATAGGACGTCTGTTCATTCCGACCTTCCTTAATGTCTTAATATTAGCAACTTACATTTTTTTCTCAGGGAAATCACGAGAAGAAGTTGAACAAAATATCAGACCATTCCCTAAATAAGGCTTAACAGTCAGAACGTTTCCCTCATTTGATATATCACTAATGTCTTTAGCGACATCAGTTACCACAAATCACTGTTGGCTCTACAGGCAAGCACTTTAGAAACTCAAATGTATAATTTCAATCATTCATTTCAGAAACTTAAATGCGTAATTCTAACTACACAAATAGAAGAAAAATCGATTTGGAAGCAATCTTGTTTAGATCAGATTCCGGAAATAAGGAGTTCAATGACCATTAGGGCACCTAACCAAAGAGGACAGTAATGAACAAGTACAGAGCCTGCAAAGAAACGTTTTGGGCTGACTTCAGATAACGGTCCAGTGATAAAACAAACAATACGACAGTTTAACAGAAATCTGACCACATTGTTGTACGTTACATCACTTAACATTCCTTCTTATACATGCCTCACACAAGCTTATTTTAATGTCGAACCTTTAACATTCATTGTAATATCAGAATATTTATTTAGATCGAATGCATTAAATCCTTAAGTTATCAAAATGATTTGTTACATTTTTTTCGAGCTTAACGTTCTCGACAAGATTTCCGTAATGAATACATGTGTTCCGGTGGGCAGTTGACCTAACAGGTTCTCCAGTGACAAAACTACCATTGTTACATTCAAAGCAACTTCCAGCTTCATTAAGGTCCGCGGCAGAGGTCGCTTCGGCTAAAACTCTTACATCGCTTACCAAACCGCGTTCGGTGTTCGAAATTACGAAGACCAAGTAGCTAAATTGGCAGTCTCTGACCTATATATGCTTGAGTATTGCCCAGAACTATTATCTCAACATGGTGCGGATAGATTTGATAAATATTTTATGTTTTAAAAGGTTTTAATGATAGGGTATGTGTTACGATGCGATTTTTTCAAGCAAAGTCATTCCATTGTGTGTTATTTCCCTTTAGATTTTGCATTGAAGGCTTATGGAGTAGTCTGTTTTAAATATTAAGGGAAAAGGAGCATACGTTTTCATAGAAAACTCGAAGGAAAAAGATGTAAAAATACAGAATCAATCTAATTTGATAAAGAAATATACAATGTAGGTCATCAAACAATATCTACAGAAATGAACATTTTTTCATCAAGGGCAACAGCTCTTACATTTTCTAGAATATTCGTATGTAAAATCCAACGATGTAATGAAACTATCAGCGAAAATTAACAATAGGGCTATACTATTTTTGTAATTATTGTTCAGCATTGAGCTAATACGTCAGAAAATGACAGTAAGGGATGTAATACCTTAAAGCCGAGACCTATATGAATTTACATATATATTGACAATACGTGATATCTGAATATTTGCCAGACCACGGTTTTGAATATTTCATTGAAATCTTTTGAACACATGTCTGATACGAATGACAGTTTACATATTATGACTTGTACATATTCGTGAGACAGATTCCAACATTAGTTTTTGAGACAATGCTTATCCTTCATAAATATACGACGTAGACTAAATCAGTTAAAATGACAAATTTTAATAACTTTCTGAAATCGTTTATTGTCGCTGTCAAATTTTCCTAGACAGTAGCTAACTGATTAATATTCATTTCATCAATCTAGAAATGCACTCTTTTTTAAATAGAAAATTTATTTTGCAGCTTTGTTTTGTATTGAAGATGGATTGTTGGTTGATATATGTTAAATAATTCAAATTTTTGGTTTTGTTATGCTACATTATAATAACAGGGATACCTTTCCAAAGCAACTACCTTTGGAAGAAGCAATGATATGTTGTTTTTGAGAGGTTGTTAACTTGCTACGCTAGAGAGGTAAAATTATTGGTTAATGTATCGTAAAGTTGGAAAACCATGCTGTTGTTGAAGGGAGGTTGTTGCTCAAGAAAGGGCGGCTCTGTAGAGGTTCGACTGTACATATATTTATCTATACATACATGTATTATTTTACATCATTCCACTATTCACACGGCATAGCAATTAATTATACTTGAGTAATTAATTAACCATTTGTATTGTATTCAATTATGTCATAGTGCACCTAGATGATTTCCAGGCATATTGAATGTCTAAGGTATTACGTTTTTACTGTTTTTTCTGTCGAAATATCCCATCATATACAGACATGTTCATTCTTTCATAATAATGATTGTGATAACATATTCTAAAATGTTTACTTGAATGCAACGTATTGCGTAAATACTGAACCTGTAGACTGCTTCATCATTACGAAGTTCGTTAATGGAAATATAGTCTTCATCGCCTGATGCACAGTCTACATTAATGCTATTTGTGTCTAGAGGCAGTAATTAGTGAATTATCACTTTTTCTAATATAACGAGTTGTCCGTATTATTTGTTACATAGTTATATATGTCTGTCTGTAAAAAGATTGAATATGATGGTGTATCACATTCCCGTGCCGTTTTTGCAGTGCCATAAAACACGATATGGCACGGCGGTGCATATAATATGTAAATGACGTCACGAAGTCGTTGATGACGCATAGAAATTGATTGGAACATGTATGTTTTCAAAATTATAACTTCACAGGAGTAATGTTGAATTGATTTTAATAATTTGAGTAAGCAAAGACACTGTTTACATCGTTAGATATGTTCACACATTTATTATTTATAATGTTTCATAATGTAACAATTTTTGTGCTCCTGATTAAAAAGCCTTATTACACATGTGTCATTCTTTTGTTATTAGTAGCAATGTCAAACAGGTGTGTTGGTTTTCGCCGTATTTAAAGGTATGTGATAAAAAGAAGATCAAATGAGTGTAGATTCCGTCTTTAATTCATTGAACTCGTTGAAGCCAAAAGGCTCGCTTCATACTGTTTTATACAACTCGTTCAATAAATTCAATACGGAATCCACACTCATTTAATATCCTCTATTTATTTTTCAATACATAGGACTTGACAGTCCATGAGTACATAGTACATAAATTTACATCACATTTGAACTAATTAAAACTTATAGGTCAATGACAATGGTAGTATTGATAAACATCGAAAGTTATTCCAACTACAATGATAATAAACATATGCTCAATGACAACGATAATACTGAATAAATAGTACATGAAAAATACTTCCGGAATTAAAATACATATAACCTCCGCCGGTTTGTTTTTGCCGCGCCGGTCTTTGGCAAATACAGCCCCCACTTTTACGCGCTTTTGAGAAACAAAAACATTATTAAATTGTAGCATTTAGTTACTTATTAAAAAATTGTAAGTCCCATGTTTCTATCTTTACTAGTTTTCTTGAAAAATGCAAAGAAAAACTGTCTTTGCCATCAACACTTTTTTTTTTATATTTAAAGAAACACTATGTAAGGGTGTGTAGGTATCATAATTATAATCCAGCGTCTTTACATTAAGTTATCAAATATAACATGAATGAGAGATCAGCGAGTATAGACTACTTGTAATATTATTATTTCACATCCATAAAACGTTGAGTAGAAGTTGCATAAGAGTGTATAAATTTACATAAAATGTTTTGTTTCTGAATTCAAAAGCTTTATAAGTATACATGGCAAGATTTCTAAGGATATTATTAAATCGATAAACTTTATGATGTTTGCACGCTTTCAGTAATATTTTTTTGTATGCAGTTATCGAATTTCATTATATAAGGGACATTCGAGCAAAAAATGTAAAACAAAATATATGACGTTATTACGAATCCATATCACGGCATGTGTCGAGTATGAGACAATAAAAACGAATAATTTTGTTGGTAGCATTCTTGCATGATCAGTTCAATTATGAAGCACCGAAGCCTTGCTTAGTCTTGTTATATCATATATGCCGTATATATCTACGACTAATTAATTAATGTGATTCGAAATAGGCCAGACCTAGATTATTTGATTGCTCTAGATAATTCAATCAGCCGAAATACGCTAGAGATCTACCTACACGAACATCTGCTTAATTTCGATACTACAATCAGTTTGACCTTTGACCGTTGAGATAATGCAGATGAGGTACCTGTCTGCTTTTACGTCATAAAGACTCGTCTTGACGCTGAAATTAAACTAGTTAGACTTCAAGTAGCACGCATGCGCAACTACTACAGAAAGAATGAAATATAACTTACCGATCAAACCACCACCATACTGCCAGGACGTAATAAGGGGTCCAACATAATATGAACACACCGACTGAAATACATTCATTCAATAAATACAGTCAAAAGCTGTCTATTTAGATAACCTTTAGAATAATAAAGAAATATCTGCATTGAATGTGATATTCATACAGACGTTTTAATAATTGCTTCAAATGGAATATAACAACATGCCTTTACAGACAAAAATGATTAAGGGCTGGTATTTAGGAGTAGCACAATAACATGCTATTTCTCGAACAAACAAATGTTATTTCAGAGTTGCATATCCTATCAGCACCATTATCAGATTCAGATTTTCATGATTTAAATAGATTTTTAGAAGCGAAAACTTCTACAGTGATTCACACAGTTTTCTACTTACAGTCTTCTGACGCCTCTCATCCATACATTCGCATTAAAAGTAGTACCACTGGTTGTATAAGCTAGTCTACCGGTTGCAGTTTTGATTTAATTGAGCGATTCGGTCATCAGTCAAAAGCATATTTCTATGTTTGCAATGCAATTAGTAATATGTTCGGTCACATGCATCAGATAATGATAAAATATCATACATTGTCATCATTCTGGTTTGATGTTTGCAGTATTAACTAAGTCAATAATATATTTCTGCTTTAAGTTAATCCCTTAAGATGACGATAACGATTGGTTGTAGAATTTGTTTCCCTGCTCACCTATAATTATAGTCATCTTAAGTGTCCTAGATCTGGCTCGCTCTATGTTACCAACAGCTGATCTGCGGAGTCTACTACCGGTGTTTGATGAATTCAACTCCTGCATTTCCTCTGCAATAAAGTCGATGACGTACGTAAAAGAAATGAATCAGGTTTCAATTAAAATCAGATATTTGTTAGCAAAGACCCATTGTAATAGTATGACGTTTTTAAAATGCTTAAATCATACACTTGGGATGGAACTAAAATATTTTCTAATAGCTTATATTTTTTCTGTCTTAAACGACAACAAAGAAATTCTCTTGACGTCAGACTAATATGACATTTGTTTGCAATTATGTACAAGGAAAGGAAGTCGGGATAATGGACAGTTCAGACATCGTTGCAGTTTCATTTCACTTCTTGAAAACATCATCATACTACAAGATCATAAAATAGGATATCATTGAAAAGGCGATTTTTCTTTTAAATTCACAACATTTCTTATTTAAGCTGTGTAAAGAAACAAAACCGAAAAAAGAAATTCCGTTCAACCTACGTTAATTTACGCACTTTTACGCAACGTTTGGGGATAACAGCATACTATAATACAATCGAATACATTAATTTTACGAACTGTGCAAAACAAAATGAAATGCAATTCTGTACAATAAATGCGTAATTTACGCAATATACAGTACAGAAGGACCTTCGTTGATGAATTTTGATATAAAAAGTAAATCACACAAGATAGTCTATGACCTAAACTATGATCAAATTACTTCACAGTAAATAATAACAATGCAAACATTTTATAATTATACGTATACTCGCGAGTTCATAAGTAATAACTTACAATGGTATGCCACTTACCTTCAAAGTAGTAAAAACTGAAAGTGAAAAAAACCTACCTTTACTCTGACGTGTCTTTTTTGAAATCTCTCGTAGGATTAGAGCGTATGACAGTGTAATGACAAACAGTGGTAAGCCGTACATAGCAACCATAGTGTACAAATTGTAAATCAGCTCATGGGTATAAGATGGAAAGAAATGAAACGTCACACACTGCTTGAACCACGGGTGTAGTGGATGAGCTTCCACGTGGAATATAACACTCTGAAAAGAAATAAATACCATCAAAATATTTTATTCTTCGAAATCAACCGAGCTATTGTTATCACTTCGTCGTCTGCGGAGTCTGCATCGTCTACGTCTGTGCACAAACATTAATGAGCAAAAGATGTAGCAATATGAAATTTCATAAGTGGGTGGACCTCACTGAGGTGATGAACAGACGAGCGTTGACACCGCTTGTGTCGTTCGTGGTATTCAGTGTCGCACTGGACGGCAGTGTTATTTCGCAATGTACACATCATTAATGGATGTAGAAGATCCGATGCGTATACCTGGATAGTGATATAAATTATGAACTTTTTCAGGTCACAGGTAGGGTTCAAAGCGGAGTAGGACCAATACTTACGTGTAAGAGACCGTAACGTAAATGATTTGCATAATCAACATGAAAAAGATAGGATTGGGAAGTACTACAAAAGCAGAACTGAATTAATTTACATTGGAATTCTACAACAAGAGTAATAAAGGAAAGCAAAAGTAATTCAAAGTTGTTTTGTTGCTTTTGGTTTTTAATTATAATGCTGGAATAAACAATCTTATTATATTTGACTCTCCCCTTTCTATTCACTATATCTACATTATTTCAATTACACAAAAACACTAAACTATAAGGATGCGAGTTCATTTTGGTCATTTGAATAAAAAGTACACCACCGCAGTATTTGTAAATGTCAAATTTTGACTAAATGACAGAGAAATAAAATATTGTTTTATTTTCATTAAAACAGATGATATTACAATTACGTTATCATAGCACAAGGATGGAACACACACAATGACCACATGCAAAATAATTCGTTCCCAACCCGAAATCTTTGCACAACTTTATGCCGAAGGTATCGCAACGGAATCTGCATAAAGACTGATAGGGGTCGTCTCATATATAACAAAGGACTGATAGGGGTCGTCTCCTATGTAACAAATTATACAAATTTTCGGGTGAGCGATTCAAATCTTTTTGATTGCGTTAAATTTTTTATCATTGGTGACATCTCAATGAAATTTCAATAACAATTATGTTCATTTCAAAGGACTGCAAATATCAACTTGTCCATATCAATACCTTGTGCACACTTGACTTCCATCAAAACCATCTACAATACTTTATTGCAACCTATCCCCGGTAACATATGTCTGTCATATATCTTCTATAGAATGCAATTCTAATGACGTAATTGGTATACCGGAATAGTTACGATGACTGCATCTTAGTAATATCAGATATTTTGTATATTTGTTGTAAGTCAACGACGCATTACTTTATATATTAAACGGAAACATGTATGAAGAATTGCTTGTTTAAGATTGGACAAAGACATACTAGTATTACGTTAAATCAAATTAAGAAGAACTACTAAGTATTGTGTTCAAGCAACAACGCTTCCCGTGGATAACACAATATGAGTAATGTGAAAGTAAACATGTGGCATTGAACCATATTCAGCATTCTCTTACAAAAATGTGCTGAAACTATTGTACACGGACTCATTAATTCATATCTTGATTTTTGTAATGGACAACTTACTGACATTCTGGTCTACAGACAGCTTGATAAGCTTCAATGAGTTCAAAACAAGGCTGCCGGATATATTTGTTGCAAATGCTGCTTAAGAGCAACATTCCCCTGACATTCTAAAACAGCTACATAGGTTGCCTGTTCGAGCGAGGGTCATGTTTAAAGTGCTTGTCATCGCTTTTTGGGTTGTAAATGGAACCGCAACTAGTTTTCTCAGAGGCAAGTTCCAGCGACATCCAGATTCCTGTTCCGCGACACGGAACCAAACTCGCTGACAGGTCACTGACGGTGGTTAGCCCTAAATGGTGGAATATGCTCCCTATAGACAGCTAGAGACTTAAAAGCAGTATTAACCGAAACTGACGTTAAGAGAAACTTAAAACTCACGTATAACTAGATCTAGTATCTTTATGTTCTATTTGACTTTCAAAATACTGAGATTGTAACACAGTGTACATACTAGGACTATATGTAAAGCGCAATTCTATATTTATAGTTTTTGCGCGATAGAAGTGTGTTTGTATTTCTATTTGTGTAATTATGTATTGGAATGTAAGTCTGGCAATACAAAAACACAGTGTAAGCTTAACAGAGTTAATTTGAATTGCCTTATCTGTAAGTTTTTGTCATACACATCATTTCAGGCTAGGAATAAATTTAGCGGCAATGTTACAGTAAATAAATGCATTATAATTGTTTCGTCGTCCGAATTGTTGTTCGCTCCATTGTGTCCATTTCGCTTCTGGGCTGGTGGGTTTGGGGAAGGTACAATATTTTGTGTTCCAAAAATGATTAAACGTACAGAAAATATAATGGCAAGTAAACAAACGGTTTTATAATTGAAAGATTGTGGAATTTAGCGTCCTTATGGACTGATCAATATTGTCTTCATCTGTTAGGCAATTAAAATATAGCGACGGGTCACGTCATTCGTCAGGTGTTATCTGAGTGATACGTTTATATATCTGAAAGATGGTACTAAACTTTTATCTTTTCATCGTTAAAAAATAAACATCATTTCTCTTGACAGCATGCTGTTATAAGACATTTTACATGGGCTTCAATTACACAGAACTTTCATTAGGAAAAAAGGCGAATGGCATTTCCAATTTCTAGACAAATTAATTGGTAATGCGAGAGCTCGCAAGAAATGAGAATGCAATTCGGAAAGATTTATTGGCATACGTATATTGCTGACTACCAATTCTTAATCCTTAGTACTGGTCCAATTATATGCACATAAACATGTCATGTATGGAAACCCTTCCTTGCCAAATTAGCATTCCTTTAAACTCATGTTTCATGACTGATTCGGTCTTCAGGAGAAGTCATTTCGATCATTTTGATTAAAAATAGAGATGAAGGAAATAAGACGTAGTTCTAAATTCCAGACATCAGAAGGTCAACATGCTAACAAAACTCGGGCTATTTTATTAATGACCTTGATAAAGCCATGTCTATCATTTTATTACGCACATGAGGTATGCGTGTCATCATTTTTGAGAAACCAATTCGATTCCGTCACATTTTCTGTGAAATAAAGATGACGCCAACGCGCATGATAAGTATCAATAGATAACGCCAATTGAATTTGTTATCTTTCTTAATACATGTTTACATATCTGAGACATTCTGAACCATGTTTTATCCCGGTATTGAAAGCTTTGTACAAACTAGTCTCATATGAGAATTCATGTGTGTTGTGTTAGCCGAGATATAATAATAAATTATGAAATAATATCAAAATGTTTCTTTGAAGCTACAGAACTTGTAAATGAAAATCATAATATAGTGTGTAATTGTTTCCTGCTAACCCGTTTTTTTTGTTTGACTTTGATGAAACTCATTATTGAGAATTCATTTTGAGAAGTTAAGAAATGACCAGAATTGTGTTTGTGTCTTGACAGAATTTTAAATTTTTTAATGGAACATCAGATTAATTCAAAAAGTGGTGGTTTACCAGAATATAACACTATAATTCTGATATTTTTTAAACAATTTCGAATAAACTAAACCGAAATTAAGATAAAAAGATATCAAAAGAAGCAAAAGAAAAAAACAGAAATTGTGAGTATTGTACTAAGGTATGACATTACATAATTAGCACTCAAAAGAAATACATCAGTAATAAAAACAAAAGATGAGACGATATTTATCATTATGTTATCGGTCTTGTTAGCTGAATATATAATGCATGGGATATGTTGTAATACATGAATGACGTGACCTGTCGCTATATTTTAATCGCCTAACAAATGAAGACAATATTGATCAGTCCAAAACGACACTAAATGCTTTTACAGTGTCTTAGACAACAGCCTAATCGATACATGATTATAATTAATGAACAACAAATCTGTAAGTTATTGCGCGATTTCTCTTCATTAGACCTTGATGCTGCTTATGCATGAGACATTCTTCATTCAGTATCAATGTAAGGTGTTGCAATAAATTCTTAGTCGACGCAGACCCGAAAATGATCTACGAGTTTGCGATTAATGGAATCATGGATAATTTGCGACAATCTATACCAATCAATTTTTCATTATTTAACCTAAAATGTTTAATGTATTCTCTCTAATTCTGGGGCACACTACTAGTATTTGAGATTGTCATACATTTGAATGCTTTTTGGAAAACTCATTTATGGCGATGCGCTTTGAACTCACAAAGACGCTCTTGCTCTTCTAACGAGTCTAAACAATTACAGAAATGGTGTATAATATAATAATAACAATATATAGAATGGTATATAGTTTGTTAAAGTGATATTCTGGCACGATGTGTATCATTACCAACATGAATATAATAGAAAAACAATTTATAGATAATCCTTCATAAAAACAGTTGGTCATCCCATTTTGTCTGTCTGAGTGTAACCAGGAAACAACAAAGGGCTTGTGTTATACGGATGAGGAAAATCTATCAGAATAAAAATAGTATAACTGTAGATTTTGAATAAAACAGTTCGGGAATACGGAAAAACTTATATTTGTGGTTAGAATTGAACTATTTTAAAAGGGACGAGAGATGATCATTATGGCTGTTCGTGAACTTTTACTATGAAAAATATCAATTTCAATACATGCGTAAATAAAATTTTACTCCTTTTCAAATTAGACCCCATGTGACCTACTGCACGTGTTACACTTCTCCATCAAAATAAAAGGCGTAACGTAAGCCGTTACGTGACAACGAGACGGTCAAATCTGGACTGTACGGTGGGTGTTGTAGATGTTTAAGGTAGTTCGCGGTGTTGCTTGGCAAAAAAGAAAGTACATTTGAATGGCATGAAACTCTGTCATTGTGGCCCTTACAACTCGTATATATAAATGTAGCTATGTATGTTTATATTTACTAATTGCTTTTACAATAGTTATATTCAGTTAATTCTGACAACTTTTGCAGTAATCAATTTCAAATTCGAATGATAATAAGTTCACCGAATGAGCCGTTGGAATGACCTTTCGGCTACCGTTTATTTATCCAGTGGTGTTAGACAGTCGTTTAGTTAAAACAAGAAACTAATACATTATAAGGTAAATGTAGACAGTTTCTTCACACATTATTTAAAGAGTTTGTCAATCGCGTTAATCCTTTTTTGTTTGCAAACGAAAATTGCAAGTGGATGACTGAATGAACGATAGACGAGAGAATGAATAAAAGCCGTAAGTAAGGACTATGTTCATGAAGATTAAAATGAGATTGGTGCTAAGTCTGCAACATACTACTGTTGTCTTAAGTTTCAGTCCGCCGTTCCGAGAAAATGTTACAAAAATATTTAAAACTGACAGAATAACTTTTAAAGTATATAATGTGGAATGAATGCTGTTCTACAAAAGGACCGAAATTACACTTAACGGCCATACAAACCAATAAATAAACTTCCTGTAATATTAATTGTTCTTAATCTTTACAATATAAAAACTGTATTAAATACAGACAAAAAAAAGCCGCCAAATTCATCACCAATTATTTTCGAATGTTCCATTGCTACAATATTTGAAATGAAATTGCTATGATTAAACAGAATGAAAATGAGATGGTACGTCTTAGAAAATTAACTAAAAAGCAAGCGAACTGATGCGCAATAAGAAAGCTGAAGTTATTGCACAATAAAAATCAAGTGTTTGCCTTTCATGCTGTTAACTTTAATGTGGAATTAGCGTTCAGAGATTATACCGCTGAGGTAGCAAGGCTTAAATATCTTTCTATAAGCAGTGATATTGACAAGGATTTATTCCCATTTTATTCCGATTCTCGTTCCGTGTTCTACCTCTATGTCCCTAGCGATGTAACCTTACTGGGTTGTTCACGATAAACAACGATTCACAAACAGGGGATTTACCATGCATGATAGACAGCGATATTTAAGCGAACATAACTTCTTCACAACGGGAGTATTGCTGATCATTATTAATTAGACAATTAAATTCTCCTTTTTTTATACCAGTATCAATATTATTGCAAAAAAAAGCAATTTGTTTATGAAAAATGGTCATTCACGCATAAATTTCTACTCGACACATACATACAAGTATACAACTCTTTTCACAATCGATGGCCAATAGTGCTTTTATAAATGCTTTAAATTGTTCATTTACAGACCTTTTATAGTCTAGTCAAACAACAATTACCTACCATACTCTTTGACGAAAAGATGTGTTTTTAAAGATTATTTTAACACAACTACACTTTTTGGGGGAATTTATGACTGATAGCTGCAATGCATTCCACAGTCTTGGTGTCACAGATGACGCGCTTTTATCATCGTACTCAACTGAGCAGAAATTATCACTGTATGATTAAATTGAACTTGGTTCATTTAGTCGGTAGATGTTGTTTTGAGCAATTTCAAGAATATGTATCGTAAATCATAGACCGGTGATACTTGCTTCCTTTACTGGTACTAACATTCTTCTCAGCATGTAACTACCTCACATGTTTCACCTCATAATCCAGTAATCAACTATTGTGGATAACTGGTTTATAACATACTGATTTAAATGGGTAAGTGTTCCGCACCCATTGTACGAGATTACGGACTATAAGTCTTTAGAATAAATATCTCAATACGTAGTAATTCTTTTCCGAATCAGTATGAAGAATGAAGCAGTGTAGAAAAATACATTAATAGTCTCATGAGATGTCTTGATAATAAAATACTTTTTACAATATTAATGCTTTCTATATATAGAAGAAATAACGTAGAGATTCCATACATACATATAATTGCTTCAGTAAAGGTTTAGAAGAAAAATTCATGAACATTCGCAGTACTTTTTAAATGGAATGTAACATAACAAAACTCACCGGAACATGTTTACGTTTTCAGTTGCATTATTGTTCATTTGCAAATAACATCAATTTGTCATCTTTTGTTTCTCATACACTCAAAGCAGGGTAGAAAATTATAACACCAAAAAAAAAAAAACACAAAGCAAGCCAAACAAAATCAACTGAAAAAAAACTTAAAAAATTAGTAAAGTACGATTATCTAAATCAGGCAAAATAGAAAAAAAATAATAAGAGTTGACCTTATGTACAAAGTTTCACACAAAAAATACCAACAATTCCTAGAACTAGATCAGCGTGTTCTTTAAACGTCCTTGTTCCTTAAATGAGATGATGAAAACACAGGATTGATTGGTGAAATAGTAATCGCCTTATAATGTTGGTACAGAGAAAGAATTAAGTAGGAAATCACCATTATATAGCAATAAAAGAAAAAATCTGGATCAGAAAAGAGAATGTTGAACGGATTCAGTGTTAATTATACTAATATTTGTATTTTGGTGTGTCATTCATTCTACGGCAATCTTTATATTTGTTTAAAGATAAGAGGGATATTCTCATATTCCCATATGACAAGATTTTAAAGACATCATTCATACAGTATCAACATATTAATGAAATACAGTCAGTGTTTCATTTCGTTGAGTGATATTGTACTTGGCCCTATCGCATAAGACCACAATGATACGATATCTTGAAGTCTCTGATATTATTCCATTAACAACATTAATTGCCAACGCTGATTTTATTTAACAATATTGCGTGCGTTTTTTCCCGGGTTTTAAACCGAAAACAAATATTACAAACACTGAAAGAAATCTTGATTTTTTTTTCGAAAACTTCAACTAACAGTATGGAAAGGAAATTGCTTCCTTTTACGAACACAAGTTATTACAAGTCATGCAATTAATGTATTCGGAACTAACGACGTCTGAACACATATAGAGTCTATCATCAATATGACTTTGACTGATTTATGTATTTCTTCAATTAAGACAAAACTGTATAGCTTTCTTTGTACACATTTGTTAATTGTCTGAGACAGTCTTTATCTAATGCATCAATTTAGACAGCAAACAGAAACTATCTGGTATTTCATTCATATAAAAGTTCAAATACTGAAATAAGAAGACTTCTCGGAAACCTAATGTTTGATTTTCCTTAATCTTTTTTGGTTGTACTCACGGCTACGACTTCGTAAAGGACGCATTCAAACCATTCCGAGAGCATTAAATCGTACTGCTGGATGAAAAAGGTTTATTTTGAGACTTCCAGGATCTTAATTTAATCATTAAAGTATCAGATGTGATTTATGTTGGCTTCCGTCACAAAAATCCAGACAGCCGATGGTGTTGTAAATTACATATTCGATTAAATGGCTAAACTCGACCCATTCAATACCTAAAGGACATGCACAATGACATTTCTATGGTCTATTAAATTAAACAAGGAAATGAACGATACCATGGAAAAAGATTTCAAATGAATGTATCAAATTCAAGAAATATACGTTTATATTATATGAGGAAACGGACGATATGCTTTGTTGAAAGATAACTAATCTTAGATGTATCTACAGCATCAATTCTTATTTAGAATAAACAATTTCAGTTCTTTGCCACAGGCACCAGTTATTACCTCAATAGTTACTATATACCATCACAAGACAACGTTACGTAAACATTTTGCTGCAAGAGGTGAACTGAACGCAGACATCACGTTAGAAATGTCCCGTTGGAAGTAATATGTGGTCAGCAGGAAACCATATTGCTTTAGGTAAATATTTCTGAACTCTCTTAACGTTGATTATATTCCCTATAGCTTTATATTCATGCTGCATAATTTTATTTAATTGTATCATTTATAATAATGAGGTTAAAGCGAGGACGTAGGCAATTACATTTAATTAAATCAACATTAAACATAAGGACAGTGACTCAACTTGTGAGTCATACAGTGATAATGTCTGCTTCTTTCAGTTCAAGATAAATGCAAATACATATGGTATAAATGCCGAAGTAGTATAAATAGTTACACGAAGATTATCATTAAAAGGAATGTATTGTACGATAATGAAGCATCAGTGGAGGTTTAGTGTCCTTTTGTTTCTCTTTTTTTTTTGAACGATAGATTTTCATCCGGAGCGATTGAAGTAATTTAACAATAACAATCCATCAGAATCATTAGCTTCTCATTGTATAGCACAAAACTGTTAAATATATACTTAGACGCAATTGTTGCTGCTGCTAAGATGGACATCAATCATGGAAGTCTCACTGTCGTAATTGGACAGTTGTAATTTCATGATGACTTGCAATTAATTCTGTCAAATGTGACAACAAAGTTACCATCAAACGACAGCTTTTTTATTGACTTAATGTTCAAAGGAGTACATCCTCGAGAATCTTTTAAGACAATGTGTGATTGTTTTCATAGACAAAAGTCAAACACAGGTTGATGAGAGAAGCCTCTTTAAAACTGAATCATTCATTACCAAATAAATAAGATATGCATTAAGATAATATTCATTGTCTGCAGTTTCGTCTATTTTTCTCAGATCTTGTTACTTCAAGCTAAAACACGTCAATGGTTCACATAGTAAGTATGATATTTAAGCACATTTAAGTCATTTTAGCTTTAGATCATCTTGATAGAGCGTGTATTTAACTCAAAGACATTGATAGATCTTACAATTACAAACCTCTCAGAAAATGAGCGTTACTTCACATTTGATAGGCTGGTGACACAAAATACCAGAATGTCTCAGTTGCGGTACATACGATCACAATCTTGGCTTTATTTCAACCTATTGCATGCTAGCAAGCTACTGCTGAGATTTGTGGTCTTAAGAGAAAACGAATATTAAGGTTGAAGACGAAATGTGGAAAATTTAAATGGAAAATAATTCATTTGAGACATAATGCATTATTTTCAGATTACAGATTAAGTTAAACACCGACTGAGGTACATATATGTATTAATGAAAAAAGCTCATATTATTTAAGTAAGGAGTGCTTGATAGAAGTGCATTAAGTGGTTTGAAGCGGCAATTCAAATATGTCATTTTAATATTGTAAGCTACATGTATATTACACCATTACAAACCTTGTATCATCCGTTATAATCCAGATTCTTCACTTTGCTGTAACCGCATTGTACTGTATTTTGACAGCATGTGACACCATACAGTGACACCCAAGAAGTCATACAACATCACATATTAGCGGCGTAGCCAGCTTTGGGTGAATTTTATGCACACAAGGGGAGCATGCACGGGCTAGGAGGACAACTCACGCACACTTAAATTTTGTAAAGATAGCTTGCCTTTCTTTTTTTCAAAAATACCCTTAAGTCATGGATGATGTAATTGCAGTCATCTAGTTGCATCGAGTTCAGATCTTCATTTACAATTACTTTGTTCAGTTTTTGTCAAAACTATGTTACGTTGGGTAATTGCAATTCATCAATTTAATCCAATACCACCACTTTTGCGTGTTCGAAGTGGTGGTTTATTGCAGAATAGCATGTGTTTAATGAAGTTTTAATAAGAAGTGCTTTCAGCAGAATTGTTAACATGGTTATGACCTTATAAAACCCGCATTGCACTTTCTATTTGATTTCCGAAGTACGAATATATAAAACTCGAGGTCAATAATTCTGACCTGCTGTAAAGCGAATGGCGTTATAAAGCTAGTTAAAATTACATTACAATATAATTGGCCAATCAATCGCTATCATCTGAATGTCATCTCATTTAAGTTTTGTATTCATTTCGTGAACGAATGAAATTTACTCGTTGTCGCCGCTGTAAATTCGAAACTAACGCGTCTGGGGGTCGTGTCATAGACATATTTTACTTAAGATTGCACTTCATCATAAATATCTTGCCAAGTTTGTAATGTTTTTGCCTTCACATAATGCTACATACAAAACATAGCATGATTACAGTTCTATCACATGTCTTCTCAATGAACAATTACAATTGTAATTGATTGATGAATTCCTAATCTATGAAATATCCCTGAAACGACCCCCTGAAATTGAGTTACCAAGTGAGGCGCGTAATCAATCGGAACTCATCGGCGTTTTTTCTAAAGAAAAGTCCATAAGGCATATAAGACTGGCCG
Organism: Lutraria lutraria; assembly: GCA_964023205.1. Classification (NCBI taxonomy): domain Eukaryota; kingdom Metazoa; phylum Mollusca; class Bivalvia; order Venerida; family Mactridae; genus Lutraria; species Lutraria lutraria. The sequence continues at coordinate 27,041,699 of OZ026845.1, read as the reverse complement.
CCATTTTGAGGGCTACTTTCCATCATGGCTGATCCTGGGAATCTGAAGATAGAAACGACCTGTTTCTCTTTCAATGATAACAATAAACACGTTTACAAGTCTGTAATTCCGAGAATGATTCTTGCAAACGAGTGCCTAGAGTTAAAAAAGTAGTGTCTTATGTACTAGGCGTATTTCTCAGTTACGGAAATGCCCGAGTAGTTACGATTGAAGCGTAATTCAATAATAATTAGGACAGGGAAATACGCGTACGTAGAAACTTATCCTTAAAACAATCTGTCAAAGGATAATGTGTGTTTAACAATAGGAATGGAACATTAATGTCTTATAATAATTGTTGCCAAGACGGGTTCACTGTAGTCGAGTTCTCTTATGAAACAGAATAAGTCTAAACATTTTAATGTAAGACATCATTTTGGTTTAGGTTTTCATTAGACATGTAGTCAGTTTACCACCCAGCTAAAGAATGGCAGGAGCTATAAGAATTTGTTATCAAAATTCATTGGAATGACTCCGATGTATTGGCCAAGTGGTTTGTGGCAACGGCAATAAACACCCATACTAATTAACGTCAAACTTGTTTTACTGGCAATACCAAAGATAGCCTTAGTTTAATAAGCCAGAGTTAGCAATAGATACATATGTACTTCATTAAACTGACATTTGGCATGAACTCGAATCTTTAATAACGCATATATATTGACATTAATTACGGTAAACATCGTGGCAAAAATGGACTCGTTTCAGCCAGTAATTTGATAGTCTTATCACTTGAGCCAATTATCTAGCATTATTGGGTTTTCTTTCTTTTCCTTCAAATATATAATCTTGATGTTTTATGTTGCAAATAATTAAAGATGTTAAGTATGACAATAGCTAATTAGTTATATGGAGTCTTCTTCAGGAGTACAAAAAAGAAATCTTTATTGCGAGGGTTGAAATTGAAAGAGTGTCTATTAAATGACAATACATTAAAAGGCTTTGAACTTTTTGCTCTCATACGTACATAAGTAACGCTATTGGTTAATATCAGATGTAAAAAGAGCTTGTATAAACATATGTTGTTCTTAATTAAAACGTTTGAAGATGTCATCCAGTACAAGAAGAAATAAATGTACTTCAATTACGTAGGAACTTTGAAAAATTGGACTGACCAATATAATATTTCTTTCTGAAGCGCACAAATCAATTACCTCGTGGTAATCTGAAAGAACATTTTGTTCTTTTGGTTAGACATGTCTGGCATGTCAATATTGATTCCTGGCTTCAGATTTCATTTGGCTGAGTGAGTAGTTAATGCTTCGTCAATCTGTAAAGCACAACAGTAGTCTTAGTGCATATCAATCATTGACAATTCCTTATGAACAAGAACTTTTAACAATATTGGCATTACGTCTTCTGCCAGTCCGGAGACCGGTGACCTAACGGTTTGTGTGATTAACGTACCCGATTGTCTATCATGCTATTTTTTCACAGCAAATGCTTTTCCTGTCTAGTTTAAACAACATACTAGTACCTGATTTCAAGTTTTCAGGTGTTGGCATTATTTCTAACTATAAAGACCCCAGACACAAACACATTATTTTCGTGCGTCCTTTGGTTTTTGTGAGTAGGCTGGTGTTTGAAATGAAGAGTTCCACATAATGTACTTCTAAACATTTGATAAGGATCACTATGAAAGGGAAACTATTGCTCGAATGGACTGTCCCGCTCGATCTCCCGACCTTAATCCTAGCAAACACGTCTGGGATATGCTACAGAGAGCGATATCTGGGCATACTGTCCAGCCAACAACCACCATACAGCTCAGAGAGGAACTTCCGGAAGAATGGGCTCGAATTCCACAGTTTAAGATTCTACGGCTCATTAGAAGCATGAGGAGTCGATGTCAGGCTGTTTTTGACGCACGAGGACTTCAGTCTAGATACTAAAAACAAAAGTAAGCACTTTTGCGCGTTTTCCTCAAAGTTTATATTCCCCCATAGCCACCCATAAATTGTATAATTTTTACCCTTTCCTCATTTCGACGCTCGTTGCTCTCGAATGATTCAATGTATATATTACATGTTGCACTTATGATATGCAGGTATCTTTGAAAATAACCAAAAATCATATTTTATGTATGTTATCCAAAATTGACGATAATGCCATTGAGAATAAAACGTGATCCTGTAGTATAAGATTGTTTTCACCAATTTATTGGTTATACAAGCTGGCAGTAAACCTTGCTTTTTTTACTGGATTCGGTAGCAACATGTGTCTCTCTATATATAGCCATCAACTTCTCCATATATATGAACGCTCACTAAGGGGAAAATGTCCTCAAGACTTGAAATATCTTCAACCAAATAATATGAAAATACAGTAAAACCTCGTTATCTCGAGGAGTCATCGGACTGGTCTAAGTGCTCGAGATAAACCTGGTGCTCGAGATAAACCTGGTGCTCGTAATTAACGGGTTTTTGTTCATTGAATGGAACATAAACTGTGTAACATACGCGTTAATGGTGGCAATTACAGAAATGCTGTAAACGTAGAATGTACACTATGATGTATAAAATAATGTTCGCTGAATGTATAAAATATGCAATTGTATGTGACGTTCCCAGTGTTTTAAACTCTGAACTTGAGGTCCGTATATCTTACGCTTCACTTTCATTGCGCTAAGCTGACGTCCAAGCTTACCACAATGTGCTTTTAAATTTGAATCTTAATTCAATTCCTTATTTCGGTATAAACTTACAGCTATTTCATAATATTGCGTAAGTCAAAGGTTATCTGCTCTAGGAAAGTATAATTAAGGATACCAAGATAATCAACTTAAGGATCACATCCCTATTCCTAGCACTACATTCTTCTTTAAGTTGCACCTCATCATTTCACCTTGTTATTTGAGAGTATGTTTACATCACTTCTTTGTTCTTGCATTTGTATGGGGTTTTAGCTTTCGTATCCTTGTTAAAACAGAAACTAAATAATCATGTCTAGTGAGGAGCAAATCGGCTTAAGTTGCCACCCGATTAATCGGCATTATCAGATGAGACAAACGATGCGATTAATCGGACCCAGGAGCAGTAAAATAACATTTATGTCCTTAAATTCTTATTTAAGATTTGTTCTTGTGCTATGTTTCATAGAAAGGGTCAAATAAACAAATCTCTAGAAGAGTAGCCAGTAAATATGCTATTGTTTCATCTAATAAAAAAAGTTGGACATCTTTACTTGCACATGACAAACAGGTTCACAAGCTACTCATAACTCAACGTATCACTTCCACGATAAATAATTGTAAATCTCAAAAATGTAGACGAGCATATCGAGGGCTCAGCTCAACACTATCGTAAATTGTTCTTATTTCAATATGAGTTACGACACTCTTGCGTTGAACCCTCGATATTATCAGTTCTATTTTCGACATAGCATTTTGCAATATACAGTACTTAAATCTAACATTTCTGATGTCGGGTCTCCTGGGTTTCATTTTTCACGTGTGATTGCAGCTTTTCTGATTACTGGCCCTCTGAAACTTGGTGCATGGTACACAATATAATAGTTTACCTGGATGAAAATGAGTGAAATTATCATAAACATCCCTAAAAAGAGGACGGAAAAAATGGAAATACTATTTGACTATTTAAGCATTAATCGACTGACCGAAGTCTGTCACGGGGTTTTTACGTATACTATTACTAGTATTCGATTGTCGGTCCGTCACTCATCATTACTTCGGCTTTATAATATGATTCAAAAAGACTAAAATTTGCAATTGACCATATTAGTTTTATAATATTTGCCCGTCATTCTTAAACTATTTTTTTTTTTCTCTATTATTTTTATGTTTTTATATATTTTCTGCGCGTAACTCAACAAAAATATGGTTAAAAACATTGCTATTGTATCAGCATAAACATACTTCTCTTCTTTGTCAGTTAATCACATAAAGACTTTAAAGTGAGGCTGTTCGTGACATTTTCAAATTATTCAAGGAAATGGAATTTAGGGGAAAACGCAGCATGCATTTAATTGTTATGTTGTTGTATATAATGCAACTTCTTTCGGATCTAAGCATTTTATCAAAGGACGTCAGTTCACTGGACTTCTGTTCTCAGTTAAACTACCGAAATCAACTTTAAGTCTGTTTAATATATGTCGTTAAGGTGCCTTCTTTTAACCTACATACAAACGTTTTTTTTCTTATAAGCCGCCCATTACTCAAGAAAAATGTAAATGCATGTGTCACAAAATTATTATTGTTGCCTCTGCGACAGTTGTATCAGAAAGTTTAATTGATTTAGGAGACGTTTTGATTTGTCTATAAAAGGTGTTGCCCTTGATGAAAAAAGATAAATAATATATTCATTCATGAAGATATTGAAGATTTTAGAGGCATTTGTTATACTGGAAATGCAGTTGTATGAAATAGGTTAAACTTTTATACAACTATAAAATCAATCGTTTCTTAGACGGGCATGTTTTTCAACCCTTGAAATAAAAGCTTCAGTCCGCAAGGAATCAGCTATCTTTATATTGACGTCAACAACTAATTATAGAATGGTGTTCTCGTGTTTCATAAAGGTGTGAAAACTTATTTTGTGTAGACAGCCATTGTTTGAAATGTTATTCATAAGAATTCATCGCGGATGGAAATTGTGAGTTCGTCGCCTTACCCGCTTGTAAATGGTGTTATGTTTGTCTGCCAATCGGCATATACCACTAAGTGATTGGTTTGGTGCTTTGCATAATTTCACGTGTTTTGATTACACCCATCAAATATATAACGCAATGTTTTGACATTTATGTAGATGCCGTTTGTGACTTTCTGCGCACACATCAATTTGTGTGTTAAGATATTTTTAGAAGAGTGCACAACTAATTGTCAAAAGCTGAAATTGTTTTAGGAGAAAATATTACACTTATACCAAGATATCTTTCATACCGAACCGTTTTCATGTGTGACACACTAGCTTCATCTTACAATAACAAAATACTAAATAGCTGAATTAAAGGCTAAACAAAAATGTGATAGTTAAGTTGTAACCTCTAATGAACTGTTCTACGACCAATGAAGTCATACGTACATAGTGTCATCTTTATTGAGATAAGAAGTGATAACAGCAAATAGCGGAAAGAAAAAAACTCAAAACTGTTTTGGAATGGCCGTATTCGCAATCAAAATACTGGACATGAAATACAATAACTACTACATGTATGCATTCATTTGGGTAACCATTGAACAAATTTTGAAGCTGAAAAAAGGCAAAATGTTCGATTCCATCCACTTGATCAACACTTTGATTTATTGTAACACATTTTATTTCGGAATCGTTTTCTTTATATTTCTGTATACGCAAAAACAACTTTAGAATGATTTAAATGTCAGTTATTTATTCACTAAATCTTACTTGCTATTAGACGTGACAGTGAAACAACGGATTCCAATGCGTTCATCATAAAACATTTGTAGTCTGAATGACAAGCATGTTATTGTCATAATAAAATGTCATGGCTCATCTTGATGCACAGTTTAAATAAGTCAAGCGTTCTTCAGTGATCGTTGGTTTTGCTCTTATTTTGTATTTTATGTGATTGAATGGAACGTTTTTGTTTAGTTTAATCTCAATTCATCACTGAAGTTAAACACCAAAAACGCCGTGACCTCCTAAGTTGCAAAACGAATTATGCTCAGTGGTATTACGTAAGATGGTTAATTTTCAAAATATTTCATAACGAAAAATCAAAGGGAAACATATTAGCTAAAAAGTGATGGATTCTAGTCGATTTAATAATTTTTGATTTCTCTTCTTGCAAACAGACTTTTTTGAAAAACGCTTTCGCCTGAAACCACGATGTTGAATCGACAACCTTCAACAGAATTCACTCAAGCATTTTTTCTGTCAATGAATTATCTTGCTTGATATGATTGTCAACATGTGCCCAAGTATCATCTGAATTCTGCGATCGTAAGCTTTGATAAGTTCAAATTGAACAGTGAATAGTTTATTTGTTTATTCGAGCTTTACGCCCCCTTTTCAACAGTCAGACAGTCATATGAGGCGGGCAGTTCACCTAACCGTCATTCCTGGGAAGATCCAGTTCTAAACTCCCAGACTTCGCAAGTAACTGCCAACTTTCTCACATACTGCCACACTTTCCCACGACCCTATATCGGTGAAAGGTTTCAGTGATTTGAAGTCAGCTACCTTAACCACTCGATCACGAGGCGGGTCTAAAAGTGAATAGACAGGTAGGCATAAAAATGAAATGCAGGAATAAAAAAACGAGGTAAAATGTCGAAAATACTATCTAAATCATATTTTGGGTCGAGGGACAATTCACTAAGGGAGGCATATTGCAACAGGTTTGTATTTACACATCATAACTTAGTCAAACTTGATTTATTTGGTTAACCAGTTCCATGTCAGTTGCCTCTTTGATAAAAGTTTTGATCATTCAGCGGATAGATTCTACACTTTTCCTAATTGAAGTGTTATATAATAAAAATTAAATCGTACAACAGAAAACACCTCACCTAAAGAATATATAACTCGAGAAAAACTATGCTAAGCGGTCATTCAACTAATTCAATTGTATCGTATCCATCTCGAACCAACATGACCTGGCCCAATTATATTCACGTTCTGTCGTATTTCCCCGAGAATTGTCAAATTTGGTCTCAGCAATGCCTACAAGCACATTTCCCAATAAGTGTCACCATGTCAGTCAATACTTACCATTTCGTTTGATAACATAGAAAGCAACCAGTCCAGTCCAGCCTCTGAATTATGAATTGAATCATGACTGATATTGGTCGACTAGACATTTATTGATAAGAAACTGGGGAGAATATTCCACCGATATAAAAACCCGCTCTTTGTGGTTCACACAGTGTGTCCAGTATTAACTAGCTGTAGAAACAAATTGTATTTGATTCATTTTGAATTATTTCTTGAGAATTCTATTCTTAAGGACAAGGACACATTTGTGTTTGTAACTTTGGTGGTCACAAAATACAAGTTACTAAAAATTAGATTTTTTGAAGAGTTCTGCATAAATATATACTTAACATTACTGTGAGCATTATATCGCTTAAACTAGAAAAAAACGCCAGTCGTGCGTATGGCTACCCGATCAAACCTTTTTGCTTTTAGCACTGACCCTTTATCTACTAACAGAAAAATATAAAGACTGAAAATACTTGAAGATTGTCGTACCTTATTTTGCCCCCCACCGCACGTTAGAAACATGAAAATGTGTTCGACTTACTCTAAAAAGAGAAGGGATTCGATAGGTACTGGGCGTACATAAGATGACTCGGAAGCCAACTTGACTGGCCATTTCAATAGGGGGTGACACTATAATAAAAAAAACTTTTACCTTTACCTTACACTGATTTCTACGCTCAAGTTATCCCATCAATGACTTTTTTCTTTTCTAAGAGTTATATGGCCAACAATATATTACAAGTATAACTGTTAGTCGCATATTAGAGTTAAAAGAAAAACGTTAAAAATAACTTAACTACTATGATCGAGAAACTGGTTTTTGGAATTAATAAGTACTAATTTACACTTACTGACGGCCACTTTCAATAGTTTTAGAAATTGTAATGTATTGGTTTCAGAAAATCGCCATGAAATCCGGGCACTCCATCATAATAAACGTTTTTTATGAATTTACTTAGTTATGGAGATGAAGATTGTTCAATGCTTTTATGTTCAACGTGATGAATCATGACGCAGTAATTGGTAAATTCTATATTGTCTGATTTTCATATTCCCTTATACTCCAGTTCTACAAGGGGGGTATGTAACAATAATGCCATTAATCTTCTGCGAACATTTACATAAATCAATTACTCCTGGTCTGGTTCCAAGAACTTGTAGAATTTATGAAACCTGCATGTACACTTTAGCACCGAATATTGTCTTAGAAATAATAAAATTGGAATATATCTTTGAAAGTCTAATCATATTTAATTCATGGTATACAATTGTACGTAAAAACGAACAAATAATAATATATGAAACACTTTTTTAATTTAATGTTAGATATGGTATCGCAGTGGACCTTGAGAATCGTGTCAATGGATATCATGTCTACCAATAGCCTGTAAAATATTGAATGCACACTGGAGAAATTGGATAGAATGAAATGACCCATGTAATATGAACATTTTTGTTTCAATGGGATTAACGCCGGTTTTTTTTCAGTAAGGTTTCATTTAAACACAACGATCGTTTCATTGAACCAGTTTTGCTTGACTAAACAAGTACTTACTTACCATACAATTTCCCTAACGCGTACATTACGTCACGTAAAGTACCAACCTTACTTGAAAAACAAAATATCAACAACTCCATTTTCAAATTATTATTTGATAATCGTAATACACAAAGCACTTACGAGGCGCAATCTGTGCATATTACAGTTCAATACAATTCTAACAAATAGCATATTACAGTTCAATCCAAGTCTAACAAATATCATATTAGAGTTCAATACAAGTTTAACAAATATCATACTACTTTTAACATAATAAAATAGTTCAACATACGTAAAGCTTAACATTACACACATGTGCACCACATTGGTGTTAATAAACTTAATCAGTATGCGATCAGACTCGCCCAGTAAAAACCAGAGATTTTTACTCTGAAAAACTGTGCCTATTTGTCAATTGTCTGTCGCCAAATGTTGAGCCTCATTCCTGATATAAAAATCTTCAAGTTCCTTTTATTTTAACACTGATTAACTACAGAACTTTGCATTAGATAAATATAATTTCTAGTACATTTCATGACATATCTACGTATAAATAGTGAATAAATTACTTGGTCAAGACGAAAATAAAACATATTCGCTTTATTCCAGTGACAGATATATGCAATTCAGTTTGATCAACAAAACAGTAAGCTCATTGTTATTCATTAAATTTACGAAAACGAAAAATTTAGCCTCCGCTCAGTTACGCATCGCAAAGCTTCATGACCACTTTATTAGAACAACACGATTTTCCATTGCGCCATAAGTATAGCGCGAAATCATCTGTTCGTGACTCAATAGGCCGGTTCGTTTGGTCAAACGGAAGATCTGCTGGAAGAGGCAGAGCTCTTCCGAACAGTTCGATTAATCATCTTCTAATTTTAGAAGCTCTTTTCTCTATTCCGCCCGATGGTTAGAAGAGGTGGAAGAGATATGTGTTATATATGTGACCAAACAGCTTGGCAATACCGTTTGAAAACATTTCTTTTATTTACTAGTAATTTAAAACGATGTTGATTTTCTTCAAATAGCATGTTATTTATTATCAACGATGAAATTCGACAGTTCTTAAAACCACGGATTACGTTCGATTGGGTTTCTCTTAGAACTAAGCTCTTTCTAACCGGTGTATTCTCTTCTTACGAGAGTCCAATCGAACCGGCCTAATTACACAATAGGGAAAACAGTTTTCTTTTAATTCGTGAAAACTATATTTCTCCTCGTACGAAGGAATTTCGATATTTTTGTTAAATGCTAATAGAAGGGTCTGACTTGCCGCGAGCGGGATTCGATTCTGGATCGACGAGTTGCAAGAACAGGGCACTAATCAATGGACCTCGTCTGCGACCCGTATAATATGAACAGTGTTTTCATATAAAAAATGGTGTTGAATCTTTGAATCATTTGATATCTAAGTAAATTTATCTTGATGCTTCTCTGTTGCAGTAACGAACGTGAATATATTTTTAATATACATGTATAATTATGTTGTACATATTGTTATGCATAAAAAATCTGAGGTGTCTGATTTTTATTTTTATTTGGTCTATAATTTAGCTTGCGTTTTCGCCACATCTGTTTAAAAAACTAAGAGCACTCATTCTGCTGTAGAATGCGTTTAAATATCATAATTGTGTTATAAATGAAAAGAGCAGACCTTTTTATGACTGAAATCTTGACATTTAATTTGTCAACATTAAGACAAAATGAACTATGAATATCTCAGATGTGACAGTTTTATTCTCATTTTGTAGGATTTGATCAATTCCAGGCCAACGATAAGAGAAAACTACGTCGCCAATATTTATAACTCAAATTCTCTAAAGGGATACCAGGTCACATATAATATACTCATTACGAAAAATATATGTATATCTTATTCAAATATCTACAAAATTGTGTGATAATATTCGTAATACACGAAGATTTATTATGTATCTTACAACATCCACGACATAGTTCCCTACCATGTCCTTTCATCAAAACAGACATTACTATCAATGTTTTAAATTACTCTTACCTAATTCGATAGGAAGACTGGAAACATCAGATTTGTTGACACAAATAGTTTCATTTCCATTATCTAATATTTTCGATGCTCATAAATGATTTACTCGTGCGTGTCTGCTTGCAAACCCGCCCGGTAACCTCAGTTGTTAGATCGTTGGTCTAGACTACTGATCAAGAGGTTGTGAGTACAAACCACGGGCGAGGCTCACAATGTCTATGATAAGTTTGACAGAAGATATTACATCCTAAATTGATCCTCCACTTCTGTATTATGTGGGCTAGCTTGGATGTAGTTTGTGGATAGAATGTGGTTAGCACTATTTAAGGCCTAGATGAAGTTGAAAATGGCGTTAATCACCATCAAGATGGCCGACCTCTCGTAATTCTGTGAAAACAGCTATCTTAATTTCCGCGACAGTACCGGTCTATTATGTAATTATATTGTCAGCATAATGGATTTCTTTAAGGTGCTCTTTTGAAAATTCATGATATATTCATACAATCAACGCAGATATTTGGAGACTTGACGTAAAACTGATTTGATAAAGGCTTGAAACAATGGCTTGGAGCTAAATATTCAAATTTTAATCAAACTATATGAATGTATTGTCGTGAAATTGCTAATCAATTAATCTTGAAATTTGGCAAAAATGCAATCTATTCCATAATTGTTTCTTAAAACGTATAAAACTTCAGAATCCATTGTAAAAATGCGTTGTCTTGCTTCACGCTTGTTTTAATGCAACATTTTCGCAAGCAGTGTTTGTTTTAGATCAGCTCTCAAAAAAATCTTGTAACAATGCAGTTGGTCGCGTAAACAGAATTAGAACGACCATATTTGGTATAGTTTTCATATTATTCAAAATGTTATCTAAAATTGGGATTACGCGGATTGGCAAATAATGTTACATATAATTATTTGTGATGCGAAGACCAATATCCATAATTGTATTTAAAGTCCCATTAGCTTTTTGTTATAAAAGAATATGCAAAAAACAAGCAATTGCTAATATCATCCGAAGATAATAATTACCGACGAAACGAGTCCTCTATTCTGAAAACCACTAATTTCGATGTGATTTTTGCTTTTGTAAACTGGAAATATATAGAGTGCGTGACATCACTTTATGACGTGCGCATATCATAACATGGCAGCGGGAAAACACAGCTGTTCTATAAAAAGTTTTTTTTCAATGATATTGAAAAAGATACGATAACACATTTACTTGCTATAAAGTATGCACGTGAGGAACACACCGAATTCCTCTGTTATAATACAAACAAACTATTACGACCGTTAAATTTATATGCTAATGGGACTTTAATCATTACACACTAATGCACTGCTTAGGTCCTTTGTTCTGGCTCATTTGTAACATGCGTTCGCGTATATTGCTTCAGATGTTTTAATGAGCTAATTCTAGCATTTGACGTGTTTGGAAAATATCCTTGAAACTGACCATTCTTCTTAATGTCAATGGCTGGCTTTAATAGCATACAGCCTAGATATGATTATTTCTCATCCGGTAATTTGATAACGAAAACGACGATATGGACTTCATCAAACTTCATTAAATAAACATGGTACGATATGGACTTCATCAAATTTCATTAAATAACCATGGTAACGAATGAACGCAGTCACTCCTAGAGGCGATTAAACATGGTCGAACGAATGGAAATTTTATTAGTTCGATAGCTACGAAATAAAGTCCGGAAATTAAATTTTACTGACAGGAAACCACATTATAAATAAGATTTTTCATTAAACAATTGTAATAACGACGAATACATTCGCTAATAAATATAACAACTCATCAGAAACAAAACAAGGCGCCAGTGAACAACACACCAGACAACGCGGATAGAACATGTATTAAATACTTGTAGAATTAAACAGATATTGCCCATCCATGCATAATAAAATTCTCGAATGGCACGCGTTATAAGTAAAGATAAATACCGTCAAACAACACGTGGAAACTGGTAGCCTGTTGAATAACACGGTGCATATTATGCATTGGGACAAATGTTAACCAAGCATCCAATCACACACGTGACAATGGAAAAAATCAAATAAGACAGCGCCTGTCACTGACTTAAGGCCGGTTCGACAGGTCAAACGGAAGAGCTGCTGGAAGAGGCACAGTTCGATCTACTTACGCTGGAAATGTTTATTGGAATAATAAAAATAATAAAATTATCAATATATATATATAGGCCCTGTTATTTGTCCTCGAGACAGTCTTCGGCCTTGGGCCAATACGACTGCCCTCGGACAAACAAAATATGCCTATATCAAATCTCTGATTTATTAACATAAAGTTATAACTCGCAAAAATGATATTTTGTTTCTAATAAATAAATTGTTTACAATGTCAGATTGTGTATTAGTTTATCCAAATGGTTAAAAGAATATTGGTTTGTCGGTTAGTTGGTTATAAAAAATAATCTGATGCAGACATTTCGCATAATTTAAGAATATACTTATGCAGCATTATCGAATTAGACAATGGCTGAAAGGAAATGTTTCTCTTTTATTAATTTCTAAAACGATGTTCAGTTTCTTCAAATATGATGACATTTACTATCAACGATTTAATACGACAGGTAGCCCTTTTGAATTATTAAAACCAAGGCTGCGATGATGTTCGATTGACTTTCTCTTCCAAGTTCTTCTAGCAGGCGTAGTCTCTTCTTACGAGAGTCCAATCGAACTGGTCTTGATATAAATGCAGTTCATCCCTACAAGTTTCATTCATAAACAAAACAACACGGACGAGACAACATGATGATACCACAAGCTAGTCAAAATCGTAGCCAATCCACAACGGTCGCTCTAACAAATATCAATGTATACAGAAGAGTAAAGATGATTGACACTAAACAAGTGTCCGTGTGATGAAACATGTCATGAAGTACAAAGCATGTAACAGAATAGAGAATATTACACTCATGTATGAATAGTAGAACCATTATTATTGTCTTATTTAAAAGTGGAATATCTCATTAGCGATATGTAAGCGCAGCAAATCCTTTTAGTTTATGACGACACAATCCAACGGGTGGCATTCCATCTCCACGCATTACACTGGAAACAATGCAGGAGTTTGCATGTATTACAATAATGCTTGACACATGACATCCACTGCTTTCTATATGACATCCACTGCTTTCTACTGGACATCCACTGCTTTCTATATGACATCCACTGCTTTCTACAGGACATCCACTGCTTTCTACTGGACATCAACTGCTTTCTATATGATATCCACTGCTTTCTACAGGACATCCACTGCTTTCTACTGGACATCCACTGCTTTCTATATGACATCCACTGCTTTCTTCAGGCCATCCACTGCTTTCTACAGGACATCCACTGTGGTAAATACGTGTATATACAAAAAAAGAATATCGTCTTCAAAGGTGTTCATAAATCAATCGCACACGTTCGGAATCCAACGTTTTACAGAAAGCACGTGCTAACTTTAGGTAATTCACGATTGAAGCATAAATTTATGAGACAGAAAGGTCATACTCGTGGAACAAATGGCAATATTTCAAGAAACACTATATGAATGATGTTTTATGGAGAGCAAGTATTGAAACATGCATTCGTGAGAGACAGAATGATTTTCATACTGTCGGGGACTACTTGTAAAATATAGAAATTCGGAAGATCTTAATTTCGGCTGTACAACAGAGAGAGTTCCGACAACTTGGTTAGTATTATTCATTAGAAAACACATCTGTTGCACCTAAATCTTCCCAGAAACAAAATGATAGCACTTGATATTTGTTAATCTGAGACGGACAGCTTAAATTGTCGGTTATCAGTCTAGATACGATCGAGCCGAAAACTCGCATCACGCTTTGTGTTTGTGATGTTGCCGATTTACTGCCAAAATGGCGACTGTCGAAGGCTGTCTACCGTTTTCATTACAGAACTGCCATTCGTACACTGTATTCATAATGGTTCATGGAGTATTTAGTATACATCAAACTGCAACTTGAAAAGTGAAACAACTTTACAACATTATTGTGTTGTTGTTTCATGGAGGTCGCCATATTTGTCAGTTGTACATCCGGGTTTGGTTATTTCAATGTCGGCCAACCAGACACAGTCGAGATTGTACGGAGTCAGTCGAAGTCTGCCGAGTTTCACTGGACCTTGACCTTGTGTACCATCTAAGCCAGGAGTATTGGAAAAGAATATTCTTCTAAATGGAATAATGTTAACAAGACACACTGTGTCTGAAGTCTTAAGGAATTGCATTAGTAAAGAAATTGTTAGCGAGTAATTGGTTAGAGATCACATATCCAATGTTTGTGTATTGTTATTAATCTCAATTCCACAAGAGTCATTCGAATTCGTCTTTCTTTTCCTCATTATACCTGCTCGTAAGATTTAATAAGGTCCAGTCTAGCAATGAAAACATTCATCAAACTATTTCAAATTCAAATTTGGAGTACAATTTTCAGGGGGTAAATCAGTGGTCCAGTGTTAACACGCTGGCCAACCAATCGAAATATCTTTGGTTCGAATCTCGGCTTCGGCTTCCGATAATTCAAATACAGTATCCCCATCCCAACTACCAAGCCCTGTGCTGTGTTTAGACATTACAGGAAACTATAGAGGCATACATCGGTCATTACACAGGGCACGAAGAAGACCCAGAAAAATTATTCTTAATGGGGGTATGGATGCCCGGTTCTCCTGTTTCATCTCTCCCCTCTTTCTGGGGTGGCTCTGAAATAACCATAGCCGTCGAATGGGCCGTAAAACAACAGAAAAACAATTTAGAAATAACAGTTATAATTAAGGAAGAAGGGATACCAGTAGAATGTCTATCGAGGTAAATGATAATCCACCTCTGTCTTTCTTACGTTATATGTCATCAAGTCTTGCTCTCTGGTAACAATCCCAGATTTGCTATTCTACCTTATTACTACCTAGCACAATAACTGATGTGATCGGATAATAATCAGATGTATGACTAGTAATCGATTCAATTCTCATATTTTGTTAATTAAGAATAATCACACTTCTCTGTCGGACTTTAAAAGGTTACTTTAAGTAAGGAAGCCCTACAGAGTTCGATTATCTCATCAATAACTTTGTATACTCATTTATATAAATTTCCTGTTCCATATAACAAATACGGTGCTGCCAAAATAGAAATGAACAGACCAACTGAAAAGACGGACCTCATCATTTTCTCCTCGTAAATAAGGCAAGACATGAAGATGCAGTATTACTTTAAAGACAAAACATACAATCTATAGGCATTTTGTCTCAGACAGAAATCAGACGAAGTCATGTTTTACATGGTATAATCACGATTCGTGCCAATGGAAATCACCGAAGAATGTAACAAAACATACGACTTCTGTCCGGCAAAAGACGTGTAAAATTATTGATTACATGAAACACGACATGGGAAATTCTGTTTTCTTTAACAGTCGTTTAAATGTTAGTCATTTAATCAATATTCGTGTTCGGTAGGCACAAATAGAAGTAGATGGTGTCAAATACATTTTTGTGAACATGCTTTTTGAAAAGTAATCTTTGTTCTATCCTGGCAGCTGTTTTGTGTATTGCTTTGTTATGTTGACAATAGACGTTTTAGTGGTATAATTTTAAAAACTGTTTAAAAAGATGTTAATATTAAGATGTTTGCTTAATGAGATTTTCCTGTTTACTCTAAAACTTCCAAACCACGAAACATAAGAATTTTTGACACGGAAAAGACGCTATATTATAGATCAGAAATAGTGGTCTAAAATAGATGTGTAAAACGAATGAAGCAAAATAAAAAAAAAATAAAAAATGGTTTTCATTACGCCGCTTAAAAAGAATTTTTTGTGGTCTTGGTCAACTATATTTTGCCATACTTTCATTCTCACAGACAGAACTAAATACATGTACATAACTATATATGAAAAACGTTTCTGCCGATCAATTGACTGTTTATTACTATGTTATATTGAAGGCATCGTGTCATCGCCCCATTGGCATTGAGGTTGCCGACTTGATGGGTCGATGGAGTGCTGTACCCTTATTTCAATATCTATGCGTGCTGTGTTCAAGCAATTAAAAACATTTAACCACGTCCTTTATTTGACACCTTTCTTGCACTCTTCGTTCTGTTCACGCCAGAGCTGAAGCGCGATAGTACGAAGGTTGCAACAGTGCCCAATCGCGGGTGCTCTGACAGCGTATAGATTAGACGTGCAGACTGTACAGAAGTTATATTTGGTCTTCAATTTTGTGCGAGTTTTCCCTAGCAGTGAAGTGTCTGTGAGCTACTATAACAAAAGGGTCGTAAAGAAAAACAAAAGTGGCATAGAACTGAGACACTTAAGAAGTATCACAGACAGGAGTCCACAGAAGAGACAAATTTAACATTTTTATGATCGATGAAAGTTAATTTGATACTGCTTACCTCAGACTGTTTAAATATCTGATTTTTCATGGTAATATAGTAATATGTAGAATATATATATTATACACATTATGATTAAAACTATTTCCGATGTATTTCAAATACATTTCATACGAGGAATGTACTTCTTTGCAACCTATTCTAAATCTATTTTTTCATCTTTATTATGTATCATTATTATTTTCCATTTAGCTTAATATTAATGTTCGAGTTCTCTTCTTCATGCCATTAGGGCTTGGAAAGTTGTTTGGCTAAACCTTCGGTATTGATTTTAATCAGTCTTAATATCGAATTCTGATTTTGATGGTCTTAATAGTAAGACAATTGCTAAGAGAGGTTTTACAGTTTAGGACATGACGAATGTATTTAATTTAGTTTTTCACCAGTTGGAAAACCTGTATTGACAGGATGCCTTTCGCGGATGTATTTTTTCTGAATTATCATTATAATTTTTAAAGAATGGCTTTTATTCACAGGGTGGCCCTTTATTCGTAAGTTGCCGCTAGCACAGCTTTTACTGTATTTCGATTATTTCTATCCGACTGACGCCTTTAATTTTTTACGCATTCACAAACACCCTACGGAATCTAAGATTTCGTATATTTTCGTAATCCATGACAGTTCATAGATGTAAGAATGTGATCATTTATGTGACAAGATAAGTATTCAACACGATATGATAAATGTTCAGTAAGTAGCATCTGACACACGCCTTCGTACAACTTTTCAACCCGTTTTCATATTTATTTCATGCGCTCATTTCCTTCAAAATGATTTATTATGCAATCTTACATCCCTATGACTGGTCTACTGGAGCGATAATGTTTATGAACGTTTTTTTGATGTCCCCCGCGGCATTGGTACCAGTCACATGTATGAAGAAATCTGTTTTTTGTTCTAATATGGAATAATTCATTAACACGAGTGTTAAAAGTTCATGCCTACAAACTTGATTTCTTCTGATTAATTTCCAGATATGTCATGAACTTGGGATAAATATCCGAAACAACATCTTTCGTAACTTACGATGTTTACAAGAATTACAAGCGGAACAAACTTAGATCGGTAATGTTGCTATTGGTAAAGACGAGCACATTTACATTGCTGTCTTGATTTTCCAGTTGCATTAATCACATAATCGAGAATACATGCATTGTACTTGATAAACCTTTCTTTTACTGGATTAATCTTCTATCATACTCACATGTCACGATTTTCCAGACTAATGCGATTTAAGTAATTTCAGAATGTTCAATTCATATTGTATTTCCGTGCTGTCTCAAATAAAGGAAGGGATTTATTGGACTGATTAATAAATGTACAGACAATTTAGTCAACTATTTAAACAAATTACATACTGAGGGGTTTTATATAAACAAGAGGGCCATGATGGCCCTATATCGCTCACCTGAGCATTGTAACACTAAGGGATAATTAAATCAAGGAAAGTTATTTGAAATCAACTGACCCCCAGGACCGGGCCAATATAGATCATAGGGCCATGATTTGAACAAACTTGATATAGATACACAAGAAAATGCAACATCCAAAATATCTAAGCCCAAGGCCTCATGATTTTGGACAAGAAGATTTTTTTAATTTTCCTATATAAGTCTACATAAATCAAGTGACCCCCGGGCAGGGCCAATATTGACCCTAGGGCAATAATTTGAATAAACTTGGTAGAGGTCCACTAGACAATGTCTCACACAAAATATCAAAGCTCTAGGGACATGAACTCTTTTTATCATGGTGTTTTTATTTTCCAGTGCAACAGCCGACGCAAAAACTATCGTAAGAAAGTAATTAATGGTCTTTGAAGATATGCGTAAGGAACTCATTCCCAATAGGGAGCCGTTGTTTAAAGTAATTATTGAGAATAAACTGGTTGTAATTCAGCATTACGGTAATCGTTTTGAAGGAAAAAATCATAATAAACTTAATGCATGAGATAATTAGTTTGTCAATCTTAGACAACACCTCGTATCTAAAAATATTTCGAAAATTTGCGTCCAGCACTATCAAAATACCCAAATAAATTACTAATACATGATCTAGACAACATAAAAAGGGCAGATGCACCCACGCACATTAGTCAACCGGTAGTTGTGCTGGCAATGTGTCGAGCCTATCTCTGACGTAACCAAGCGCAATTTTGGAACCCTGGAACAAAATCAATTTACCAAGTACCGGTATATAATATAGCCGAGACGATTCAGTTACTTTTTGAATTTAATAATGACAAGATTGAATGTTAATCGAATATCTAGAACGCACGAATGTTTGAACACTATAGAAATTTCATTTCATCTGATTTGATAGCTCTCAGTCATACGATCAGGCAAGTCACGTAGTTGATGTGCGCAATTACAATTCCCAAAATAGATATTAAATAAGTAATCAGACTTTGGTTTTACTAATTAATGTGTATGTTACAGTAAAAGTATTCGTTTATTTTTCTTTGAACGATTATGATCTTGTTTAAACTATTCAATATTTAAAGTACTTTTTTATATAGATTACTAGTATTTTGTAAACAATTTTGGAAAATTTAATAGAAAATGTATACATAATTATATTTCTGTAGATTGAACCAATCCTTTAGAATTATTCTTAAGCATTTTAAGATATTTATTCACGAATTTATTCAAGTAGTCTGTCTTCTTTTTCAGTTGTTCCATCTGCGTCCAAAGTTGAATTTCCATAAAACGCAAGAATCATTATATCACGATTCAGATTAAAAAACTCATGAAAGATAACTAAACAAGAAACTTCAGAGTACAGAACCAGACAGGACTGGATAAAAATTAAACACCGATGAATGAAATTTCATTTGCATAATTCTCAACGCTTTTTTTCACTGATAACAAGCATTAACATTTCATTTGGATCCACTAGAAATAATCGCTGCATTTTGAAGCCATTTCGATGATTCATGCTCAATGTTTATTGGTGTTATTGTTAATACAATGGACTCTTCTTGTGGGAGGGCAAAACAGATATAGGATAAAAGACTAGTTGCCGGTAAAAAGGCGTCGACGGACACCTAAGGTCGCTGCCTCTGCTTCGCCACTTACATCACGGAGCGGAGGCAGCGACCATTGGTATCCGACGATGGTAAAAAGGCAGAAGACATTAATTCGTTTAATCACATTTCTACATTAAATGTCTAATTCAAAAATACAGATTATTTTACTGATGTTTTATCAGATTTGCGGTAAAATCATAAAAATGAATAAAAATAAAATAGCATTTGAATGTAGACTGACACATATATTAATAATATTTCTAGGACGTGGTGCAAATTAATGCGAGTAGCTGTGCTTATTTTAACCAGTTTTTTTTATATAATTCGCGGCGAGTAATGCAAGAGAATGTTTTACCAAATCTAATTAACCAAATTAAGTTTAATTAACTCATGCTGTATATGAAATAATGCTAAACGCGCAATGTATTCATTTAAACCGGTTGAGTCTCATTGAAATAAAATTCTATAATTGGAATATAGCATACATAATAATTGTAGTAATTAGTGGTTTACATCGTAAATGTTTTTTATGTGTGATTTAGTTAATTAATTTAAATCAGCTGTATACATATTAAACATACTTGACAACAAAGTAAACAAATAAATAAGCACCTGTTATTTCCAGTTTGTTTTTAGTATTGTAAGGGAGTGCTGGGTGACGCCATAACCAATCTAAACAAAACAACTTTTGATATCTTCGAGCAATGAATTGGAGCCGTTTCCCTTGTCTGATTTGGGCAGTTTTCTGGTTTCACCAAATAGTTCCGCTAGATTCGCCAAACTAACAACATGATATCTTCTATGTAATTATCTATCTACTGGTCGCAAATAATTAAATGTATATAAAAATCAGGATATTGAATCTCTAACTGTCTATTACTCTACGCAGGCATCCACACACCATGCAAATATTGGCGCCTGTTACAATCATTGTCCTATTTATTATCAAGATACGTTTATTCAAGAAAACCGAACTGTTACATCATTGATACATCCAGAGTCGTATCACAATGATTCAATTATTCACCGTCTATATTTGATAAAGTCGCTTCCATGTCATTCTTTGACGTATTTACTTTAAAGTAATTATTGCGTGCTAAGCATAAATGTCAATTTTATTGTATTTAAGCTACGTAACATCAATCTTCTATCAGCGTCGTAATTAGCATGATTTGATATCGCTGGACAGTCTGTTATCTATAAAAAACTGTTTCAATGGAAAAAAATAAACCTCGATTTAAATACCACTCCTGTGACCGAACGATGAGGCTTTTATAAAGGAATGTTATGAGCCCTTTCAACAGTAGCATTTAGATGTCGTTATATGCGCTGATCCTAAACATCGACAGTGACACCATGACAATGATTACCTTCTTCCGTTCCGATTCTTAGTTAAGTTCACAAGCTCTATTGTCCCCCATCACCATTGCAATATGAACCCCATTTTCATCGTTTGCTTTTACTCGTTTTCATCCCTATTATGTTGGTCTAAGTTTGCCTCCCTTTATTAGAGTCCAAATATTTGTCCTCCAACTTATGTTGATTCTTAATTTTTCTTTCAGCCAGTCCACAATAAACTCTTATAGTTTACATCACAACTCAACAATATCACAATGTGAGTCATGCTGCAACTTGTGACATTTCCTTATGCAGGCGTCACACTGTCCCGAAGTAGACACCAGATGGACACACGATTAAGGAAATGTTCAAATTCGGGTGTGATCGTGATAACATCGGGCCATTCGTGAGGGCATCTTAAGCCATCGTATGACCGCCGGTTGAGTTTCTCAAGCTTCGGCACCAACTTCGTGAGCGGTGACAAAATCTTTGGCATGCCAAAAAATTGCCGAAGGTCCACGCGAAGTATCATGTTCGTGTTGAATTCGTGTGTTCATTTTGCCCTTCGTATTGCCATCGTGAGGGCATCTTGTTTAATCGTGTCATCATCGTATTTTCTTCGTGTAATCATCGGTGCCATCGGACATTTTTGCCATACGAAGACAATACGAACGAAACAAGATGCCGTCCGATTGTCTTAAGAAGGCAACACGACTACGTGAAGCCCTCTCAATGCCGTCGTGTAGCCATCGTATTATAGTACGATGACATCGAGATGGAACCACGGTGACGACGAAGACAGCCGAATTTGAGTTGCTCAAGCGTTTCACAAGTGTTATAGTAACGAGAATATATAAAAGGCCGGTCATAGAGCACCTTCCTCAGTCAGTCCTGAGCAACTCTACAGAACAGAGGCATGTGTTACTCTCCAAGCTTCAATCACATTAATCCATAATTCACTTCCTGCAGAATGGCATACTTTGATGATGAGACAACCTTTTGATATATACCTTAGAAAACATGATGAACAACTCTGACAGGCCCAGTACCTCCTCTTAAGGACACTTTTTTATTTCTTTTTGTCATTTCTTGCTATTAGCCTTCCTTATGTGATAGGGTTATTTTATTATGTTATTATTACTAATTTATTAGTATTCTTATAATGACCACAAGTACATCATTTCATCATTATCATCACCAATACTAACATCTTTCAGTCCGGAAAAGTACGGTCATATCTATCTTGATAATATATGACCCAACCTATAGTTCACTTTTTTAGCACGCAATCGCCAATTTTACTTTCATAGCGTACATGTATACGCACAGGGTAGTAAATCTTATCTACATAGTGAAAATCAAGGTAACTTTTGCATTGTGATCTACATACCATTTATTATTGACAGTTATTGTTTGATTAAATTTTATTTCAGAATCCCTGGATTAAACCCACGTAATACATTAATGGGTTCTTCGTAAACATTTAAAGGGTGACACTCGTATTAGATAATGTACTTATTTTAGGGTAGGTCGTATAGAAGAGAAGAACACATGGTACAGAAAGTCTCTCCCTCCCGGTTTCAACCTGTCTATCACCCTACAACATATGAAGTATGTGAAGCCGAGTTTTCTGCTGATGTGATCCAGTGTCCTACTACAACTGAAATATTGACCGCCATTGCTGAGTAGTTTGAGAAGAGATGACAATTTCCACACTGCTGTGGTGCTCTGGATGGCTCATTTGGTGGTCACCTGTCCTTGGAACGGTGGGTCTGTCTACATACACTACAAAGGCTTCTTCTCATTGTCATCATGGCCCTGTTCGACGCAGAATACAAGTGTCTTTGCATTGATTTTATGCCTCTCTCTTTGGTTGGAGGCTCAGTGAAGTCTACTCATTTGCCTCTGCTTTCCTCTTCTGAACTCTGCATTTAGTGGGCAGCCTCCTACCCCTGTTTCTCTATGCCTTGGGTGGCATGTTAATTAAATTGACTTTAATTTGAATAAAGTAAATTTGTAATTTATACCATCGGGAGGTCACATGACGCCTTCGTGACCTTGTTTGAAGGCATCGTACTCTCAATACGACGCCGTGTAGCCATCGTGTATCCTTCGTGTGTCCTTCGGGTAAACATCTAAATAAAAATTCACATCTTCGTTCTGCCTTCGTGTGTGGTTCGGGTGCCATCGTGTGATCTTCGTAAGGCATCGTACTTGATTCGGCTGTTGATTTGGCTATTGACTAGGATGGGGGCCAATTTCTCGCGAAGTTCAAAATTCCACATTCGTGTGGACATCTGCTGTCAACTTCGGGACAGTGTGACGCCAGCATTATGAGTTTGTAAGCTGTCTTAATGTTTTATGTTTTACCACTAAGGAGGCTGTTATATATCATTATTATTTATCCCTCGCTATCGAGATAATCCCACATGGGCGAGCTTAATACTATAATGAGTTTATTTACCCTCGCCACTTGTAAGTTATATATGGGCAAGCATGGGCGAGCTTAATACTATATTGAGTTTATTTACCCTCGCCACTTGTAAGTTATATATGGGCAAGCATGGGCGAGCTTAATACTATAATGAGTTTATTTACCCTCGCCACTTGTAAGTTATATATGGGCAAGCATGGGCGAGCTTAATACTATAATGAGTTTATTTACCCTCGCCACTTGTAAGTTATATATGGGCAAGCATGGGCGAGCTTATAAGACTACATGCTTCATATACCTAGCATTTATGTTTAAATTAATGTGATTGGCTGGTGATTACCAGTGTATTTTATTGGCCAATGAGAAATGTCTAATTGAACAAAGATAGGATCTATAGTTGTCATCCCGTCGATAAATTAACACTATATAGATCTAAGGAATACATACGTAATATGGAGAATATATTATTAATTAGATATGTCGTAACAAAGGCTAATTACTTTACATTGTTATATTTGGTTAGTCGTAATACAACTTTTTGATTTAATTTATCAAAATTATTACAATCTCTGGACACATAAATTTAATTTTGGGAACAACCGGAAGTCATCTAACACATTCTCTAAATTATTCTTAACACATATTCGGTTGTTTCAATTAAGCAAATGAAGAATATTAGAGAATTAGCAGTGCTCGTTATTTTCCAAAATGTATTAATAGAGGTATGGTGTTATTTTAATTACTTTTCTTGTAATCGAGATCAGACACAGTGCACATTTTGAGACAAAGGCATAGGAAGTATTAGCACTTTAACTGCCACCTGAAACATTTATACTCGCAGGTGTCAAGCAGTAATACAAAACATGTGTTGTTTTCAAAGGATGTTCGTACTTCGTGAATATTCTTCTCACAGGTGTCAGGATTTATGTCTCTCCTTTTAACGACCAGAAAATACGACACAATCAAGCGACAAAAGTAAAACACGACATTGATGTTATTTTCCTCTCACGTTGGTATGCTCGCCGGATATTAGCGATCGGTAACGCATGCATAATATACATTTTACGAAAACCCTGCTTTTAGACTATTTTCATGAGGTCGTTGCATGACTCCAAGTCTATAATGTTTTATACTGACACTGTCGAGGTGATCAATACATTATTATGAGTAGTATCACCAAAATAATACATCTACTCAAAAGCGTATCCTTTAAAGCAACATAATTATGAAGCATTCGTTTCTACTTATGTTCTGGAACAACTCGAGTGTCAGACTATACAAATGTAATCTGATTATCTATTCGTCAGATAGGAGGACTTTAACTGACCGCTTTGACATCATCTCAGACATTGATTCAAGGACGTGTCTTGAACACATCACTGCTAAGCTTACACATTTACACTAACGACAAAAAGCGTTTATCGAAATGGTATATTTCTGTATAGTGACTGTACTTGTAAGCGAAATCATTTTGAATGAAGCAACGCCCGATTCTTAGAACTTTTTTTACAATATTATCTGTTAATGGGTATCCTATTGACATATTCATATCATCCTTTGTAATTTGGAACCGTTTTGTACTCGGCCCTGTTCGCAGATAGTTTTGTTTTGATTCATTCACGGTATTTAATTGTCGATCATTGTATTTTGTCTGATGCTAGAAATGTGCTAATAGATGCCAGTTCGTCAAATGGAATTTTCTAGTCGTCAATGCATAACGCAGTTAGCGTATGTAGCAAATACTAGTAACATAGCGATAGAAACGTCGCTTATATTGTTGTCAAGTCAGTAAAAAGCTTATTCTATGAATTAATAAATCCGTGTATGTAAACATACATGGCATGGTTCCAACATTACTTCAAACTCAGCTTTAGCTTAATGACCATGTGACTCAAACCAGTGGCAAGCACTCGTGTATTAAAACATTTATACTTCTTAACCTCAAGATCCCTAGGTACCAACAATTTCACAAAACTGAACAGGCATTGCCTTAATGAGTTTTTTAATACTTCAGCTTAACTGATATCGAAATTGGCTCAACGCATTGAATATCGGTTACAATATTTAACATTTTAGGCCGGAAGACCGCTGGATCGCCAACTTCAGAACTTCAGGCCGTTCTGCTGGATCGCCAACTTCAGGAAGCCAGACCGCACCGCTGGATCGCCAACTTCAGAACTTCAGGCCGCTCCGCTGGATCGCCAACTTCAGGAAGCCAGACCGCACCGCTGGATCGCCAACTTCAGAACTTCAGGCCGTTCCGCTGGATCGCCAACTTCAGGAAGCCAGACCGCACCGCTGGATCGCCAACTTCAGAACTTCAGGCCGCTCCGCTGGATCGCCAACTTCAGGAAGCCAGACCGCACCGCTGGATCGCCAACTTCAGAACTTCAGGCCGTTCCGCTGGATCGCCAACTTCAGGAAGCCAGACCGCACCGCTGGATCGCCAACTTCAGAACTTCAGGCCGTTCCGCTGGATCGCCAACTTCAGGAAGCCAGACCGCACCGCTGGATCGCCAACTTCAGAACTTCATGCCGCTCCGCTGGATCGCCAACGTATAAAGCCTTTTACAATAATTTGTGGAATTGATCATTACACCACTGATTCAGAAAAGTTGAATCTAGCAGATTTGCTTACTTAGATAAACTTTTTAATCGAGAGTATCCTCAATGCAGGCCATGTTTAATGTTCCTATATATTATCTTGTGTGGGTTTTGGTAATTTGGGCTTCGAAAAGGCAGTTTTTGCGACCGCGAGATCGCCGGTATGTGTTTCCTGTTCAACCCCCCCCCCACACTCGAGTTTATTGGACAATAATAATATGTATGATGCAATAGTGTACATATAAATAGTTTATATAGAAATAGTTAACTTGACGAGATTGTCTGACGGTTCAGTTTGGGAAGTATATCAGACGTTCAACTAAATTTGGGTAAAAACAAATTAGTCTGGAAGTACATAGACATAAATATTGATATACGTGTGTAAGGAGTATTAATATACATGTAGTTATGTATTATACAGATTTTTTGAGGAGGCAATTATATATGATTGTAAACTTATTACAATTACCGACCCGGAGCCTTTAATAGATACGAGTCATTATTACAAAAACCTATTTGGATTCGAACTGGCAGCACACAATGTACATTCTATTTTTCATCCATTGTAATTAATTTGCTTTACCTATAAAACGATGTTTTGGGAGAGGACACAAACTCTTACAAGAACGTGTTTTTCGCTTGTTTTACAGAAAATCCTACATTAGTTTTACTACATCGGTAAAACGATAAGACAATTGGAAGAGATGTTTGAATTGCTCTTAGTAAGGCGTAGTGACAACAAAATTAAACTGGCCGAACATTATACGTGTATAGTTAAAAAGATCAGAAAATGAATAAATGCCAGCAGTTTAAACTGATTCAGGAACTATAACCCTTAGTAATGATTGATGGGATAAAGGATAATGTATCATTTGAAGTATAAAATATCTGCTTTCAGTTATCATTATCAATTATCTGCCTGTTTGACACACAAAGTGCAATTCTACTTCATAACAACCATATCCATCAAATCCGCTTCAATAAAGTTTGCAGCGTAAGCGAATTGAATGGAAGCGAATATATTGGATCTAATGGTAATAAAATACCTCGACATATGAATTCAAATGCAGCCATACCTTCTCAATTAAATAATTAAAAAGTAACTGAATTGTCTTGGCTATATTATATGCATGTACTTGGTAAATTGATCTTATTCCAGGGTTCCAAATTTGCGTATGGTTACGTCAGAGGTAGGCTCGACACATTACCTGCACAATTACAGGTTGGTTAATGTGCGTGGGTGTATCTGCCTTTTTTATATTGTCTAGATCATGTATTAGTCATTTATTTGGGTGCTGGACGCAAATTTTCACAACGATGAGACATTGTGTTGGAGACAAGGAATGTGTTATTATTGTCAAGGATTTACCAAAGCGTGGCATAATGTTTTTTGGCATCGAGTTACACGTGTTTGTCTAGCGATTTGATATTTATCAACATTTTTGTTGTCGAATGTTAGATACGTAAAAACATTCAAACTTTGAGCGCAAGAAAAGATTGTCTTGATAATTTCTCTTAACAGACGAAATATTTTAGATAGGAAGAGTTGTCTAAGATCGACAAACTAATTCTCTCATGCAATAAGTTTATTATGATTTTTTCCTTCAAAATGATTACCGTAATGCTGAATTACAACCAGTTTATTCCGAATAATTACTTTAAACAACGGCTCCCTGTTGGGAATGAGTTCCTTACGCATATCTTCAAAGACCATTAATTACTTTCGTAAGATAGTTATTGCGTCGACTGTTGCACTGGAAAATAAAAACACCATGATAAAAAGAGTTGCTCCTCCGTGGCAGTTGAACGAGACACAAATCAGCATTTGATGAGTATTTTATTTTTTGATGTGAATAACATTATCTGAGTTTCTCTACATTCCTATAGGGATACCATTCATCCAAGAATTACTGAACTTTTAAGTTAACTAAGATCACTGAAAGGCGCCATGCAATATCCTTTTTATGACGAAATTATTAGAAAATATGGGTCGGTGGTAACGCCACAAAACCTTCGATATTGGACAGACAGGTAGTTGTAGGTAGTTAGGAAGGCAGGTCCGATGGATAAAATACTGTTATTTATTTGGAAGATTCGAACCAAAATGTTCCACTATCGATACTAACAAGACATGTGTTATTGCAGTGCTTCTGGAACAGTTCGACTTAAGATCAAAGTTGCTACATTCGTATTTAAGATGAAATTAATGCACATATTGTTTCTGTTAATTGAGCTCCCATTTCTTCTGTACCGAACATGAAACCAAACAACCATAATCTCTGTTTCCAAAAAAATGTTCAAAATGAAATTCGTATACTAGTAAATTTCTACTCATACAATTTAAGACTTTTTCTTAATTTGCTTGCAATAATTCTTCTTTCGGTTAAATGAGTTTAACGCCTTATTTTTCAACGATATTTAAGTTACATACGGCAACCGGTTCACATAACCAATTTTCATGGACTGCAATTTGAATTAGTACTAAAATTTACACACGCAAAAGGAGCCAGCATGTACTCAACAAATGGAAGAAAACTGACATGTGTATCAAAGTTTCATACAATGGTATGCCCTGCCAAAATTGTGTTTTGAACCAAGGTCAAAAGACTACATATCCAGAGCACTGACAACCGCGAGATTGCAGAAAATAAATCCATGGTTTTATTACATATTATATGTAATGTTATTTTGTGAATAGTTCATGTATATATCAATTCAACAAATGGGCTAAACAAATTGGTTCTAAATATCTAATAAGAGAAAAAAATCACAAGAAATGTATAGATCATAAATAAATCACAATGTTATGTTTTATTCAATCAACGGACAATCACATTTGGCTCCAAAGACTAAAACAAAACAAGAATACTAATCATAAAGCAATCAGATCATTGAATGGATACCAAAACGAGATAAGTGTATTTGCGGATGATTAACTTACTTAGCTGCTCCAGTGCAGATGTTAATTCGGATGTTTTTATTTCAGTGTGAAATACTGGCAAACAGCGCACCACAAAAACGCCATTTGTACTGTCCCGCATAATCGCTTAATAATTGTGTTTTTTTCTTGTTCGTGTGTTCTTACAAGGAAAATGACATTTGTCAACAAGCAAGATTAACCAATTTTGCGGCCGTTTTTATTTCATTGACATTTGTCGGAATAAAAAATAGGTAAAACAAGAGTTTCAGTAGACAATGTTGATATAGGAGTATAATATAGCGTATTATTGACAACTTTACCCAAACGTTATTCCAACATTGACGTGAAATGGTATTTTTTTCGTCTGATATTTGAAATGTAAACGACACTATCTAGAAGTTATTGAAGTGTTTATTTTGGTTACACCCTGATTTTATGAAATCATTGCGGTAAAATTTCACAAAGTTTGTGTCAATTGTTTGCCTTTCAACAAACTCCTTTATACAAATAATAAATAAGGACAGAAATTTAGAAATAACAAAATAAAACAGTATTTCATTAAATCTACATTATTAATGAAAATATTAATATCCCGCGCTTGAAAATATTTTACTATATAGAATAGAAATAATAAGATTATATGAATTCGATAAATTCGCAATATGGCATGTATGAGTATTGGCGACAATGCATTTCTCGTAAAGGAATGTCGTTTCTCGTGATGAAATATTAATTCGCACAAAAACTCACCTGTGGAAAACTGGCAAACACGCTGAACAACCACGCAAACCCAAGCATTATTTTCCCTCTCTGGTCTGCGTCATTAAGGCTTAATGGATGTAATATAGCGAAGTAACGATCCAAACTTATCACCACAAGGATGAAAGAAGACAAATATAGTCCGAACGTTCTAAAGAACAACAGAATGCGACAAGCAGCATCCCCGGCCATCCACTGCACCGTTGCATTCCAAACAATTTCTAATGGCATCATTATAAACGTCACAATAAGATCCGCAATAGCAAGGTGCATTATAAACATATTAACTCTAGACTTGTCGTTCCTATTTCTAAACAACGTTATAAATACTGTCAAGTTACCTGCAGCCGAAATAACAAAGAAACTTGAATAAGCCGCAATTGACATTATATGCGGCACACCAAACCGCATCTCGCCCGGAAGGACCTGCGTCGTAGAATTTGAACTCGTTTCCGTGCCATTTGTAGCATTTAATCCATATTCATCTTTCAGTGTTGTACCCCAAGGAACAGTGATGCCTTCCACTCTAGTTATATTATCAGAAGATCCATCCATTTTAATAGTCTACAAACAATGTACAGTAATGTACTCCCTGTTTGAACTTCGGCGATCAATCCTGGCGACTTCGAACAACTAATACTTTCGATAAGTTACAAATACAAACATCCATGCGTAATTATGTGTTTTAACCTCTGTCTGTATAGCAGCTTTATGTTATTATCGCAACGGAACGCAAATAGAATACTGAACAATAGTAATTACAGAAACTGTGAAAATTGTCCAAGATTACGAGACTGTAGTGATACTGAAAGCCGTATCATTAGAAATGTCTTTTCAAAGGAGCACCTAATATGTATTAAAGCCCGCAAACTTTTAACCTAATCTAAATGGTCATTTTCATCAAATTAATTATTCCTTCGATAAGTGATTTCTACAGCATGACATCGTATGTTAGTATCGTCCTTCCCATTGTAAGAGAGCTGCTTTTATTCACACACTATTAGCATCGTCTTCCCTTCTCATTGACGTAGTCGTTGATTTCCAATAATAGCATCGTACAGCACTTGGCGAATGGTTCTCTTTGACTTTTAAATAAAGATTTGATTAGTACTTGTTTTAGTTGCAACTAGAATTTGATGTTTTCGAAAATGTGAAATTATCGAATTATCTACTTTAAATTATCGACGTGTAAGGGAAAAACTCACCAAATGAAATTCTTGTGTATGTTTGATGGAATTTTTTATTTTCTTTTATTTCGGAAATATATCCTGCAAGAACATTATTGAGAATATAGACTTCTAAACATTCAAAGCACTTTAGATATATCATACCAATTCAAATTTGTTGTAGCATTTTATAGCGATTCACCAGAACACAGACAGCTTCTTCAATACTTGAATTCTTATCCAACAAACCAATCCAATAAATTTACTTTTACACTACTTCTGTAATATACGTAATCCCACTGCGGCTATTTCAACGACAAACCTGTTAAACTTTCATTACATGAATACTACAGTAACGTAGGTTCCAACATCTTTGTAGACATATATCTTATTTTAATGTCAGACTGAAAACAGTTCATATAAACGTTATTACATTGCAGTGCAGATATGGAATTTTAGCTTCCATAGTGAAGCAAGCGGTATATAATAAACGATTCAATGCATATTCGTCGTATTGTAATGGCCCCCTATACACGGATTCTTGACAGAAATGTAGTAAAACCACAATGAAAACAGGACCAGCTCAATACTTAGTCAATAGTCAGCTTTTCTGAAAATTCCTATTTTCTGAAAGCTTGAAACTTTCTCACTAACTTTGGTCCAGACTGCAATAATTTCAGCCTCTTTATACTGTCAGATGAGTTCTATTGCTTATCTTTATACAACTTGTGTTCAAGTGCTGTACTTAATACAATCACAACTTCATTAAACTACTGTTAGTCGTACTTTAAAATGAGCTTAGAAGCTTATTTTCCCTTTGGTCGCTTTAGTATGATGAAGGATCTGTTGCCAGATTTAAATACCGTACAATTAATTAAACATTAAACCTAGCAGCCCAGCAGCTTAATATATTTCTACAGTTAAACTGCACCACAAATCATGCAAAAACTTAAAAACGCATGAAGTAATAACATTATGTTGCTGTCATGTTTATTAGAAGAAAAAAATACGATTTTTATCGATTTTGTGAATCTGGCAGTGTAGCGGCCGCATAGCGGACTATTACAGTCAAACATATAAAATGCACAAGAAATCCGGCTAAACACTTACGAATCGATGATATAATTCGATTTCATTCCTTTAACGTTCATTAGATGAGAACTTACACATTTTTTCATTTTTTGTTTCTTTTTGTGAAATTGGCAGCCCAGCAGCGTAACAGCGTAATATATATTTATACAGATAAACTTCACAACAAATCGAGCTAAATACTTAAGAATGCATAAAATAATGTCAGTCTGTTGTTTAAACATTAATTAACTGAAAATATATGATTTTCATTTTTTTTTTTCAATGTGAAATTAGCCGCTGCTAGCAGCGTGAAGTTGGCAGCTAGCAGACAGACTGACCTTATTTTATGCATTCTTAAGTATTTAGCTCGATTTGTTGTGAAATTTATCTGTATAAATATGTATTACGCTGTTACGCTGCTGGGCTGCCAATTTCACAAAAAGAAACAAAAAATGAAAAAATGTGTACGCTGCTGGGCTGCCAACTTCACGCTGCTAGCAGCGGCTAATTCCACATTGAAAAAAAATGAAAATCATATATTTTCAGTTAATTAATGTTTAAACAACAGACTGACATTATTTTATGCATTCGTAAGTATTTAGCTCGATTTGTTGTGAAGTTTATCTGTAGAAATATATATTACGCTGTTACGCTGCTGGGCTTCCAACTTCACGCTGCTAGCAGCGGCTAATTTCACATTGAAAAAAAAATGAAAATTATATATTTTCTGTTAATTAATGTTTAAACAACAGACTGACATTATTTTATGCATTCTGAAGTATTTTTCTTGATTTGTTGTGAAGTATATCTGTAGAAATATAGATTACGCTGTTACGCTGCTGGGCTGCCAACTTCACGCTGCTAGCAGCGGCTAATTCCACATTGAAAAAAAAAGAAAATCATATATTTTCAATTAATTAATGTTTAAACCACAGACTGACATTATTTTATGCATTCTTAAGTATTTAGCTCGATTTGTTGTGAAGTTTATCTGTAGAAATATATATTATGCTGTTACGCTGCTGGGCTGCCAACTTCACGCTGCTAGCAGCGGCTAATTTCACATTGAAAAAAAGATATGAAAATTATATATTTTCAGTTAATTAATGTTTAAACAACAGACTGGCATTATTTTATGCATTCTGAAGTATTTTTCTTGATTTGATGTGAAGTTTATCTGTAGAAAGCTGCCAACTTCACGCTGCTAGCAGCGGCTAATTCCACATTGAAAAAAAAAGAAAATCATATATTTTCAGTTAATTAATGTTTAAACCACAGACTGACATTATTTTATGCATTCTTAAGTATTTAGCTCGATTTTTTGTGAAGTTTATCTGTAGAAATATATATTACGCTGTTACGCTGCTGGGCTGCCAACTTCACGCTGCTAGCAGCGGCTAATTTCACATTGAAAAAAAGATATGAAAATTATATATTTTCAGTTAATTAATGTTTAAACAACAGAATGACATTATTTTATGCATTCTGAAGTATTTTTCTTGATTTGTTGTGAAGTTTATCTGTAGAAATATGGATTGCGCTGTTACGCTGCTGGGCTGCCAATTTCACGCTGCTAGCAGCGGCTAATTCCACATTGAAAAAAATGAAAATCATATATTTTCAGTTAATTAATGTTTAAACAACAGACTGACATTATTTTATGCATTCTTAAGTATTTAGCTCGATTTGTTGTGAAGTTTATCTGTATAAATGTATATTACGCTGTTAAGTGCTGGGCTGCCAACTTCACAAAAAGAAACAAAAAATGAAAAAATGTGTAAGTTCTCATCTAATGAACGTTAAAGGAATAAAATCGAATTATATCATCGATTCGTAAGTCTTTAGCCGGATTTCTTGTGCATTTTATATGTTTGACTATAATAGTCCGCTATGCGGCCTCTACACTGCCAGATTCACAAAATCGATAAAAATCGTATTTTTTCTAATAAACATGACAGCAACATAATGTTATTACTTCATGCGTTTTTAAGTTTTTGCATGATTTGTGGTGCAGTTTAACTGTAGAAATATATTAAGCTGCTGGGCTGCTAACTTCACGCTGCTGGGCTGCTAGGCTGCTGGGCTGCTAACATCACGCTGCTGGGCTGCTAGCTTCACGCTGCTGGGCTGCTAAATTCACGCTGCTGGGCTGCTAGGCTGCTGGGCTGCCAACTTCACGCTGCTGGGCTGCTTTTTTTACGACGACCTTTAGCAAGAGAAATAAATGTTCAAATCGTGATTACACTAACATCCAAAAAACTAAGGGGAGGGGGGATTATGTAAGTCGTCAATTTTTTTGACAAATATTATTATATATATTAAGTTCGGAGAAAATGAGTATAAAAATGTTTATATCGGCAGCAAAATTATCCAGACAGAAAGAAAAATAATCAAAGGAACGGCACAAAAATTAGGTTCGGTGGAGTAAATGGAAACCAGGATTTTTTTATTTTACGCGTCATGTCAAATCTCTGAACATTAGTAGTTCACGTTTGCAAAATTATACTCTTTTTTTCATACGAACTGATACAAAACATGAGAAAAGATTAATCCGTGCGTCATTAAATTATTAAGTAACCCATTGAGTGATATGAAAAGCAATGTTCAGCACGTGTCGTCTCTTTGGTGATTTATAATATGGATTTACAAGAGATTTAAGTTCATTGGCAAGCTGCAAACTTGATTCTACTTAATGTGAATTTTAATGAATTATTCTCTTTCGGCTGCGTTTTTTTATCAAGCGAGACAAACTTTCTCCCGTCAAGGATTTTCGAATTAAGTATTACAATTATGTCACACATTGGTAAAAACTGAATAACTGATAACAATAGCATTCCGCGGGGGTATCTGAGAAACATTCTTATATACAATGTATAACCAAATTCTCTACCAACGGGTAAGATTTGCAGCAAAAGAATTCAGTTTGAAATTACGTAGAATGTATTTAAATAAATAGACAAACGCAGTGAAATAAAGGATTAACCAGACAAAACTAAAACGAAGATTTTATTTTCTTATTTTCTCTAATATGTACAAAACAATAGTAACACCAGTCTAAATACACACAAACAGTTAGGAAACAATCAGTCGTACAGTCATGTTCAATTCGATCAAAGGTCGCAGTTTTAAATGGATGTGTATTTGAGGCCCACACTTCAAAAGATCAATTTCCATTACACATTTATACAAGTTAAATGTTTGTACGGCGCAAAATCGCATCCGGCAATTCAATACTACAATGTGGCCTATGTAACATTTTATATCAGGATGTGCGAAGTTTCAGATCAAACGAATTTGTTATTTTGACTTAACTGATCCCGAAACTAAAGTGATCATCTACTCCATCAAAATACAAGCCGTTGATGTTTCATGAATCTCATGAATCTGGTCATAATTATGGTTTAATAGT
This sequence comes from Lutraria lutraria, assembly GCA_964023205.1. Lineage (NCBI taxonomy): Eukaryota > Metazoa > Mollusca > Bivalvia > Venerida > Mactridae > Lutraria > Lutraria lutraria. Next base: position 27,006,252 of record OZ026845.1, on the reverse strand, counting down.
TCACGAGGTACTCTATATGTAGTCCCTGTTTCCACCCTAAAATTAGAATCAGGGGAAACTATCACCTCGATGTATCAGACGTTGCAATATCTGCTGGAATGCATTTAAAGTCTCCAAAAATAATATACTCCGTTGTCTGAGGGTAGTGGTACGCTGTCGTAAAAACCTGGTATAACGGTCCCAAACATAGATTTTCAACTGTAAAGTGCCCATCTATATCAAACCATAAAGTGACCGTCTATGTCGAACCAGTTAAAGGGGCATGCCCTGGAACTGAAGCGTCTCAAATATCAATCAAATTGGTATCATTTTAATGCCAAAATCAATTAATGAAAGTCCTGTAAAATATTTACAAAACATCCCACTAGTTTACTCAAAATACACATTTCAAGATTTACAAAACCTGCCGATTTCGGCCTCAGAAATTATTCGTCATTTTCACAACTCGACCCTTTCGGTATCTGTCAAAACCGAAACTATCGCGGAAATAATGTCAACAAACTGACATGGTAAGTATTTCTCATGTTATGTTCACCTGAAAGGCAGCGCACATGTTCAGTTAAACTCTCAGACGTATTGGAAATATCGTTGTTCTCAATAAAAGGCTGTAAGCCTTTTATTCAAACCGACATACAAATACCGACGCGCGCGTTATAGGGTCATTTTTGAGCGGACATTCTTCTGTGACTTTTCGGTAATAATTGGTTTTACAAGTGACAAATGCATTTTTGGTGTACGAAAAAAAAGACACAGCAGTTCCTGGGCATGCCCCTTTAAGTCATCATTTCTCACCTGATCGGAAATTTTTTTTGTATTGAGCTCCGAAATCGATATTTAATTAATGACAATTGCGTAAACAAGTCAGTGTCCACGCTCGCGATTATAAAATTAGTATGTGTGAATATGTTTATAATGTTTTGTTTATTTGCGACATGTTGCTAAAATAAATACATCGAAACGTATAAATACCGTGTTCCGTATCTTATAACACGATTAAATGATTATTACAACACACCGACGATCGCTCCAAAATGTAATAAACACAGCGAATTTCTCTAATAATTTATACATCGAAGTTCATTTAGATCGAAAAAAATTTCCTAAGTCCTTTGATATAAAGAGTTTCGGCTGCATTTTCAAGAGCACGACCATTCTGGCTACCAAATAGCAAGATGCACTTGACTGGACCAGTAAGATATTGATTGTCGTTCGGACCTGCCTTAATGTCGAACCCTGTCGTCACAGTGCCCATATAAATACTAAACTAGTTCTCGTTGTAGCGCACCAGGCAGAGTCAAATTCTCAGTCAACTGAAACCACTTTTTTTGAAATATTGACACGTTTCTAGTAATTTATAGGTGATTGACATTGACGAGACGACAACGATATGAAACAGCTACTAGTATTCGGTGAATGTCACGTGATCATTGAGACTATTAGCGAGTCCGATTAACAACTTGAATAATACACAGTCTGTATGTACACATGAACACCACTTAAAAAGTAGTTTTGCTTCATCCTCAGTAATATAACACAATGCTTGATAGTGTACTAAATTCAACGCCATGTTTGTTTACTATAGTAGGATTGGATTCGGTTCGTTTATTGACATACTTCCGTCGCCGTACAATAATGTGTTTAATAAGTAAGATTGGGCGGTGATACGAGCAAACAAACTAAGCGATAAATGAATATGTACAATGCTATATTGACAAAACTCATTTTATGTGTTTTTTAACCATCCTAGAGATTTTTGAAGGTAGGTATGTTAATGTTTGTTATCGCTGGTTTACCAAACTTAGCCGTTCCAGCTCGGCGCATGCATCAATATATTTAATGTTCGATTTTATGTTTTGACGTTAACGCAGTCGCATCAAGGGTTAATACAGATGGAGTAAGATCAGTCATGCAATAGACCGTACGGTTAAGAATATGTTAATGTTTGTTATCGCTGGTTAAACAAACTTAACCGCTCAGGCTTTATTGTTACCGGTGGCCAATTTGAAAGTACTGCGATGTCATTGGTAAAAAATTATATATTATATATAAGAACATGAAATGAATCCAATACCGATGTTCGATTTACTCAAGTTTTGCAGTCAATTTGATTTTAAAATATGAGGAACAGATAATAGAATATATCTAAGCTTCCGATTGAACATGACTTACAGATAGAAATCGAGCAGTGAGTCGAGGATTGTTCCATTCTTTGAAATAGGGATAAGTAATACAATGACCAAGTATGACCTTACATTAAAATTTTGTAGACAACTGTTGTAAGTGGCCTACGTAGTCCTGTAACCAGTGCGCCACGCTATTAACATTATTAAACTGTATTGTGTTGGTTCGAATCCTTAAACCACCATTTTTTTCAAATCATGTATTGCTCGTGATTACGGATCATTTATGTTAAACATGTATGTATTACAATTTTCCGAATATTGAAGTAAAGCTTTGCAATTTAACAATATGCCAAAAAGCAAATTAAAATGGAAAGGAAAAGGCATTCACATGGGGTTCGAACCCATAACACCTTGACTAACAGGCTGCACAAATGAATCAATGGCACCTTTACCGATTGAGCTACACTCTTAATCTAAAAAATATACAAATACCGGATCTTTATACCCTGCAGAATGGACTTAGCTGATCTTTGATCATTCACAGGTCGTTGTCAGACTATACCCGAGTATGATGCCTAAAATAGGACAAGAGAAGCAACTCTCGTATTACGCATCTTTTCGCTCATAGAAGTTCACACAAGGAAAACGAACTATGCCATATCTAATGTAATGTATTGCATTTAGGAAACTAATTTCATTCCACTCAAAGTAGATACTTCTTTCTCTTTGTTTGTTCGGGTTTTACGTCCCTTTTAAACAGTCAGAGTCATATGAGGCGGATAGTTCACCTAAGCATCGTTCCTGGGAAGAACCCGTACTAGATTCCCATCCCCCGTAAGCAACTAACCACTTTCTCACATTAAGAGACATGGGTCCCGTTTCATCAAACATCTTACGCCACTTTTTAAGTAAGCAGTGTCTTATCTCCCTTCTTAGCGTTAAAATACGTTTCATCAATATTTTCTTAGCTACGAATTCTTAAGTTTGGGAAAGATTCTTACTTAACTTTACGATAGCTCATGGGCATTCTTAAAGATAAGAAAACGCGGCTTCTGTCTTTATTATTACGAGACAGCCTTTTATTTTAAGTCTGTTGAGTGCGATGTGATATATTTCTGCTTGTCATATCATTACTCACAGTTAGGAGATTTTATAACAACAGAGGCTCAGTATAGCTGTAGAATATTTCATCCATAACTGAACATTAATGGTTAAGATCATCTTTCAGTTGTGCATCATTTATTTCAAATTCATACAAATGCATTTTATAAAGTTTACTGATATCATTTGCTTCACTGAATTTATGTTGTCAAGGATACAATTGCATGTTTACTGGTAGTTTTAAATAACTTATACCTGTATCATACTCTATTCAACAAACTGAACAAAATAATAAATAAATTATAATTGATGGTATACTAAAGTCACAATGAAGTACTTGCATGCATGGGCTCTAAGCTGGATTTTTTTTTATCACAATATGTGCATTAACAACAAGATGTAAACAAGGTAATACAGATTTAAGATTATACAGTTGTCCTTGGATTTCATGTTCATATCAAACATTAATACAGTAAAACAGTGGCTGAATATATTTGCACCCAAATTCATGCAAAGCAATGTTTATCTATCTAAATGTTTATCACATCAAAATCACATTAGGCACTGGTATCTTTATTTACTAATGTCATCATAACTTGTTTTATGGAGTCCTCAAAAGAATCTGTGAATATAAAGTACAACATTTCAATTCATAGCAAGTCTTCATAGATAAACTCAGAAACTGATGCAGAATTATTTATGAAGAAGCAAAAACGAAATAAATAACGAAATATATTAAATATTTTAAGGATATTTTATTCAAGAAATATTTCAAGAATTGGTTTCATATTTTACATGAAGGAATATAATAACAAAATACAGGTCAAGTTCGATTTCACTTAAAATCCAAATATTTTCTCTCGGGGAGGCGTTCGTGTCCTCCGGACACATTTCTAGTTTAAATTAGAACTAAAAATGGTGAACTTTCAGTTGTATTTGCAGGGATTAGAAGCACTATCAAATATTATTTTTTTGAATAATGCATTTTATTTCAAACACCGTGATTAACGATAATTAGACATGATATTAGCTTTCGACGTAGATGGCATTTTTATATTGTTCACTTTTCAAATTAACGTTACGCACGTGCGTATGTGCGTATCGCTGATAACTTGTTGGCAATCTGATATTTTTAAAACTTATTTTAAGACCGTAAACATATTTTCATGATAAAAATTGAAAAATAAAGCTAATAGGTATTAAAATGCATCTGAAGTTTTCGTATTTATTAACTGTTCTTCTCCGATTCTCACTGTGAAATCATATTGCTCAAACGATACTAATTTGATCTGATCAGCATTAATCATAAAAGGTACGGTAAGGTTGTCCAACATACATAGATGTGCGAATAAATGTATTTTATGTATATAAAATGTTTTATGGACGAGATGGTTCGTCCCGTTTTTATTTGGATGTACGGAACGGTACGGCAGGAATCCAAAACGCATTCGGCTCTGTACGCATGCGCACTTAAACAATTTTTAGACAAAGGAATCAATGCTGTTTATTTTGCTCGCTTGTTTTGAACATTATTACTTTATACGTTAATTTTATATGTACATAGTTGTGTTTATCGGTTCATAACATTACATTCTAACGTACGGCGCAGTGACAGTCCATAGTTGAGTGGATCTTTTGTGATATTAACAATTTGTGTTACGACGCAATTAAATTCCTTTGTTTCGGATTTCGACAAGATGGCGTTATGGTTTTCAGAGTGTTAGTTTTTGGACATTCTTTCGTCAAGCGATTTGAATCATTCATTAGGGAATCAGAAGACTTGACATTCGGGTTGAATTTAACACCATCAGAAGTATTAATTCACTACCGGGGTTTTCCAGGGGCCCAGGTGCATGATTTAAGGGCACGTTTAGATATTATAGTGGATTTTAACCCGGATTTGGTTATTTTGTGTATCGGCACGAATGATCTATTCAACTGTGACCCAATAGCTACAGCTGCTAGAATTACTGATCTCGTGGACTCAATCAAGTATGTAATTAATATCGGCGAAGTTGTGGTATTGCAAACTTTATACAGGGTGAGGTCATCACGAGTGTCCAGATACCCTGTGGATATCGATATTTTTTCTTCCAAAGTGGACCTCCTGAACAGGAGGTTAAACATTTTGTTACCCGCGATCTCTTCGTGCTTGTGGAGGCTGAAAGGGTTTTGGGCCGAGAAAGCTCTGGCAACTGCCTTTGCTCCAGACGGAGTTCATTTATCGGCAGCAGGGAACCGAAAATTATATTTCAACCTGAGAGCCATAGTGGTAACCTACAGGAACAAGAGTCGGTGATAACACAGATTGTGGTGAAGTTGAGTATCTACTGTCATGTTTCTTTTGGGTGCCACATTGTTTAAGATGAGATATTACTTGATTCAGGCAATTCAATATTTGACCATTGCGGCTTTAACTTGATTTTAGATTAACATATTTTATGAGGCTCGAGCCTAAAGTATAGGGGTGCCTGGTGTATGCGGATTGTGACTGGTCAGATCTTATTATGAATTTTTCTTTACTACAATTCATGCCTGTTGAGGTATTTACCACGGGTTTGTCAATTTTTATAATAATGACCTCATTTTGTAAACAGCTCCTAACCGTAAGGCTAACAGAACCATGTACAATACGTTATTCGGGCTTAGTACCCGATAGGTATCTGGATTAGTATTCCGATGTTCATCCAGACTGGGTATTATCCGTGCTTTGTACCAGAAATATAACCAGGCTTTGTCCTCTAGGTTTGTTATTATAAATTAATGCCAAATATTTTTTGTTTTATTTCTCCGGGCTTAGTACCTGATCTTTATTCGGGCTTAGTACCCGATGTTTATCCGGGCTCAGTACCCGATGTTTATCCGGGCTTGGTACCCGGTGTTTATCCAGGCTTAGTACCTGATGTTTGTTCCTACTTTGACGAATATCAGGGCTTAATACCTGTTTTTGTCTGGGCTTAATTTGTACCCAATGTTTATCCAGGCTTAGTACCTGACGTTTATCCGGGCTTGGTACCCGATATATTATCCGGGCTTAGCACCCGATGTATTTTCCGGGCTGGGTACCCGATGTATTATCCGGGCTTAGTACCCGATGGATTATCCGGGCTTAGTACCCGATGGATTATCCGGGCTTAGTACCCGATGTTGAACCTGGCTTGTACAGTACTTCGATGGTCGGATTCTAAGAGTACAGTCAGGTTCAATTTGTTATTGCATTGATAATTAACATTAATTATTTCATATTTGTCCTTTTAGGATGAGGGGAAAACGGAAGGCGGCTTCAGCCACCCAATCAAAGTGCACGGCTCCATGCTGCCTCCCAGAAGTGGGCATTGTCAGCGCACCACACCATAAAAAACATGTGCGGGATGGTACTAAGACTGGGAAATCCCCTAAACCGTCAACCTCCCTCCATCAGAAGGATGATGACAGTGACAGTAGTGTGGACACACCTGTGATACCGCCTACCAAAAGTGGCCACAAAAAGGCTAAGCCAAGAAAAAAGGGAAGTGGTGCCAAAAGAACTGTCTGTACTCAAGGAAGTGGCCTACTAAGGCATAAATCATCTATCAAGTATTCAAAATGCAAGAACCGAGGACATGGAAGGCACCAATCGCCCAGTTCAGACTCCAGTAGTTCTATGTCATATGACAGTTCGGACTCTGATGAGTCCAGTGAATCAAGGAGTGTGGAGTCGGCTTCTGAGTCGTCAGAATCCGACTCGGATGACAATTTAGATGGTGTGTTACGTAAACACAAGAAGAATTTGACAGGTAAAAAAGGACGGTCTTTTTATCCATTAGATTCTTCAATCCAGGCCCAAATTCCAAACAAAATTCAAAAAAGAATCTGGAAACACAAGTATATTGAATTTGGGTTATTGCTACCATCCACATTCAATTTTGATTTGGATAAATCATCATTTCAATTACAATTTAATCACAGGAGCAACAATCCAAATCTGAGCATTGTCCCATCCTCAAAGGCCAGAAAAATACATAACATTGACCAGTGGACAACAGCGTTTATGCGCTTTGTAGCCATTTACAGCCTAAAGCATCGCAAGCAAACACCAGCCCTCATGAAGTATGGGGAACTGGTTCGGGATCTGGCTGCTAAGCATGCCGGCAACGCCTGGTCAGTTTACGATATTCAGTTTAGACAACTGAGGGAACATACACAAGTGCCCTGGGATACACTTCACTCGGAATTCTGGATACGGGCCACTACATCTTCCTATCAGCCCCAGCCCTTTCGGCCCCACCGCCGCAATGACGGCTCTAACACAGGTTTTTCCAGACCTTCCTTTAACAGGAAACAGTTCAACCCGAATGGTGAATTTCTACCCAATACCTGCTGGACGTTTAACAGACGAGGGACCTGTCCATCAACCCAGTGTTTCCCCCATGTCTGTGGTTTCTGTCGAGGACAGCACTCGGCAAGGTCATGCCCCACCAAGTCCAGACAGAACTCGAATAGAGTTGAATTCAACGACCAACCCAAGGCAACTACTATCCAGCCCAAACCACCCATTCAGCCCAAACGTAATTAATGCTATTAGTACCACTACGCCCATTAAACTTGGTCCTTTTTCTTATTGGATCAAAGGTTACACTTATGATGAGTACTTACTGGAGGGGTTTAGGCATGGGTTTAAAATAGGTTTCACAGGCACCAGGTGCTCTTACAATACACAAAACCTCAAATCATGTTCAGAATTTCCAGACGTAGTTCGAGAGAAGCTACAGAAAGAGTTAGCGCTCCACAGAATATCAGGCCCTTTTGGGAGTCCCCCATTTCCGTCTTTCCGTGTTAGTCCTATAGGGGTAGTTCCTAAAAAAGAACCGAACTCGTACCGATTGATACATCATTTAAGTTTTCCCCAGGGTAATTCAGTTAACGATTTTATCGATCCAGAGTTGGCTACAGTCCATTATTCAACATTTGACGAGGCGGTTGCCATGGTTAGAAATATGGGTCAAGGCTGTTTAATGGCTAAAACAGATATTGATTCAGCATACAGGATTATCCCAATTCATCCGTCAGATCATCCGCTTTTGGGTTTCAAATTCGACAATGCTTTTTATTATGACAGATCCTTACCCATGGGGGCTAGCTCGTCCTGTGCAATTTTTGATAGGTTCAGTTCAGGTCTTAAATGGATTGCCCAAACGAAACTTGGGATTCCACACATTTTACATATTTTAGACGATTTTCTAATAATGGGACCTAAGGACTCAAACCGGTGTGAACTTGACCTTAAAGTTTTTCTTGATTTATGTAAGGCTGTTGGAGTTCCAATAAAGCATGAAAAGACTGTTTCAGCAACTCAGGTCATTACTTTTATGGGTCTAGAAATTGACTCAGACACAATGGAAGCTTGACTACCATCAGACAAACTAAAAAAGGTTCATGACTTGTTAGTCCTTTTCAAAAGCCACAGAAAAATAAAGCTACACAAATTACAATCTATTCTGGGTTTATTAAATTTCTGTTGCAATGTTGTACTTCCGGGCAGAACTTTCCTCCGTCGTTTAATTGACCTTACTAAAGGAGTAACTCACGCTTATCATAGAATTACACTCAATAAAGAGGGCAGGAGAGACTTAGCAGCATGGTGTCTCTTTATCGAACATTTTAATGGTAAACACATATTATTGGACCAAAAATGGCTGTCTGATACGACGTTACATCTTTTCACAGATGCTTCCGGTTCTATTGGTTATGGGGCAATATTGAACACTCATTGGTTTTATGGAACATGGTCTGAGGCATATGCAGGGTATAATATTACATTCAAGGAACTCTTTCCAATCACTGTTGCACTGGAGGTATGGGGGTGTCTATTGGCAAACAAATGCATTGTTCTTCATTCAGACAATATGGCAGTAGTTCACATTATTAACAAACAATCTTGTAAAGACGTACATATCATGCATCTAGTCAGACGCTTAGTTTTAACTTGTATGAAAAATAATATACTGGTGCGTTCACAACATGTTCTTGGAAAGCTTAACACTCTACCAGACATGCTTTCTCGTTTACAGATAACAGATTTCCTACTGAACGCCCCGCAAGCAGACCCGGAACCTACCAAAATTCCAGATGCGTTACTAGAACCCCTCTGATGCAAGTCGTCCATACTTTACTAGACAACTCGCTAGCCAGCAGCACACGTCAGGCCTATAAAACTGCCTTTTCATTATATAGTTCCTTTCATTTACGTCATTATGGTGCCTATCCGGCAGGGATAATTTCAAACAAGAAACTAACATTGTTCATTGCATATTGCCATTCCACAGGATTGAAATATTCCACTATTTGTGCACGTGTGTCAGCCCTTAATTATATCAACAAAGTGCAGGGTGCTAACCCGTTAAAACACAAGTTCCTGGTTCAACGTGTATTGTTAGGTTGTAAACATTTGTCACCTAGTCATGACAAAAGGCAACCTATTACTATAGAAATCTTGAGGAAACTGATATCTACCCTACCAAAAGTGTTCAAATCGGTATATAATGTCACATTGGTTAGAGCTATGTTTTCCCTTGCATTCTTTGCTTTGTTACGTGTGGGTGAAATGACCACGTCCAGGAATGCCAATCACACAATCTCTGTTAATGACATTACATTTCAGTTGAAGCACAAACGCCCTGTTAAACTAACTATCACTTTAAAACATTACAAGCATTCAGTAACCCCCTTCACTATTGCCTTACCGTGCCATTGCAATGCCAACATATGTCCGGTTTGTACAGTACATGCATATACCGATCTACGTCCGACAACTGTTGGCCCACTATTCATTAATGAATTTGGTGATCCTGTCACATCCAAACAGTTTGCACATATTCTAAGATCTAGTGTTTGTAGAGTAGGTCTAAATCCATCCATTTACACATCGCATTGTTTTCGTATTGGGGGTGCTACTCATGCTCATGCTTGCAATTTTTCTGATTCCCAAATACGCCACATAGGTCGGTGGCGCTCGAATGCCTTTAAGTCATACTTGAGACCAAAGTCTATCACCTTGTAGATCAATTCAAGGACCGTCCTTTGTTGCCAGTTGAACATATTTATGTAGCATTTGTTGGTTGTAAACTGTTTTTTACGTATATATTGTATTTTTGCAGTTTTTGTTTACATATGTGTGTAATGTTGAGCTCAGTGGAGGGCTTGGGGACTATCGGTATCACAACACATGGTATTGGTTTATGCTAAGCATCTCATGATTCTAGCAGGAGCTCTGCCTGCTGCAAGCAGTGGGTCCAAGGGGTCGGCTTAATTAACGTTGGCTCCGATCGACGCAAGCGACGGAGGACAATTCGTTGATATAGCTGATAGTAACTTGGGCTCCGAGTGACGCAAGCAGCTGAGCTTCAAGTATTTGTGTCAACCTGGACTCTGATCGACGCAAGCGGCAGTGTTCAGGTTGTTCATATGAGTAATATCACAACAGTTATTGGTTTGTGATGTTTGTTTATGGATGCCATGTGTCGGTGGTGCCGGTGGTCGCTGCTACCTCCAGGGGGTTTGGACCAAAAATTTGTAGGTGTCAATGTTGATAATTACCATTTGTTGCACATGAATTGTTCACATTGATTAGGTATTGGCGTCTTGTGGCTTTTACATTTGTGCCTTATAGACTTTAATCACAATAATTCAGTATTGGCCTGAATAATGCAGGCAACATTGGAGTGTTATGATGTCCGCATAAATGTGGCGATAGAGGTATATTGTTGCAATGTATCTACTGACGTTAATTGGAAGATAGGTACCTAAAAATGTTTATATTGGTTCAGTGTTTTTGATTGTTTTTTCCTGTATATTACTTGTAGTCATAATCGAGTTTGCTTGTCTGGGCGGTCATAAAGCCTCATTCTGTGTCTTTATTCATGGCGGTTTTATTGCCCAGATAAAACAAAATTTGTTGAGATTTTTCATAATTATCTTAGTGTTGTATATACTGTATATATTGTTATGTTCAATTTACTATTCTTGTTATTCTATATAATGTTTTATGGCTTTAATAAAAGCCCATTTAACAACACACTTTTGTCTGTTTCTTATTTTGTTTTAACAAGCTGCTCAAACTCTCGATTTACACGCAACCACTTGATGGCCATAAATGTATTTTATGTATATAAAATGTTTTATGGACGAGATGGTTCGTCCCGTTTTTATTTGGATGTACGGAACGGTACGGCAGGAATCCAAAACGCATTCGGCTCTGTACGTATAGAATCAATTGTATTTTTCTTATTTACGTAGCTATGGCCGGTGAATAGACTTACCCGTGTAGACTGTGTCGCGGTCTTTACACATTTAGATAAGAACATTTGATAAAACTTTTGTCGTTAGTGTCTTCGTAGGAAAGAATCTTACTTAAGATAAGAATATATTGATGAAACGAGGCCATGGTCGGTAGCTGGACTCAACCCCACGACCCTCTATCCGTAAGAGGTTACAATGGTCCTTAAAGACATTGAACCAGGAATGCGAGGCATGTGACTAAGACCCAGCAGTCCTGTATATTCCACAGTAGGGAGTCCAATAAAACTGACAGGGTCATTGATAGACTAGCTTCTAATTACATAATAAGTCACTATATGGCTAATATATAGCTACTGTATAGATACTTAAATTGATTCAATGTTTAATAAATGATATAAAAAATTGTTTAAGTATGTTCATATTAAATGCAAAATATTAATAATAATTTTACGACAGCTCATTTAATATGATTAAAGAAATTTATTACTCAAATAAATACTCAATGCTTCAAACACATTAGCAAATATATGTATCTCACACCAATTAGTTAGGTCTGGATGATTTTGATAAATTAAACGTCAATTTTGTGAATTTAATACAAACGTATCCTAACACCTTTTATACCGGTTAAATATTTCTAACCAATATATTTTCTCAAGCAGTACCTTAATAAACATAGTTTCATTGCAAGTTATTTTGAAGATTAAAATAGTTATCTTGTAAAAAATAATTTCATGTATAAATAGAATGGTTTGATTAAGAAATAGAAGAAGCATTCAGTTGCATTTTCATGTATTAACTGTTCTTACATAATCTGTTAATTAAAGGACAACATTCATTAATTACATAAAAAGCTTATAAAAATAACAGGAAGTTATCCATAAACTAATTATCACTAAAAATCAATAAAATTTATGACCCTCTTTTATGACTAGGTGTCAAGTCTACAGACACTTAGCTGACCGTGAAAAGACAGGATTAATCCCATTAGTGGCAATAAAACAATTAAGTGATTAGACCTCATGTGGATTTTGGGGGGGGGGGTCACTTATATAGTAGCTGTTCAATGTCTTTAAAGACATTGAACCAGGAATGCGAGGCATGTGACTTATGGACCAGAAAGTCCCCTAATTCCACAGTAGGGGGTAATAAAACAGACAGGGTCATTGATAGACTAGCACCTGTTTACATAATCTGCTACTCTATGCTTATAAAAACAAAAGCAATTTAGTCATAAATTATTATCACTGTAAATCAATAAAATTTATTACCCCACTTTTTGACTAGGTGTCAAGTCTACAGACCGTGACCAGACTGGTTTTATCTGATTAGGGGCAATAAAACAATTAAGAGATTAGACCACATGTGGATTTTGGGGAGGGTCATTTATAAAGTAGCTGTTCAATGTCTTTAACCACTCGACCACGGAGACGGGTGTAGTAGATATTTCGTAAATAATAATGCAAAAAGAGGCATTTAAAAACAAAGATATTTATTATATCTCCAGGGACTCTACAATACATGCATTGTAGAATCCTAGATATTTCCCAGTGATAAAAGCGCTTCAACTAATAATGATGAAAATAGCATCTATAGTAATACTAGCAAGACAATGTGTATAGTATATTAGTCTATCTATATATTTACAGAACAATCTACAGAAGAACTTGAAAGGTTCAACTTTAGCGATAGTTCAGAGAAATCGTCGCCTAGGTGTGCGTGCAACATACATTTTCATGGCATTTAAATTAATAAGTACTAACTGAGGAAACAAAGAATATAAATAGCTGACAATATTAATTAATGTCCGATAAGCAAATGAATATATCGGTCGTAGTGGTTTCTGTTTGTCCTATAACAGAGAAATTCGGTGTGTTTTTGCTCCCGTGCATACTTTATAGCAAGAAAATATGTTTCCAGAACCGCTATCGTATTTTTTTTAATATCATTGAAATAAAACTATTTATAGAACAGCTGTGTTTTTCCGCAGTTATGTTATGCACACGTCATAAAATGATGTCACACGCTCTATACATTTCTAGTTTACAAAAGCAAAAATCACAGCAAAATGAGTATTTTAAGAATAAGGGCTCGTTTCGTCGGTAATTAATTATCATCTTGGAAAAATATTAGCTATTGCTTGTTTTTTGCATATTTTTATAACAAAAAGCTAATGGGACTTTAAGTACATTCTCAAAAGACTTTGAAACCAAATTTACATAAGGCATAAAAAGGTCCATTGTACATAGTCACTTCATGATATAGTTTCTCATTTGAACGTAAGATTATATTGTCGAGAAAGTAAAGAAGCTTCGAACTACATGTACGTTATACGTTATAAATAAAAGTGTACTTGTTCATTTTCAAAGCCCGGTATTATTTAGTTAATAATATTTTATAATTAATATTAACCACAGTACTGATGATCTCTCCTTAAAAAGACCCGCTCATAGACATAGAGCTATTTCAGACTCAGGTAGAAAGCAACCAAGAAGCAGACCAAGAGGCAGTTCCGGATAGAACACGTCAAGATCCTGTCTACCATGAGGACCATGTGGCCAAATGCATCAGACAAGGACATATAGAACATCATCGAAGCACCCATACCAGGACAATTAGCCTGCTAACACTGCTGACGGCCGAAAACGCTAGAAGAAAGACTAAGGATAAGGCGAAGAAAAGAGCATCGATCACAGCCACCTCATGCAAGATCGCTAGATCTCTCCTGGACAAAGATCAAAATGAAGTGCTAGATACGATTATTGAAGAGGTCGAAAGATACATAATCGACACACACTCCGATCCCATAACAAATAACTGTTACAATTCTTCCGACGTACTGCATAGACTACATGTGTCGTGTACTTTAAAATAATAAATCGATTTTTCGAAACTGAAAGATAGCTCAGTTTCCCGTTGCCGTTCAGCGCTGGCCACGCATGAATTTTGATGCGGACAAGAATGCTACGTTTTCTGCAACGTCATTTAATTGTTAAACTGGCTCCACTTAAATGTTGAAGTGCAATGTCTATGTAAGATCAGCTACAATGAGCTCTTTGGGTACTTTGATTATTCTGGTATGCTATCAAATTATACATTGTCTGATGTTTAGTAATTAATATTCACACCTACATAGATATACAGTGTGGGGAATCCACACTGAATCCACGTGAAACTTTCTTGTAAAAATAACGTTCATTTTCATAACACTGTCAAACGGTTTGGACAAGAAAAGCAAAAAAATAGAGGGCCTACAGTGACAAAAATCTGAACCGGGGGTAGACCTTTATGTAAGGAGTTGCAACAGTTATGTTGCTTTAGAAGAAAACGAAAAATAATGCACTTAACGTAAAGTTTTCCTAGTTCGAATGACAGAAAATGCGCTTGTAACGATAACATTGTGACGTCACTAGGTCACGTGAATTTCCCACACTGATATAGCTTCTCTTTCTATTGTCTGTATTTCTTAGATGGAACAAAATAATTTTCTATCTGCTAAAAACTTTACGTTGAGTAGATCTACGTTTCACCATCTTCTACACATACATGCAACTGGCTAGCCTTGACTCAAATTAATCGAATTTGCTGTAAACCAAATTGGATAAAATACTTTACCTTGGATATTTTTCGGGCGGAAGCAAATTAATTGAATAATTGACCTTGGTGGAGAGTACATCTAACTGCCTGTTTTAAAATGAATATTTTATTCATAACGTAAAACGAGCCTTCTTTTTTCTGAGAGTATCAATCAATCATTCAGTGTAAGACACTTCTATTATCATTTATTTGAAAGATGTAGTTTGTTAGCAATGACTTACGTCAGAAAAGTGACGTACGTAAAATCAATAACAAATAATTAATCTGACTGAATGTATAGCTTATAAGAACCCGTTCGTTTTATCCCTCGCAAGGTGACTGTAGAAAGGATTTAATTTACGCCAAATAATGGATACCAGATCACCGAACAACGTCTTATTGCTACTGGGTGACAGGTTTTATCCAATCTATGAAATCAATCTGAACTGTGTAGGTTTGATCCAATGATTAATAAATGAATGATTGGGTGATGAATAACGTAAGAAACGGTTCCTAATAAGAATAGTAATATCTTCATTTCTTGTTACAAAAGCATTATATAAATGTATGCAACGTCAATGTACATATACGATTCGTACTCACACACCAGCATACTTACTAAACCAGAAAAATGTAACTGCATTTAAACTGATTCAGCACATATCCGTCTTACATAATTCTGTATATAACCGTACATACTCTGTCGCTATATAATTTACACCAACAAATGTTCAATTACAAACACTTACGAACATAGACACGTTACTCTACGACCCGCAAGTACCATGTGCTTATTGCCAACAGCACATTATAATAGCACAATACGGTGGCCTTGAAATTGGTGCATAGCGCAACATATCAAACTATAAACCCATACGGCATGTTTCATTCAAGCAGCTCCTATGTGAAATCGCTATTATTGTAAAAATTTATAATAGATTGGCCAACTTGCTGTAGAAATATGTACGTCCTGCAGCTAGACACGACTATATACAAGTGGTGATTGAGTCGCAATGCAAAACGTACAAAATAGGTTCAATTTTGAGATTTTATCGCATCGAAAACGCAAATTAAATTGTATTTTGTATTTTTTTCAATATATAATGAATATTATACACCATGATTTAGCATATATCAACCAAAACTTTCTCTGTTTGAAAACAAATTATATTATTTGAACAAAATCGTATTAATTTACCTCAATAGTTGTTGGGTAAAGTGAATAAAATACTGGGCCATTAAATGTAATCCCTTTTTGAAGCTTATGATCACTTTTATGATTGTGTTTCGTTGTCATTAGACCACAAATTCTGCAACCTCACTACCAAAAAACTAGTCAACAAAACCAGCCAAATAATTTAAATTATAGACTTATGTGTAAGGCAATCATAAAAATGTTTGTTTGCCGGTGTACGATTCAATGTTAAGGAGGCTTTGGAGTTTGGACATCCATATGTATTTAACAGGGCGTTGGTAGGCATTTTTGGTAACATTTAATGTGCTTGTATTGAAACAGAAAAGCTCAAATAACGAACCGAAAGAACGTGCTTTTTTAATGAGTCGGCCGCGTAACCACTAACCTCTTTTTCAAGGTTGTCCTAATATGCGCGTGTATTGTGTAGGAGGAAAACAATGTGCATGATGCGGTGCTCGAATCCGCGACCTTCTGCTTGCAAGTCAGATTCTTTACCAACTGAGCTAATCGGGCTGGATAATATCACAGGCCATTTTATTAATAAAATACTATGTATATGCGTACCGTTCTCCGACACATGTTTAATCCTACTACCGCTTGAAAACGTTCCCGATAAAGATATTGGAAGCTATTTTTATTATCATAGTTTCTTTTGTGATCACAAAAATATTTTTAGTCCCTTTAAAACAAATGTTTTAGTGATGATTAACAGAACAAAGCAGCATAAATTGACACTGGTATCGAAGCCTACATTTTTTCCACAATTCGAGTTTAGCAAATAGCAAAAGGTGAAAATAAACATTTAATAAACTGTTTTTAATCATGAGAAAATATTTCTCATTTGAGCGAAAAAGAAAAACATTAAAAACGTTCATGAAACATAAAACTAGACTTTTTCTTTGTATTTTTTCATCTTTACAAAATCAATTTTTGAAAGGGATAATTTGACATTGTTTTTATGTTTGAGTGCGAGTTATATTCTGAACTAAGAAATTATATTCCTTTGTATTATAGAAGAAATCCTAGCATATTTGAATTAATTGAATTATTAAATAATGAAAATAGAAACTTAATAAGAAAATTAAGTATTTATATCCAAAATGCATTTTATGTAAGAAATAACGTAAGATACGCTTAAACAATGTTAAGAAATATTGTATCGTATATACAATTATTATTAGTATACATATAATATTGTTTTATCGTCTTGTATATTTGCAAACATGACATTGTGAATACATTAGTTAAATTGTTCATAGTTATAGTGAGGTAAAATTATTTATATAGGGTATGTACAACCTGTCATAACTATGTTATCTGTACAATGGTTTTGTAATGTTAATTTTATTACTTTATACTATGATTTATTTGAGGTAAGATTTATGTATACATTGTGTCTGTTTGGTGTACGCATATTTGTACATTAATCTGTATATTGTGTATACATGACTTGACTTGTTCTTGCTTACTGATTCCAACTTATTTATCAAGGTTGTGTACAATTGATCATCAAATGTTTTGGTAATGTTTATTTTACTGCTTTCTGTTATGAAGGCTATTTGAGGTAAATTGTTCTGTATGTGTTATGTCTATTGTAAGCATATTTGTATATATCGTACATATGTATTAATCTGAACGCAGTGTGTACATAAGATACGCTGAGTTTTTCTATGTATTTCGTTTCGGCCTAGAGTTTCTAAAATAGTGTTCTTATTGTATGTTCATTTGAGAGTGTGATTCTGTGTTATGAGTATTATTGTATTCATTTATATACACATAATTATGTTCATTTTGTGATATTAAAAATATGTATAAATGTCAATCTGTCACACCGTAAATAGTTGCCGCATGGGTCAAAGACATTCCGCGGTATTTAATGAAATAAACTTTGATACTATGTATAATATTATGGACTGCTTTAAAACTGATAAAAGGCATTATTTTGAAGTTAATGTTTTTTTAACGATTATCATTATATATAACTACTGACAAGGCAAATGTCGAATGCTTGATAAACGATAAAAACTCCCGAAGAACTCATGCGAGAACTGTATTCTCTACTTCGATAGTTTTTATGATGTCACTGCATTCCTTACCTCTGTAATATTGTACAGCTGTCCCGATGGGTGGCTTAGTCCAAATACAGTACAATCTGTCTAGAGCGGGCCTCATCAATGGAGCAACAACTTCCCTTCAACATCAGCATGTTTATATATACATGTATATAGAGAATAAATAAGGCCGGGTCAGAGCAGATAGAATAGACAACCGTATGGTGAATACGATACACTCCGTCCACTCCTCAGTACGGCCAGAGATAGTGTTCACAACATTACAAGAAATTATGACAAATAATACAGCACTTGATACATGACCACCCCGATTACCTCATCTGAATAATTCAAGTGTTTATAGTAATGATAGTAGAAATAATAGAAGATGTAATAAAAAGTGAAGTAGGAGTAGAAGGAATGAAAGTATGACTAGTTTGGCAACCCATTACAGAAAACAATGTTTAAGTATGAACTTTTCACTTATTCCAGTTATCTAAAATATTTAAAACTGTAAATGAAACTCAATTACCCATTATACTAAAACACTGAATATATATTACCCGAAAATATGAGTTTAAACTGTGAACATTGATTAATGAAAATGTGACATTTCAACGTCCTTTCGAGCAATCTTTTTAATTTCTTTTAAACGTGTTTTTTTTCATCTAGGAGGACAAAGGTCAACCCGCCAGAGGACCCTAAACATTGATCCTATTTGAAATAGCCTTTTTTAAACAGTCGACCACACCATTAAATAACACAAATCATAAGAAGAGGCGGAAAGCTTATAACTTACCTTCAAAAACATCCTTTTATTTTGATAAAATCAGATAAAATAATTAAAGTTGGTATTTGAAAGGTTGAATTACACATTTATTCAATTATAGATACTAAATTGTACATGGGATGTTGACTTAATCAGTGTACTGGGGCGTAATTTTATTATGAAATTACCTGTCAACAAATAATCCAGAAATTTACATTCTTGGGAAGGATATTTTTGTGATAGCGAATAAGAATACAAAATAAACGTGTAATTCAACTTTGAAAATGGATTTATGCGTAACAGTAAGAATCGGTTTTAATTTTCACGACGAAATTTTACGATGAAGTTCTCACCTTCGATGCCACATTACTGGTGATTGAAATCGCGAACTTCAGTTTGCGGACTGTTTTCTAAATCCAACCCAAAGATTTCTTTACTACATTCAGTTCTTCAAACTTTTACTCACCTTTTTTTAAAATAATAGAAAGCAGCTAGTACTGTTAATGATATCAAGCAAAATTGGTTAAGCTTTTGCAGAGACATAGATAACTATGCCTCTGGTTATTACAATCATTTAGATGAATTTTATTTACCATTGAATAATACAGAAATGATTTGTCTGATTCGAATACAGTGAATATGATTAAAACAAGAAATTCTCACTAACGCTTTTTTAAGAGGTAAAAAATATCAACTTAAAAAATCCTATAAGATCTTAGGTTAAAAAGTAATTATTTCTTTAAGAATAATGTAAGACTAATTTAATAGAATTTTTGACGTAGGTTTTTTCCAAAATAATGGGCAGGTCTAGGGCTTTATAATTCCAGTTTATAAAAAAAGAGTATATAAAATGAAATAACAATTACATGGATGATTACTCTATAAAGTATATTGGGATATTTATTTACAAAAAAAGTAAATTAACAATTTGGAAAATATCCTGTTTACATCGAGTCTCATTTGGGGTTTAGGCAAATAAGAAGTAATACTGACAATGTTTTATTTTAAAATGTATGATTAATCATTTGTTAATAACACGAACATGTTTGCTGCTTTTATTGACTTCTCTAAAGTGTTTAGATATTACCTGGTATAAACTATTACAGATAGGTATTGGAGGTTAAACTTTAATCCTTGTAAAATCATCAATTTACGATAGCTATAAATCAACAAGTACAGTTAAGTATAATAACTTTTTAAGTGACGGTTTAACATATGAAAGTCTGTGTCGTTTTTATTTTGTATGTATCTAAATGACATGGATGGATATTTTATACAAAATAGTTTTAGATACAACTATGTTTTAATTGTTGTACTGCTATATTCAGATGAAATTGTCATTGTAGTCAGCGATTGTGAACATGTCAGACATTCAATATGGTATTTTCAATTTTTTATTGTGTTATACATCGCCACCATCCAATGACCAAGTGAACAATGTATATAATAACATATGATACAATGAGTGTAAATGATATGGATATTTATGATGCTATTAGTTATAGATTATCGAAATGCTATTAGTTCTAACTTTATAACAACAGTATTGTGATAAATGGAAAAAATATTCTTTATTGTTTAACGAAATATTAAGCGTTAGACCCAAGACTCAAAACTCGATAACATATGTGGAGATAGGTAGATATCCATTAGGAGTATTATGTATAATTAATGTTATAAGATACTGATTAAAAATTATTTTAGACTCAGATATCACATATAGTAAATGTGTAAATAATATAATGGTTAAAGATTTAGATTTATTTACAGAAAGAAAAAACTTGGAGAAAAATCTGTAAACATATTTTTATACGATTTGCAGTTATTTGGATAAGCCAAGGAGTGACTGATGAAAATACCTTAAAGTCATTTTTGAACAAAGAGTTAAATATCTACAAATTTGGATAACAGAAATAAATAATTAAAGTCTGGACGGTACAAATTATTTAGTGAATTTCGTCTTCAAACCTATTTGTATGATATTCGTATACATGATACACACACTCAGGTACTCGTATGTTCTAGTATGCATGCCTATGTTTCTACTAGATTTAGATCGTCTGCACAATGTGCACATATATTGGAGATGGCATAAACCAAACAAGATACAAGTAGAATAGTTTTCTGCGGCCTGATAATTTTCAAACCAGTGATGTTAAGAATGTATTTTCTGTAGTTTGGATGCTGATCGAATTTAATCCGGTGTATGTCAATAAGTCCAAATAATTTAGGTACGTATGTTAATATACGTACATAATACCTGAAATAATAATTATTGCACTCTACAGATGAATATCGACAATTAAAATTTAGACTTGACGATATCCGTCTTCCGAGTTCAAATACAGGATCAAAATTATAATGTCGGAAAAGTTTTGATCTTTGGCTGTGTAATCCCGGACGAAATCTGTTGGGAACAAATTTATGTACACCGAAGTAAAACTGGTGCTTGGTTAGAAAATATATGGTGTTGAAACCATCCATTTTCTGCACCAATTGATGACAGTGTATATCAATCCACCTATGGATATGTCCACAACGGCATTTTTATTAAATTCTGATTTTAAACTTGCTGCCTTTAAAAAAATAATTCTCCATTGCTTCGAATGTAACTAAATTAGTCTGGTTCTCGGCATTCTTACAGAATTCCGATAAACTTTAATACGAAAGCCAGACTGAAAATTATATTAGTCTGTTTCTCGACATTCATACAAAATGCTATTTAAAAAAAAAAACATGAACACGAAAGCCAGCCTGATTGATCACACACAGCCAAGTCACTAAACACAATCCAAAATACCTGCGACAGTCTAGAAACATTTACTCTTAATATCAACACGTTTTCATACAGAATTTATTATCCACAAATCTATATTTTTGTACAGAATTTCAAGTAGTTCGTTCGCAACTTACTAGATCGATATGGTGAGGGATAACTTCAGAAAGACTAGCAGATAAGATCAACATAGTTATAAAGTATTCCCGCTATATCAGTAAACCAATATGTTGAGGCACGAACCTGGCGTTATACCCATATCGTTCAGTGACATTTATAATATAAATTAGAGGGTGGTGATATAGCATTACATTTTGTATAACGCTGAGCCAGTCACATGTGCAATAGTAATATAGATTTAGACAGGAACCGCTGGGAACGCCGTGGCAACTCCTGGTTTGATACCAGTGTCAGTCACATAGGTACAAATACACGATTGCGAACATCTAGGAACACAAACAATACATCAATAAATAAAACTTTTTTTGTGGGGTTTAACGCCAATTTATTAGCCGTGGTCATTTGACGACCTTTTCTGCTACAACAGTGGATATATAAAAAAATAGGGTGTTGTTAAAGAGATGATGTTGCTCAAGAGAGGGCCGCAAGATTTGGAGCAACAACCTTCCTTCAACAACAGCATGATTAAAAATCACTGCAAATATATACGTTTGACCCCGTTTCATCAAATATTTTACACCACTTTTTAGGTAAGAAGTGCTTTATCTACACATCTAAGTGTTAAGATGCGTTTCGTTGATATTATCTTGGCTAAGAATCTATACACTTAGGACCGACTTTCTTTTAACTTTACGATAGCTGATGGGTTTTCTAAGATCTTAGAAAGCTTAGCCACTGCTTTTGACATTAACAGATGACCTTTAATAGTACGCCCGGTTATTGCGATTGTACTTGATATTCGTAAATAATGTATTAAGGAATTGAGAAATCGTTACAATGTTGTTACTAATGTGTTCATAAATATTTTGCTTGGAAGCCGTATGAGTGTACACTATTCTAACGACATAGATAATAACTGACTCGTCAGGATGACACCACCATTTTTAAATATTAAAAAGAATGAATAAAAATACGACAGCTGTTTAAAATTTAATTCTATACGTAAGTATGAATAGAAAGTGATAGGCTTAGTGTAATTCTTTGCTCTTTAGTCTTGATTTTTTCCTTTGTCGTAGCCATATCCTAAAGTAAAGTGCGAAACTTCACTGTAGTGATTTATCACGAGAGTGTTAAGGACTCGCGGGGTAGTGACCTTTGTATATCTATAGATAATAAAAAGGCCTGGTCATAGTAATAGAACAGACAACTTTAGATGAATACGATACACTCCGTCCTCCGATCAGTACGATACCTAATTACACGAAATTATGACAAATAATACAGCACTTGATACATGATCCCGATTGCCTCATTTGAATAATTCAAGTGTTGATAATAATGATAGTAAAAATGATAGAAGATATGATAATAAAGTGAAGTAAGATGGAGTTGGGGATTGAAAGTATGACTAGTTTGGCAACCCACTACAGAAAATAATCTTTAAGTATGATCTTTTGATTTATTCCAGTAATCTCAAATGTTTAAAAATGTAAATAAAAATCAATTACTTATTTACTAAAACAATAAATATATATTACCCGAAAATATCATTTTATACTATGTGAACATTGATTCATGAAAATGTGACATTTCAAGGTCGTTACGACCAATCTTTTAAATTTCTTTTAAACGCGTTTTTTTTCAATCTTGGAGGAAATAGGTCAACCCGCCAGAGGACCCTATATATAAATCCTATTTGAAATGGCCTTTTTTGTAGCAGTCGACAACTCGTTTAAATAACAATAAATATTATACAAATCATAAAAAGAGGCGGAAAGCTGATAACTTACCTTCAAAACACCATTCGCTGTGAGATAACATAATATTTTTTTTATTTGAAACGGTTGAATTACACACATTTATACAATTATATTGATCTTATAAGTGTACTGGGGCGTAATTTTGTTATGAAATTACTAGTCGATATATAAACCAGAAATTTACATTCTTGAGAAGGATATTTTTTGTGATAGCAAATAAGAATAAAAAATTAAACGTGTATTCAACTTTGATCATGGATTTATACATAACAGTAAGAATCGGTTTTCATTTTCACGACGAAATTATACCATGAATTTAAAAGTTATTACCTTCGATGCCACTAGACTGGCAATTGAAGTCGCGTACTTCAAATTTCGGACTGTTTTCTAAATGTAACCAAAAGAATCTTTTTACTACATTCAGTTCCTCAAAATATTACTCACCTTTTTTGGAAAATGAAAGAAAGCTTCTAGTACTGATAATGTTATAAGGCAAAATTTGTTTAGCTTTTACAGAGACATAGATAACTATGCATCTGGTTATAACAATCATTTGGATGAATTTTATTTACCATTGAATAATTTAGAAATGATTTGTCTGTTTCAAATACAGTGAAAATGATTAAAACAAGAAATTATCACAAACGCTTTTTAAAGTAGTAAAACATATCAATTTAAACAAAATCCTAAAAGATCTTAGGTTTAAGAATAATAAAGAACATTCCAACATAAATCTGTCAGTCACAGTAATATAAATAATCAAATTTATAAATGTTCTTTAAATACAAGTAACTTGGCAAAATATTTTTAGGCCATTGATAACCCAGAATCAGTTTTATTTCAGGCAGATCAAGATGTCTTGAATTTTAATAATTGTATTTGTATGGTAAATAAAATGGTTTTGTACCAAGAATTGAATGTAAATATTGCAGATTATAAAATTGTAAACGCTTGATAAGATTTAAAGAATGAAAAACCAGCAGGCCGAGAACAAATGACAATTTTTTTCTCTAAGAATAGTGTGAGACTAATTTAATAGATTTTTTGACGTAGGGTATATTCCAAAATAATGGGCATGTCTAAGGCTTCAAATTCCAGTTTATAAAAAAGATTATATAAAATGAAAATAACAATTACATGGGAGATAACTCTATTAAGTGCATTGGGACATATTATTAACTTTATGTTATCATGCTATTGACTATATATATTTGTGTAAAGATGTAATTACATGTATGTAGAATGTAAAAAAAAATTTGCCTTTTTCTTGAATTTCGATCTGTTTATTCCATTTCAGATTGTTGCTCTACTTGTGTCACTTTCGACGTTATTTATCCAAGTATCGGTTTCTGAAACCGGTCAGTATTACTCCTGTTTTTGTTAATACTTGATTTGCAATTATTCTTTCAAAGGCATTTAAGTCTAAGTTGTCTTCAATTTTTTAGCAGAACGAAACCACAATCAGTTTAAATGGGGCTGTAATACCCCCTCCCCACGAGTCCTGTGTCTTTTTCGTTTTCCCCCACTAAATCCCGCCTCCCTCCATATTGTAAGGAGCGAGTTTCGCGTCCCATTAAGAACATTAAATGTGAGACTCGCGTCCCGTTTCGCCATTGAGTCCCGCGTCCTGTCTACGATATGGCCCGAATCCCACGTCCCAAAAAGGGGTATTACAGCCACGTAAAATCTTGATTTTGAAGTTCTTCAAATTCTACAGCTTGCTAATGTTACAACTGAAAACAGACATTCCTGTGCAGTCCATAGGACAGTCATAGTTATTGAGTAGACAATAGAATTACGGTAACTATGAAATGATCAAAATATTAACTAGTACATTATCAGCTGTCTAAATTGTAATCGGTCGATATTAATCTCAAAACCATTAACCCTTCTGTATATCAACCTTTTCGACATACTACATTTTTCTTCAGTACGAGCTTTTTGCTTTGAAACCGAAACAGGATTTAGAACCATGTTCAGACTCAAGAAGGATCAACCAGAGGACAGTGTCATAGATGGATTAGAAGGTTATCAAGCTTCAGCTGATCCACTTACGGTAACACCAGTTGGTATGTTGACAGACATGTTACTTTTTAGCTTACCACACATAGCTAGTTCCTGTTTCATGT
The DNA here is from genome assembly GCA_964023205.1 of Lutraria lutraria. Taxonomy (NCBI): domain Eukaryota; kingdom Metazoa; phylum Mollusca; class Bivalvia; order Venerida; family Mactridae; genus Lutraria; species Lutraria lutraria. The sequence continues at coordinate 26,980,375 of OZ026845.1, read as the reverse complement.
TGTAATGCATAGACATTAGTCTACACAAACCAGTTTAATATACATGTATACACATACTTGACCTATGTTTAGCTTTCACTGTTTGCGAGTATTTGTTGGCGTATTTAAAAAAGGATGGCTTTTTCATCTGGTTACCAGGGACAATTGTAATTATTTAAGTGTCATCATTGTAGTAATTGGGAAAATGTATTTGTTGCCAGACTTTATCAAACAGTTTTAGCATATCTTCATTCTGTCTTGTTTCTGTGATGAGTCCTGTTGGATATCAAACAGATACAATATGTTCAGCTCATACCATTAAGATATGTATTTAAACGTGACTAAGAAAATTTAATGTGACTAAGAATTCTCTTTTTTCCCTATACCATCGGCTCCACTGCGATATGCAATAGTTAACAAGCTTTTACATTAACAAATGTATTCGAACAACAACATAAGGTAATTTACGGACAGCATTAGCAAAGTACAATTTACATCAACAATTTCAAATGCCGTTTCACCAGTCTTATGATTAAAGAAAAATAGTATAAAACTATCGATAGCATGTTTGTGAATTTAAGTCGCCAGTGGTTCGGGATGCAGTATATCTACAAGTGTCCCAGGAGACAACAACGTATATGCATTGTCCTTCGATTTTGATACAAACTCGTCTACTTGTGGAACAGATGGGGTGAGTACCATGTCTTACTTACAGACCAAATCAATCCAAATTAACCAAATTCAGTAATGTAACTCGTTCGTCTTTCAACTATAGTATGAGTTATATTTCGGCCGACTGAGAAATAAAACATTGCTTCGTTTCCTCAACTTGTAACCAGACCGGCGCCATCTTTTGGGGGCAGTTTGGGATATTTGTTATTTTTTGTAAAACCTGATATCCATATTTACAGTTTGTCCTAATTTCTCGTCCAATGAAATGTCCGCATTTCATTTGAAATTTGAAAAATATATCGCATAAAATGTGCCGAAACCCTGATATGGAGAAAATAAGTGCTACGTGACCAAACGCTGAATAGGGCGGTGCAAATTGCATCAGTTTTATTACGTCATCCTTAACCGTGCAATAAAGTAGGCGGAGTTTAAACTGCTCATAGATTCGGTAGCGTTTGTTGAACCAGGTCGTATAGCATACGAATTTTCTATGGTTTTCGTTATTTTTGTTGGATTTAATGCCCGTTTACAACAGAATTTCACTTACCATCGTTCCTTGGTACGAATAGTTTCAGGTTTCAAGGTTATAAAATTGTTTCCATTAAATTGCACAGCTTGTCTTTTTATATTTCTATAATAACTCATAAGTACATGTAGATACATGAATCTTACATCATCATAATCAACCTGAATATGCATTTTATATTAACAGTAATACGTTGAGAATGGAATGGATTTTTAGCTCAGAGATCAATTGTAAGTTGTATATAACTTCTGGCCCGGTACAAAATACCACACTTGTAAGGTTTTCCGCTCTAAGCCGGAATCGAAGTTAAACATGTGCAAGAATCCAAGAAGTTTGGCAAGAAACAGAACGGTCGAAAACTGTAAAAAACGGTGCATATGCCTATTGGTCCAAATTGAAAGAATGGACAAATAGTACGAAACATTGAAATCATGCGCATTTCTGGGTATTGATAGTTTATATAATAACTAAGACAATACCAGTTTATCAAGAATAAAACAATCGTAGATCTAGAATTCGTCGAAAGCTAAGTGAGAATCCATTGTTACAGGTAAATGTTGGCTCTTATTAACGCATATAAAGCACACTGAATGCTTTCCTTTTAATTTCCCTCAGAATTGAGGTACTTTGTGGGCGGTGTCAAATTACATCTATAGTGATGATTGACAGTTTTTGTCGAGACAAAACATGCGTACGTGACAGAAATTAGGACAAACTGTAAATCAGTTATCGTTCATATTATGAATTTTCGCGTCGCGTCGCTTGTGATATATCCCATAAAATTCAAAATATGAACGATAACTAATACTTACACCACAAAATGCTACCCATTTTCCTCTTCTGGTTGTATATAACACATAAAAATCCATATAACATGCATTAGGGATTTAATCGACCTTTGAAGTGGTATCTTTCTCTTAAAACTTAAAAAGGGACTTAATCGACCTTTGAAGTAGTATCTTTCTCTTAAAACTTAAAAAGGGACTTAATCGACCTTTGAAGTAGTATCTTTCTCTTAAAACTTAAAAAGGGACTTAATCGACCTTTGAAGTAGTATCTTTCTCTTAAAACTTAAAAAGGGACTTAATCGACCTTTGAAGTGGTATTTTTCTCTTAAAACTTGAAAAGGGACTTAATCGACCTTTGAAGTGGTATTTTTCTCTTGAGACTTGAAAATAAGTTTTATTTTTTTGATGTTTTTTTTCTAAATGGAAGGTTCTTCAAAACAAATACTTTCATCACAATTAATTGCAAAAATCTGTAACTAGGTGGAAGTGAAACGTTCTTGCAAATAATCAACATTTTTTTGCTGAAGAATTGCATATCAATACGTCTAATAAACTCGACATTTAGTGAAGTTCTTGATTAAGTAAGAAAATGTCTTTTTTATCATTTCAAATTTTTGTTAACTGGGGTAACACTCAACCATTTTTTCTGTGTAGGCATTGTTCCAATATCTTTGAATTTACAATAATTACAAGGTATGTACATGTATTATTGAATGAGCCTTTTTCACAAACGCCCCACCTCAAAGAATAGGTATGTGTCAGAATTCCAAAATAGGCAATATGGTGACCTATAATTTTGAAGTCAGAATAGATCTAACTTTTGTAATAATGACGTGGTAAACTCCCATAAGCAAATAAATTTATTGGTCGTAATAGTTTCAGTGTGTTCTATAACAGAGGAATCCTGTGTATTTTCCTCCCGCGCATACTTTATAGCAAGAAAAAATGTTTCCAAAACCAATATTGTATTTTCTTCAACATCATTGAAATTAATACTATTTATAGAACAACTGTATTTTACCGCAGTCAAGTTACGCACAAGGCACGCGCTCTACATATTTCAAGTTTACAAAAGCAAAAATCGTAGTGAAATGATTGTTTTCAGAAAAAAGTGCTCGTTTTGTCGGTAATAATTATCTTGGAATATTATCAGCAATTGTTTGTTTTTTTTGCATATAATTTTTCTATAACAAAAAGGTAATGGGACTTTAACATTTTCTGTTCCGAAGTGATGTAGAAAAAAAAGAAAAAATGTATCACACTCAAAGTAAAAAATATAGGGGACAATATTCTTACTTTTTGACATGGTGGATTATTACGGTTCTACAGTATAACGTGAATTGAATTTTGTTTTATAATTCTTTTTCGTATTGCATATCCGCTGGTATTTTCCTCAGGACAAGGTGCTTATAAGAGCAAAGGGTAGTGACAAATTCTGGGACTATTCCTGCAGCGACCCGAATGTAATTCCGCGAGAGATCTTTCAAAACAGCGTCGAGGCCAGGTGCGAATTTCACGTACTCTATGACATAAGACAAGAATACTTTCCAAGAAAATTCTGGATTCATCCTTCAATTGATGTTTGTGAAGTTGGTGGCATGGCGGCTTGAATTTGGCAGCCTATAGGCGTAACTATGATGAAGTGAAATGTTGCGACCTTTTCCATCCAAAATAGTTTCTAATGCATGTAGAACGTGATTCTGATACATTTCTGAGCGATTAGGTGATTAATATTCCGGGTCGCTAAAAAAAGTTTTCGGTGAAATGGCGTACCTAGGCTAAAGTGATTTTTTGCGACTTTTCCCTTCCGAAATAGTTCCTTATTCTTACAGAACTTGATTCTGATACATTTCTGTGTAACTGAGTGTATAATATTCCAGGCCGCTGACATCGTGAAGTTGGCGGCCTGGCCGCGTAACTATGATGAAGTGAAATTTTGCGACTTTTACCTTCCATAATAGTTTCTAATGCATGTAGAACGTGATTCTGATACATTTCTGGGTGATTGGATGTTTATATCCTAGGCCGCTAGACCGCCAACTTCACGCCGCTGCGTATATATTTACTATGCTAATGATAGCAAAAGGGATCATGTAATTCTCAATGTCTTGTAACATCCTAGTCTTAGATTAGTTATACACATGTACCTACATATAACGTTAGGATGTATTTTTCATACACATGTCATGCTACAAGATATTTATGTATATGCTGGTGTTTTTGTGCTTGTATACTCTGTAACAGTTGTATAGCTGTGACAGAGGCTTGAGGCCTATGTATCGTTAACACATTATTTGATTTGATTAATTTGAATTTGCATATGACGACCATGTTATTGAACAATGTTGTTAATGATTACTAAATAGGTACTTTATTACTTTTCGAAGCCAATGCGTCTGAATACATTCGTTTGTAATGACATCACGTGGTATGTATCTATATATTTCAGCGGTATAAATGAATATCGTCGTCATTTCCCAAACCCATTCGACATAAAATTCCAAGCGTTTGAGGCGGACGGCTATAGCACCCCTGCGACATCTGTTGACATTGGACAAGACATTATACTGCGCTTGATTTTTAACACAGGGCAAATTGAGAACGGTATCAATATATTCATATTTATTATAACATATAATTTATACATTATACATGCTTACACATCATGACATCACTTAAGTCAACGAGACTATCGACCACTTTATCAGCAGTGATATTAAGACCATCTTTTGAGGCAAATTGGTATTATTTTGAGGTACTTTACTCGTTAAGACGAAAAATAGATAAAACTTCGGAACCTGGACAGACAATATATGGTCGTAATTGATACGATGTCTTGACTTTTGAGATAAGAGATGCTATATTGTTCATTTCTTAATTAAGATAAATATCTACAATTGCGTCAGCTATTTTTGAAGAAGAAACTACTAGCCCAAAATGTTGGCTTTCTGAGAATTCCGGAGAATTCGGGAGAAAAAGAGCCGCCAGGAAACGTGTCCAATTTCGAATTTATGGGCTTTCGATTTTCAGGAACGTATACGTGTACCATTGTGTTTTACTAAATGACGTTGTTATTTCTATTGACACAATCATATAGGTCCAGATAACTGGGGTATGGTTTTCAGTACAGGTTTTATACCTAATGAATCAGCCACCGGCCTGATTCTTCAAATTGTGACTCCAGGACTTGGTACTAAAGTACACATAACAGGACAACTTCCGGGCCACGTGCTTGATCTATGGGTGTCAGTGAAAAGAGACAGTGCTGTGAGTAACACATAAGGTTTCAATCTTCGCGTCAGGGGCGTCACTAGCTTTGAATGAATGATACGCATACATGGGGGGGGTAAACCTCTCCTGTTGCTAAGAATGTCTAACCGCATTAGCTTTCGACTCAGATGCTATTTTAACGATATGTTTTGTTGTATGATAAACAGAAAGACAGAAAGAGAAAAGGAAAAATATCAAACACAAGTATAGCAAGCTGACGGTATTTTAACGCCTGACATTTGCTTTCCCTCCTTATAGTGTCTCTGCATGTTTAGACCTTGTTTTTATTTCGCAAAGAGTTTTCTACAGAAAGGATATTCTTTTTTAAGGTTGAAGTAGATATTCCGATCAACTACATTGAAACCGATGCGACACGCTTGGATTGGACAATCCAGTCGCGTGGTATTAAGATAGAATCAGTGCACGACAGAATCGGCGTCCGCAGTATTACAAGGAACGTCACTGGAAGCTCTTTTATATTGTCTCCAGTCGATATTCTCGGTCTAGAATACAATGGAATTAGTCTTATTGACTTTGCTGGTAATTCTTATTTAACAATTTTGATTTTTAAAATACTAATATATACTAGTACTTATGATATATATAATTTATATATATATATTCATTTGACTAGTTTATGATCCACAAATATCGTGCTGACATTTCATTCATTGTCTTTTTATCATTTTTAAGTACAGACGATTCTGCATTGCATTGACCTAAATGCATAGGCCAATACATGCGCGGGTGCATACATGAGGGCATCCGTGAAATGATATGTGCATAGATTTGTAAGAGGAATTTAATTCATTTAAAAATCCTTAAAGGTCAAATATTATACGGCATGACACCGGATAGGTGCATGTTTGTTATCATTTGTTTAAACCCTATCTTAACAGAAAAATCTGACAACATCCGACTTGTCGGAGGCGCTACAAGTAACAGCGGTTATATTGAGATTTTCCATGACGATGAGTGGCGACCTGTATGTGATGATCTTAATGGTCCTAGAGAAGCGTTTGTTGCGTGTAAATCTCTCGGATACGTGTAAGTTAAGTTATGATCATTACAATTTAAACTGAATACGTGATAACAAATAAGTAATACATACTGCGAAATCACGAATTTGTGGAGGAACATCTTAATTCGTGGGTGAGATTATGGACGAATTTACGCATTAAGGTGTCTTTTAAACGATGTTTGTATCCGAAAATCATCGAAGAAGAAATAACTCCAATTATGTTATTCAGTTACAAACACTGCAGAAGTTCAATGAAGAAGATGTGAATTGATACGGAGCAGGCACAGATGCCCGGATCTATTTACATGCGGAAAACAACTTGTGGTCTATTAATTTAATTATCTGCTTTTTGTTTATATCGAGTTTTACATCCCTTTTCAACTGTCAAGAATCATATTAGGCGGACAATTCATCTAACCTTCGTTCCTGGGAAGAACCAGTACTAGACCCTATCCTCCGTAAGCAACTTTCTCATATAAAGACAGATGGACGGTAACGGGGCTCGAACCCACGACCGTCAATCCGTGAGAGGTTACAGTGATTTGAAGTCAGCTACATCCACCTCTCAACCACGGAGGCGGGTGAATATAACCACCACATCTCTGAAACGAACTGTAGCATACACACAAACGAATACCGTCATAACATGAAAAAAACAGTGACCACAGCAACTTTTCACAGGTAATAGAACATCACATTAAACGCAATCTGCTTAAATCATATCCTCAAACCCGCTACGCAATGAGGATCTGAAGACGACCTCAGGTGACCTTTTCCACTAGCCAATCAGCGCCTTACTTTCATAATTTCTGAAAGTGATCTGATTCTATTTTTAACCGCAGTAAAAAAACGATATTTGACTTGTAGTTATCACGAACACATATTCTTACGCAACTTAATGTAATGATAGCGTCCATGTGACATGCGTGTTTATCAATTTTTCTGTACTACTATCGCCGAATCGATCAGGATTACTAAAAAAATTAAATTGGCTGAATTATAAATAGATATAAATAGTGATCATGGAAATTCCAACTTTTGAAAATAGAAACTGGTATAGGCCGTCATCAGATCTTGCCGTAAGGAAGATCGAATACTTTAGTCAGATTGCATAAAACGCGACATTACACCCTTTTGGTGGGGGGGGGGGGGGGCTGCCGAACCATACCTATTACAGTGCGAAAATGTTAATTGAGTTTTTTTCCAAATCCTTACTACGGACGGCGACCATCAAGACCGGAAATGCTTCCGCAACCTAATCGAAAGCCGACAAATAGTTTTATGATTTTATGAACATATACATAATAATTCAACGGCTTTCATTTTAAATTTACCTTTGTAGTGGTTATAGCTCATTTGTCATAGGCACTCATTCTGGTAATACCATTACCTTCTGGTTGGATGATTTAGTTTGCAGTGGATCCGAAAGCTCTTTAGAGGACTGTTCCCATAGTGATTGGGGAGAGCATAATTGTCTTGAAGACGAAAAATTCTTTGTCACCTGCGGTAAGTATTTTTGCTCCTTGTCATGTTGTCAATGAATAACATTGTGGTACATTTTAATTTCAAGATATATCACCGCATTATGTTTTGGCTAGTTGATGGTAAGGATAGTCATTCTTCTATTTGCTGGTAGTTATTAAAGGGAAATGTTTGAAACATTCTAGCCAAGAACACTTGGTGGATTCAATTCTCAGTCATTTAAACCTGTATGTTTGACTTCCGCACTAAACATGCATATGATTCTTTTGTGTTTGTTTAGCTCAACAGAGCACAACGTACTCAAGTTGATCTATTGTGATCGCGTGTTGTCCACCGTACGTGCGCCCGTGCGTGTGTCCGTCAACAATTGCTTTACACGACATCACCGCTTAAGCAATAGGCCAATTTAACGTACAGCATTTAGCATTCAGCTTTACAAAAGTTATTCAAAAAATTTAATTTGATTAAAAGCTCTGATTGCCATGCCAACGGGACGGTATACTTTGCAGGCGAATTCTGCAGACAATATAAACAAAGAAGGATTTTGCAGGCAATATACACAAAGAAGGATATTAGATTTTGCAGGCACTATAGATTTAATAGGGCTTTATTGTAAAGGATTCATGAGGTGTGAATGTTAACTGGGTCTTATTATACAAAATGTCACACCTGCTGTATTAATTTAGATAGCAATTTATTTTTCATGTATTGTTATGTTATTTTCAATTCTGGATCATAGCCAGATTATTTTTTTATGAATATCAGAGCATTATTGATTTAGATTAAACTTTTGTTTAGTTATATTTTTATGCAGAATTCCTTTGATTTATTGCTTAATTATGTGCCGATATATAGAATTTTGTACAGTATTTTAACTTGCCTGCAAAATTCAACTATATTACATCTGCCTGCAATTTACAAATAAACCTGCTATATAAAATGTTATATAAATTAGATAATCATGTTTGATAAAAAAAAAATTTAACAACAAAACTGCTGTTTTCTTGTGATTAAAATGATTTTGATCTATTAAAATTTCACAATTGAATTGGGTATTGAAAGCAATTGTTATTTATCAATCACTACAAAACACTGACTTTAATGGCAACTTTATCTAATTATTAACGTAATTGCAGTTAAATACAGAACACTTACATATATTCATCTCAATGCTTTAGAATTAATTACTTGTACTGAATAATAAAATCAAACTCTGACTGTCTAACATCAAGTAGTTGTATTAACTTAAATACAACTATCTGTTAGCATATAATTGTCTTTTCTTTACAATGATTTTATGATTTTTCATACTGCAAGTATTTGGATTTGAAATGTATTACATTTATGAAACATTAAATTTTTATTTTATAAAATTATGTATATCTACAGTAGTGCATATCTTTCTACTGGTAAAAACAATCATCAAATAAGAGACTTAGATCTCCATTGTAATTTTACAATATAACGATGTATATTATGTCAACACAGCATGTGTGACATTTGAACAATAGGACACTATTCTCACCTCATCCTTAACAAGAAAGCCCTATTAAAATCTATAGTGCCTGCACAATCTAATATCCTTCTTTATTTATATTGCCTGCAGAATTCGCCTTCAAAGTATACCGTCCCCATGCCAACCAATAGGAAAAAACTTCAAAAATACTCTTGTCCGAAACCACTGGGCCTAGAGATTAGATATTTGTTGTGTAGCATATTCTAATAGAACTCTACCAAGTGTGTTCAAATCATGGCCAAGTGGTAAAAATTGGTCCCGCCCCGGAGGTCACATGAATGCGACATTTGCGTTAAGTTTGAGAATTTCAGTAATTTTATCATACCTTAAGCATCAGAATGAAATAAACAAAATATGGCACTTGCCATCAAAGTTAGTGGCCTTTAAGGTGT